>VZTX01022521.1:229850-446872 GCA_013400915.1 Pardalotus punctatus | reverse complement strand
GGGGGGGGGTGGTGTTGGACACAGACACGATGGGATGGCAGACCCCAAAGTTTTAATTTATTATAATGGTGTTGTCAGACAATTCAGGGAAACAGGGAAACATATCATCCTATTGTGAATTAAGAACACCAGAAAGATAAAGCAATGCAGTTTAATATCTCTCAATTGCACGGCAAATTACATTGGAGTACAATTTTAATTTTTAAATATATTTTCTTTTCCATAAGTCTTAATACCGAGATTACAGTATTAGGTGGGATAATTAGGACAATTTATTTTAAGCTCTGCCAAAACAACAATTAAAAATAACAAAACAAAACACAAACCCCCAATCCGCGAGGACAGGATTTTTACACCGCATCGTCGAGGGGGAGATTTGCTGCTCGAAGCAGCCCCTGGCTGAGGGAGCTGCGGGAGGGAGGATGCTCCGCGCGGTGCGGTGCCGGCGGTGCCGCCCGCTCGGCGGACAAAGGGCGGCGGCGGCGGCGCTCCCGCGGCGCGGGCTGCAGCTCCACCTAGTGCGGGGCCCCGCGCCGGGAGAGCCGGCCCTGCTGGAAAACAGCGGCTTACGGCGCAGGGACTGCGCAGACCTGCGCCCGGAACCTGGGGGCCCCAACCCAAAAGGGCCCAGCATCATCGCCCGGAGCCTGGGGGCCATGGCGTTAGGTAGGGTTCCTTCCCAGGACTCAAATTTTGTGTGTTTTTGCCTGCCATACAGATAAGCAGGTTCACCATTCAAATTGCGCTTGTTGTGCTGTGTGTGCCTGTGCATATTTCTTGTGGATCCGGGTTTTCCCCATTCCCTTCAGTACCAACCAAACTTCCAAATCAGGGGTTTCTGCTTCACTGCCTGGAAGCTGAGTTTGAGAAAAGAACCTAGCACTTCTCTGAGTAAACTTTTCAGACATATTATTTTTTTACTTCCTCATTTAATGCCTGGTGATAGACACGCGGTCTAGAGACTGCCTCATTTCTCTACCTTTTCAAGAGACTGAAGCTCATCTTGCTGAATAGCAAAATGTGTTCCTGAGCTCATCCCTGCCCATCTCTGCAGATCCCCACCAGTGTTCCTGCAACTCAGGCAAGCAGGGAAGACCCACCTGTTTAAAGCTCACGCTGATCAGCTACTGCTCTTACTTGGGAGTACCTGACCTGTGATTTTTATAGTGCATTTGGGTCTTTCTGAAATGTCTAGCAGCAGGTGTTGCATCACTCAGGGTACCACGGGCCTCGAGTCAAATGCAGTTATCACTCCAAAAGGAACTTCATTGTTTACTCAATTCAAAGACTGTTAAGAGAAATTATAATCTGCAGAGAATTACAATATGTATATTTGCAAAGTCAGTTGCCTACGTTTTTACACAGTAAAAATGCTGGTCAAAATAGCTGGGTAGCAATAAAGCATGTAAAGCACAGATCAAAACTACCTTTAGCATGTGATAATATAGTTGTTAGATCAGAACTATGTCTCTGGAACTAAAAAAGCATGCATCCTGTTAAAATTCCCACATCCCCATGGCAAATTTTATTTTCTTTTGAATTCAGTTGTAAAAACTGGAAGCAAGGAAATTCACAGGCCGAAACACTGTCTAGATAACATTAAGGGGCATGTTGCTTCCAAAGCCTTGCGTGGGTTTTAGCCACATGTCTCCCACTGATTTTAATGGGATTTGCATGGCTAAAATCCTGTGCAATGCTTTGAAAATGTATCCCTAAGGGTCTGTCATGAATTCATAAAGCCCCAGAATTTCTGAGTTAAAACCAAAATACAGTGTTGGCTGATTTTAAAGGCTTGTTACCACTCTCCTAATTAAAATACAGCTTAGTTTGGTAAAAGGTCTATCCTGCTTTGCATATAGTGTATATGTGTTTAATATAATTCTAGTATGTGTATAATTTATACGGTTGTGTTATTTACACTACAAAAGAGTTATGTTATAAGCAATTTCTAATTTTCATAACACTTTCATTATACATTGGGTAGTAAGCCCCAAACAATGAATAAAATTGCTACTGTTCTTTCAGTGAGCTCGTAAATGTCACTGAAGAAATTGCTGTCATGTTAAGGGTGAGTTGGTTTTCTGGTACACTTACACTACTTATTGACAGAACAGTTTGTTCCCATATAAGATTACAACATTTTTCTTTAAAATGTTTTACATGGTATTATATCATTAAGGATCAAGAAAACTAGGAACACAAATCAATACTTCACCAAATGTTTGGTTTCTGACAAATGCACAAAATTAAAGAAAGTCAATGGGAAGGCTGTTCCTCTTTCATTCTTATGCCTCACAGGAAGGATCTCAGGTTGACAGGGTCATTATATTAAGTGGTCCATGAAGAGGCAGTATGTCAGGTCAGCAACAGCAAACTGGTACTGCAGACTGTGCTTTGCATTACCATGCCCACCAAATTTGCAAGTATGCTTACCTTCATTTTCAAAACTCCTAATCTGTTCCTTCATTCCTCTTTGCTTTTACCCACTCTCATTACAGTTGGATAATGTTATATTTGATAATCATCAGATAGAAAGAACACCCTTATATCTACCAAGGTAAGCAGGCATTTAGCACATCCTGACTTGTCATCTTCGATATTCAGTAGGTGGTTATTGAACACACATAAACAAATCAGATTTTGTGTAAGCAAATAAATACACCTCAAATACTTGCCACAAGAAGGAGTAGGTATAACAAATTTCAACCCAGCTTTGCAAATTTGTCCACTTCTTGTGTCAAGCCTAAAAAATCATGGAATCACAGAACAGATATGGTTGGAAGGGCCCACAGTGGGTCACCTGGTCCAACCTCCCTGCTTAAGCAGGGTCATCCCAGAGCACTTGGCACAGGATTGCATCCAGACAGCTCTTGTATTTCTCCAGTGAAGGAGACTCTGCAACCTCTCTGGGTGAAGAGATGGTTTGGTTATTTTTGCTGATCACCAAAATCACCAAAACCATCTTCGCCCTTGCTACAAAGTCAAATAAGTCTTAAGTTTTGAAAGCAGATTCCAAAAAGGAATCAGCTTTCCATGTTCCAAGTTAAGTAATAGTAAAGCACAACAAACTTGCTTGACATCATCAGATGAACTAGCCCAAAATGCAAAAGCAGATCACACAGCAATCCAATGCTTTTAAAATTTCTTATTTTGTATTTTCCTACCAAGAGGACTCTTAATGTGTGGAAGTTACCCTGCAGGATGAACAATCCCTGGCAGGTGTTCTTTAATGAGGACTGTTCCATAGCTCAGTGGTCCACAAACTGTAGCCCATGGCTCTGCAGTGGCCCAAAAGCCTGGGATAATACACAGAAAAATATACTAACTTACACTGTGTCCAAACATGCCATGCTGCTATTTTAAATGTAGTTTTCCTGCTTTGCCAGGAGGAAGTTTTCAGCAAAGTGCAATTTGCACATTCGCTCTGGGCCTTGCTTTGAAAATGCCCTGGTGTGTTCCTCAAAGGGCACATGGCAGCTGAAGGTTAAAGGTGGTTCACTGGCCTAGAAAGGCCTTGGGGCCATTGCCTTAGCTAATTCTGGGCAATGTATTTTCTCTGAAATCATCAATCTTTGCATTTTAACTCTGATACTCATTACCATTCTTTTCAAATACCATAAAAATTAAAGATAACAGTGCATGAACCCTGAAAGGCAATATCCCTTGGCCTCACATATGCGTAAGATTTCTCCTCCTCTCCTTTTTTCTTTTCCTTTCTTCCTCCCTTCTAATCTCTCTCCTTGTTGATTGCTCTTTGATAAACAATAACGTACAAGATGCAAAATTCACACAGGCAATCAAACACACAAGAGTAAAACCATACAAAAGGCAGTGTCTATGCACTGCTGTGAGTTGCCCCATTCTTCATTCTTCTCTTGTTTTATTCTTAATTTATATCCCTGAGGAATTTTCCTGTTTGCCAGAGACACATTACACCATTCTGATTGAACATGTTCTAATTCTTCCATGGGAAAAAAAGACAGGAAAAAACCAACAATTAAAAAAACCCCAAAAATAAAACAAAACAAAAAAAAAAATCACAACCTCTTTGATTTTAAAAGGCAATTGTAATCTGTATTGTCATCTCTGAGTCTGTCTGTCAGCAAGGCTGTGAGAATATGTTCTGATCAAGTATTTGGGTGTGTGTTTTTCACTCTGGAGATGAGGACCCAAGCTCCTGACATATTTTGGATGGTGGCCAAGTTTAGACTCCTAATAATTTAAAACAATCACCGCCTGCTTCAAAGTGGGGGGGAAAGACGCTTCCTTCTTGCTGATCACTAATTTAGGATGAGCAAAATCCTTTACTGCCTCAAATTGAAATGTAATAGATGGAAGGCTGAGAATTTAAATCTTGCACTAAGCATTTCATTACCTGCAGGCTTTTAAGTTTGGGTTTTTTCCTGTCAAAAACATAGCCATACAATGTCTTTTGAGATCTCTGAGTTACTTTGCTTCATAAGACCTGTAGCTCAAGGAATGTAAAGCCTGCCATTATCCGCCTTTTGATGTGGTCAGAACAGAATATGTGTATATACGTATCCATTATTAGATATGTGCATTTGCAAAGGAATATCTGTATGGCTACTCTGGAAATTCTTACAGCTATAATATCCATTCAACTTCTACAACAGTATTGTAGAATGAAGACCTTCTCTGATCAATCCCTGTTCCTTTCAGACCCAAGAAGATTTTAAACAGGGTGTCATCCATCTTTAGGAAAAATTAATAACTTTTTTCAGACCATCACTTGCAAAGGAAAAAGGTGTCTTTGCAGACACATGAAACAGGAGCTGAGTGGACATCCTCAGAGAGCAGCACTCCTCCTTCAGTTGCTTTTCGAGCTGACAAGCTTCCCCCAATACTGCTTTACTGTAAATGAATACTGCTTTACTGTAAATGCAGCACATCTCTCATGATTCCACCAGGACAATCAGATTGTTTTTCATTCTCCGATTGAAACAAGTTTTGATTGCCTGTATCTTGAGTTTCCTTCAAAGGCCCCAGCTGGCCTAGAGCAGCAAACAGGTGAGAAGATGGTTCAGTGGTTTATTCCAGGCCACCAGCAGGTCCCAGGAGCTGGGCTGAGAAGCACTGTATTGTCTAGGACGAGCTGGGTTCAGGTGCTTGGGAAAACATGAAGGTAGAGCTAGTTTTGGGGGCAAAAGTGAGGAGCAGGATTTACTGCAGCCACAAGAAGGGGCTGATTCTCAGCAGTGGGACACATTCCCGTCTCGCAGGGCCATCCTGAGATGGCCAGGGGTGGCCCCAAGGGGCCAGGCTGCAGCACCCTGCCCCACTAGCAGGGCTCAGTTGCAGGTGGGGCTGTGGGACCAAGCCCCCCAGGGCAAGAGGTGCATGCATAGCTTTTCATTAGAGGTTTCTTTCCAGATTAATTAATGCATTGCCTGAGGACTGCCCTCACATGGTCTGCTTTACTGGAACAGGATAGCATCCCTACAGGAGATGGTATCTCTTCTGTGCCTCTCCAAGCAGTCAGAGGTTCAGGCTTCTTTCAGTTAACCCCAGGCACTCCAGCTCAACACCCCCTGCACACCCCTGGGCAAAGAGAGTGTGTCTATCATCCCACCTTTGAGCAATAGCTCTGACTTGGATACTTTTTATCTTCCCAAAAATAAGATATGTCCTCCTGTTACAATTCTTGCAGCAAAAATTGAGTTCTAATGGAAAAAAAAAAAGGAGAAATAATATTAAAAGAGATGTCTAAAGCTGTAGGATGTGCTTCTTTTACATACTCAAAGTAATTTACCAGGCAAAAAGAAGAAAAAAAGACCCTGTTTTTCCCCTCCACAGAATCTACCAGACATGCCTCAGAACTCTCCAAAAGAAATGGTGATAGAAGAGTATATTGTGGCTCCACGTTTTTGAGGGCTTTCATGAATTGTGAGAATGATTGTCCGTGCATGTAGATTCAAAGATGGGCTTTTTTTTCCTAACTGCTCCTTGAACAGTACAGTCCGTATTTGACAAGTTAGAAGCATTAAAGAATAAATTCACAGAGATGAAAATAGAATTTCCAAAAAAGTTTTCCTTAGACTTCAAAGCAGATAAAAAGAATTCAAGGAAGTTTGATCTTTATTTTATAAGTATGTACAAGAGAAAGAGCGAACGAAGGCAACAGTCAAAGAAAAGTCTAGTTTAATATTTCTCTTGTGGGCATACATAATGAGAAGTGGAACGCCACAATTCCTCAGTGTTCATAGGGTAGCAATTCACTGCCATAAAATTATATCTGGCTTCTTAGAAAATTCCTTCACTTCTCTGTTCTTGTCTGAAGTATGACAACTTGCTCTTGAGGCTTACAGATGTTGAGCAGTACTTGATGGATTCTTCCTAGAAAAATTAAAACCTAACAGATGTAATCATTTTTTAAGCTTCCCGTCTGAAAGGCAGTATATTTTCTCTAGAAAAACTAAGAGAGAAATTAATTTTTAAAGCTAAACCTTGTAAAGGCCTCTAGTTTATAGAAAATCAGACAAAAAAGAAGGGGTGAATAGTATTCCTCTTTGAGCAAAAGAGCATTTCAGCATTCTAGCATTTGCAAAGAAACAGATCTGTGTGAATATTTATGAAATGAGAAACATTACACAAAGAGATAAGGCTGCAAAGAAAAAATCAGAATTAAGCAGAATACTTTTTCCTGAGGTTTTATTTTAAAAACTGTATTTTATTAGTAGGCCAATGTCTGATCAGACTAATTATACCCATACCAGGAAACTAAATAATGCCTGTGACTTCTTCCAGCTATGGTTTTCCATCAGCTGTACAATTAAATTGTCCCCAGAAGAGCTTTGGCCCAGGCCAATAAGAAGTCTTTCAAACAGGTTCTGGATATGGTTTAGGAGAGACCATGGCCAGGAACCATTTCTGCTACACTTTGTGGATATAACCGCCCTGTGCAGAAGAGAATTTATTAACACAAGTGCAACCTATTTTATGCTGGTTTGTTCAACAGGACAGCTTGATCTGTATCATGTCAAAACAGAAACCAGGTAAAAAAACCTCACTGACTATAGGTGCACAAATGTGTAATGGATTTATACTGTATGTGTAAGAAAGGTGTGCATGCTCATGCATGGGTTCAGTAGCTGAAGCATGAGCCAGGTGGAAGACTGAGCCCAAGAGCACAATGAAAATATAAATATTACATAATAATAAGGACATGTCTTCCTGGGCCTAATTGATTGATTTTTGTTCTCATTTCTATACTCTAAGTGCAGAGATACACTCATCTGATCAGTACCAAAACAACATTTTCCTCAATGCCTTCCTAGCACAGACTGAGTTTGTCTTTTCAGAGGAAGTACCAAAATTTGATGTGAGTTTCCTTTGAATTTTTAAAACCCCATGCAAATCTGATTATTGGCAAAAAGATGCAGATATTAAAAATGTGTCAGGTGTATCATACCATGGAACACTGCAAAGATCACAGGACTAGCACTAGACAAGCGAGTTCTGAACTAGACCACGTTGGTGCAGCACTTCCCACATGGACACAAGAAACCGGAGTCAGCACCAGCTCAGGCATATCCAGCAATTTTGGTCCACCTTAGTGACCAGTAGGTAATCCAGAGAGTGCTGGAGAGTGTGCCAGTGCAAACTGGGGGAGCACTGGTGCAGCTGATGTTTGCTGTACAAGAGCTCAGTTCAGAAAGCACCTGAAGGAAATGTTACTAAGGTTATTTAGCCCATGAGAGTCATCCAACTAACAAAGTATTTGAGGACTGAGATGAAATTTTGATAGTTAATTAAATATCTAGTTAATGGCTCTGTTGATTATACTACTTATCAAAATGCAAACATGTTTATGCTTTTTAACATAGATTTTTTTCAAGGAAATACACAACTGAGGAAAAATG
Organism: Pardalotus punctatus; assembly: GCA_013400915.1. Taxonomy (NCBI): domain Eukaryota; kingdom Metazoa; phylum Chordata; class Aves; order Passeriformes; family Pardalotidae; genus Pardalotus; species Pardalotus punctatus. The sequence continues at coordinate 438,992 of VZTX01022521.1, read as the reverse complement.
AAGAATGTCTACAGTAAGTCTTGGGCTTTTCTCATAGTTGCAACAGGACCCTCACATCTTTTTTTGGTAGAAAATACTCTGGGGTTTGGATGTTATGAACGGCTATGTCTGAGGCACCCAGTTATGCAGCTATTTTGCTGATAGATATGTTACTCACCCAACTTGCTTGAATGACCGAGGGTTTTATTAGGCATATTGGAAGTGAGTGTTTTGAGCTGTGATGATTTTTTAAGGCATGATGAAGGGTCCCATCTACCCTAATCAACTTTGCATAGCCGGGGCTCAACTTCCAGTGTTGTCTTTCATCAGTGCAAGTGTCAGTCACTGGCCAACATGTTGCCCACAGCCCTCTGCCCTCATTTCTTCATGGCGGGATGCATGTTGTTCTTTCAGGACAATTTCTTTTCGCCTGCTTTCCCAGCTTGCCTGGCCATGACAGGTCTGCCCCGGTTATGGCATTCACCATATGGCTGGGCTTGGCTCCACCCTATCTTTTAATAATTCCATCTCACTGACCATCCCCCTTGCATTGCTTTCACTGAGGGCATTTCAGAATTCAGCCCCAAACTATTGGTTCTGACTAGCTTACCCACGTTAAATCTGAAAATATTAGCATTCATTTTCCGCTCGGTGATAGCCCCTGAAGTGACCTTAGTAGGTTATGTCTCATTTCATATATTTTCCTCCTATGGTAAACTGATACAGTGTTGATACAGCTACAGCTATTAAGTCACAGCTTGAATCCAGATAAATGTGTTTGGAAACATGGGTTTAAAATATCATGTAATTCACAGACATTCATTCTCTCTCCTTTTCTTCACATTTCTGTATTGAAGATACACAAAAATATTTTAAAAATCTACTTCAAATTTTCCAGAAAATGCAAATATGGAAAAAACAAATACATGCAATTATGTACAGAATGGACAGCAGACTTCCAGCTGTTCTGAAGGATTGGTGCAAATTCACAATCCAAGTTAAAAAAACAAACTAGATAAATATTTGCAAGAATTTTTTTTTTTAATATAAAGCCTACAAAGTTTTAAGCTGTTGCAAGGCAGAGATGGAGAGCTGCTAGTTTATTTTCATCTGTGAGAAAGAAGAGCACTTTAAAAAATGAAAGCTGTTCAGCAATCTTTTATGATTACAATACCTGCAATAACAATACGTTAGTTGCATTATAATGTTCTTAGTTACTATTTTTATACATTTTCAGTTGCATGGTTAATACAAATTGCACTTTTTTACCTAAGCCTTTTTATTTACACCCTTGGAATTACATGGGATTGTCCCTGAATAATCTGAGCCTCATGTTGAGGCTAAGAACTTCCCTATTGCACTGTTTTGGAAAAATTGCCTACAGCCATAATTTGGCCTACTTAGGCATATACATCCATATAGTTTTAATTACCTCTGTATGTGCTATTTCCCGTAAGGCTCTGGCCTCGCACAGCACAGAGGATGAATAGCAATCACTGTGCTGGTGCCTGTTCAGTATTTCTTTAATCTGGTCAATGTTTTGTGTCCTGTGAAACAAGAAAACAAGGAAAGGCTTCTTTCCTTCTGAGCTTTTCCAGGGCACTGTTCACTTTAATATCAACCAAAGTGATAAAGCTGAAAAGGTAACATGATCCCTCTTGGATGGAGAGGGATGGACATGATCTTACTCCTGTGTGCAGCCAGGATGGTCATGCACAGGTGGATTAAGCAGCATCCCTTAATTTAGTGTGCACTGTTTGTTCACTTACAACTTCACTTTATCCAGGTTTGTACACACAATATGCCAAAACCCAGCTCCTGCCCACTGCTGGTCCACAGGACAGAGCTGCCAAGCCCTGGGTTTCTCATGAGGAGCAGGCTGAGGCAGAGGACTGTGGTCAGTCTCACAGTGGTACGAAGAATGAAATCCACAGTGAGGAGCCTCCAGTGGGATGAAAAATTTCTCAATTCACTTCCCTCCACTATTTGCTCTCTCCCTGGGCTCAGCAGCCTGCTAGGGGTGATTAGAGACAAAAATTCTGCTCAGGGCTCTTTCCACCCTGCTCCCTTGTGGCAGGACAGGGGAAGGAGGTAGGCTCTCCTCCAGTGCCCATCCCTTCCCGCCAGGGGAGAGACAGCATTGCCAGAGGGGCTGGAGAGGGGTGACCCATTAACTGTAAAAATTCCTAACAGTAACCAAAAACCTTTTTCTCTTTGTTCTTAAAAATCACGGCAATGTTTCTGCTAGGAGAGGAGTTTTCTGAGACTTTTTTCAAATAAAAGAGTGCCTTTTAAGTCTTATGTCCTCTTTTGAGTGACATGTAAACATTGCTTTGTGCCATTTGAAGTGTGGTACAGGGTCAAGTAAAACAACAAATTAAAATTATTTAATGAATAATATAAAAAACCTGTAATCAGTGCAGCTCTACACATATAGTTATATATGTACATAGCATACAAAGTACAGCCATACAGCAAGACAGACAAATTCCATATAACTATGTATTTATAATTTACCTGTACAATATTATAAGAACCTATATAAGAATTATATTCTTTTTATCTGGCGCCATTTGACTGCATGTGTTTCTGTTCTGGTTTATTGCATATCAGCTAATCGCATAATTCGGCTGGATGCATACTAAATTGAAGTCCAAATGCTGTTCACCACAGTGTAATCCCTCTGGATAAATGAATAGTCAGTATACCCACCGGACTGCATTCCACCACCGCTACTTTGTAAACAGCTGTTAGCATGTGTTGTAAAATAGAAGACAAAATCTGTTATTGCTACATATAAAAATGTAGTTGCTTCATCAAAATCTTCACTGCAGTGGTTGAGAGAAATGTGCAAACCATTTCGATGAGCTGAAAATGTGCTGAAATGCTGAGCCCTTTCCATGGCAGGTGCTGCTGCAGAAGCACAGGCAGCAGAAGAATGCAGTTGGGACAAGGCACAGGAAGCCCTGGAGGTCCCACCAGTGATTCCTGCAGAACAAAGCACATCTCTAATTAGGTCTTGACAGACTACACCAACAAAATGTAGCACCAACAAGTCCTTTCCTGGTTTGTGCATGTTTAGAAGATGAGACAAATCAAAGTAAAGCAAAGCAAGTGACAAGAAGGTGTCTTTTCCATATGTGCTTCCATGGAGCAGCCTCACCCCACCTGCCTCCCAGCCCTAACAGCACACAGGTTGTTCTTGCTTTCCAAAAGAGCTAGAAGAAGCCAACAGGGGTTTTGGAGAAGCTTTGTGAAGCAATGTTTTCTTCTGACTTTTTGGCTAAATGGGCAAGGGGGGCAGGTAAGAGCTTAGGGTAGAGGTGAGAAGGTTGTGGCAGCTGAGAGAGCAGCCATGGGCAAAGGGGAAATCCTCACCTGGAGACAAAGCAAAGTCTGCATGTGTGATGGGAGGGAGCCCTTGCCTGCTTTACCTCCAGCCTTCAGAGCGCGGCGCTGGCCGAGAGGCCCCAGGTTCAGCATTCCATCTGCCATCCCTCCAGGGATGCCTCACGGCAAAGCTGGCTGCATCAGCATCCTTAACAGCAGAGTGAAAGTCTGAGCAACTGATCATAATGGTCCCCTTCTGGCCTGAAATTCCATGAAATCTTTCTAATTCTGTCTCATAGCCAAGTGGTATTGCACAAAAGCAATGTTCCCCAAACACTTAATTTTTTAATCCTTTCTTTAGCATTTATTTTCCTTTGATCCTATGACCAACTAGTGTTTTGTTTTCATTTTTTCCATCCTCAGTCTCCTTTCTTTCACTGTTGAATGATTTAATTCTTGAAGCCAGATTTGAAAGATCTGAAATTGGAGTTTTCTGTGCCGTGAGGTCTGAGGCAGGTCCCCCTTGCACTGCACTTCAGCATCTGTTGTTCCTCCCGGGTCCTTCTGGAGATTCGGCAAAGGAGATTCAAAACTGGCTTAAATGGCAACTAATAGACAGATGTGAAGTAGGTGTGTAGAGGTCTGTTATTATCTTACTCTTTGCTTGTTATCAGCGCATCAAATCTGAATGCATCCACCATTCTCCATTACTCAGACTGCTAACACACTTGAGTGAGGAAAAGGCGATTCCTCATAATCTCCTTTTAATGATGTGAGATTGCTGTAAATGACATTCTTGTCACTGAGGCCAAGCAGCATGGCAAGATTGGAAAAAAGAGTTATGCACTTCTCTGAAAAATGGAAATACCCATACTGATATTAGATAAGGCAGAAAAATGAAGAGACCAACATTCCCATGCTTCAGGGCAATGGTTACATAGATGCAAAAGTTGAATTTTCCCTAGAATTAGATCATTAAGATTTTTTTTACAAAATTTCCTATGCCCTGCTCTGAAATATCTCCTATAGCCACAGTGCCCATGTCTGACTGTCCTGTCTTTGGAGCCAGGATGGGCTTCCTCTCCTTCTAATTTAGAGGTGGTGAGCACATCTTGGAAATTAGCTGTGTGCATTCCCTCTGATTCATTTTGCTTCAAGGATGTTCATATCTCTGTGGTTTTATTTCCACTGGCAATACAGGAGATGAGTTCACTGATGGAAAAGCTCATTAGAATTAGAAAGATTTGATGTACTTTCCAGGGCAAAGCTGAGGAGCATCCGAAATGCCATACACTGAGCATTCCAAACAAACTGCATATCAATAAGATTTGAAAAATATTGGGATAAATTCTCAAATACATTCCTTATAACTCTAAGTTACTCATGCCTAACTTCACAATGGGAAAATATGTCAAAGGTATTCTTTTTAGGCATGGTTTGTTCTGTCTTAAAATTCCAACTAAGATTTTAACATGTAGAACACTCTTTAAAGCTGTATTAAAATAACAAGTGACCAGGAAAATCCAGCTGGGAGTTCTGTTGTAATTTTAATTCAGATGTATTATATATTTTATGCATTTCACAATATGCAACCCTAATTCTCTAAAGAGCTAACCATGTGTATAAATTTATACATTTTGAGTTTTAATGAGAACTCATAGAGTGTAAAGTCAAGCATACATAAAATCAGATTAAGAGTTAGTGTTAGCACTAGAGTGGTACATTCAAACTCTGGAGGGGCAAAAAACCCAAACATGTACTGTAGACGAGAGAAATTTGATTAATTAACTTTTAACTCCAGGTGTTTATGTTTTTTTTTAGAACACAGTTTTCAGCCCCAGTATTGATTGCAATAATACTGTGCTTTCTTGCTCCATTTTCTCTGTATTAAGCAGTTTTTGGATACAATCACTCCCTTTTTATGAGAAAACATAATCCTATATATGTGTCTGTTGTTGGATCCTATTTTTCATATTAGTGCATCACCTGACATTTTTAAGACTCCAGTTTATCTGATCATCTTTCCCAGGGCAATCCATTATTCTGCCATTGATACTCCTACCACAAGGGTTTGTTTTTTTTAATTAATTAACTTTAGAGTGAAGAGGAGATGCTGGGTTTAAATAGAGGTGAATATTTCACAGGCACATAAGTCATATTATACTTAAGTAGCACAGGCTATGAGAGAGAAATGCAGCCTTTTCCAATCAGCAGTTCTAGTGGTATCATATCCAGTAATTAATTTATCTTATTCTTCTGCATGCTTCATGGAAAATCACATTTCGGTTTATTTAAGATCTATGATGCTTTTTTCTGATATTCTTTTTTAAAAGTATAACTTCTGCACCTATTGGAAAAGACCAACGCAACACATTCCTTTGTCTTTGTAGAAAGCAGAAACAGAAAACTTTTTTTTTCAGATACCCCCTCACAGAAAGTAGCTCTTTTTTTCTGGGTGAAATTAATTCATGTGCTTAATCTGAGCTCTCTGGAAGAAAGTTTTCTGCCATGGGACTTGCCAGTGCTTGGAGCAGTAGAACCTTTATCTTGTGAAGTCTTCTTGGAGCATCTCTAATATAGGTACTCATAGCTGCAGTTCAGCACCACAGCCCTGAGTGTGTGTGGACACTCAGGAGGAGCTTCTCAGTGCACTCCCCTTTGGGACATTTGTTTCCACACATGTGCCAAGGGTCATCCCACAAGTATTTTTGCTTTGGCCATTTCCTTGGTCACTGTCATTTGAGATTACCTCATTAGTCCAACTCTGCAATCCTCCCTCAGCAATATTTTTTTCAAGCACAGAATCTCTGGGATGTACATCTCAAAACATTTTAATCCAGCAGCAGTATGATTGTATGCACATAAAACAGTATTCCCCTCTTTGATCCACAAACTAGCAAGAGAGAGCAAGGTGGTCATGATCTTGCAGGGACACTGCAACTCTGGAATGGTGGGAGCCTTGAGACAATCTGCTAGAGCCACCTCCCTTCTCCATCCAAATGTGACATTTGTGCTGGGAGTCCCCATCCAGCCCTTCCCGTCCCTGCCCTCAGACAAAGTAGGTGGCCCCATCCCTCCTGCCCCACTCCCCTGAACACCTTCCCCCTTCCTGTCCTCCTCCTCGTCAGTCACAGCCACCATGAGCTAATGGTGTCTTCCAATCACCTCATCCCCATCCCTCTACCCCTCCCTTCATGGCGAGATTAACACCTGGGTTTGGTTTCTTCTCTGCCCTTCTGATCTCTTTGAAAACTCCCTTTCCCAGGGAGCCTTCCCAGCTCGTTTCGACCACAGGCAGCCATGGCAGATGTGCCTCTTCTCAAGGCACCAAAAGAAGCAAGGGCTGGGGAGAGCAGGAGAGGAGGGTAACCTTGCTCCAGCCTCATGGGCCACTTCAGAATTTTATTATTTACCTGTGTAGGCAAATAATATGCAAAATTTGTGAATATATTAAACATGACACATTTTCTCAGCTAAACATTTACTGGCTTTTTGTCTTACGGAGATAATGCTGATCTTACTAACAGGGGTGTGATCTCAAATCTCATTCCTGGCTTTTAACTGTGTATAATAATTCAGTTCACCCATTTATCCCTTTAACACAACATTTAGGTTACGCAGTAGGCCTAAGGGGAACAAGTTATTACTAGACTGGTTTTTATTTTTCTTTGATGTCCTCAATTCTATTCTCCTTCATGTATTGGGGTGTGCAACAAATGAACCTTAAGCATTTATTTTATTTACTAATTTTGCTTACTAGCATTATCAAAAGAGTGGAGCAGCTGCGAGCTTCACAGATTGAGCATACATCTGAACATTTAATGGCCCCAGTTTATCCTGGCTTCAAGGCATCACAATATAATATTCCCTGACATGAAAGCTGAAGAAAGGATGTCATGGGAAGTCTGAGCGTCACGCTGTGAGAGGGTATGTACTGCAAGACCCTCACTCCATTGGCTTCTAATAGGCTAAGTATTGATATGCAAATAAGAGAGGAGCTTGTGTGTGGCCTTTTAATGCAGTCACTAAACATCAGCTCAGGAAAAAAAAAAATTAGAAAGACCTTTCCTCTTATATTTCTGCCTACAATTGCACAAAAACCAAAATGGATGCATTTTCACTCGGCTGCTTTGAAAGCAAATGAGGCCATTGCTGAAAAACTGTGCATAGGACCTGAAAGCTGAAAAATTCTGATCCAGATTTCAAACACCAGGTGCTGAGGTAGGCTGATAGGCAGAAATGGTCTAACCCATGGAGGGAGGGTTAAAAAAAAAAAAAAAAAGTTCCTTCACTCCTAACATTCCTCCCTGGGAGCAATACATGTGCCTGTGGAAGATTAGGTGCTGGGTTGCCATCTCTGAAAATAGAAATATGTTTGCAAGGTAGCAGAAAGAGAGGCCCAAAGGGCATCTCCGAGGAGGCTTTGACTCTCCTGGTTCTGACACACACAGATAATTCCTATTTCAAGTTCGAAGCAGGAGCAGCAGATGAGAGGAAAGCAGCTGTTAGTTTATCTTGTAAACAAGCCCCAGCGTGCCACCAGATTATGACAGGGCTTCAGGTTGGAGATGGCCCTAGACAGCTAAAAGAGTGAAGTGTTTAAAAAATAGAATTGCTCCTGAGAGCAACATCACCCAGCTCCTTTGGGCTGCCTCAAATACCACAGCAGGCCTGAAAGCCCCAAAGTAGTGAGGATGCTGGAAGCCATCAGTCCCATAGCTGGGAGGGTATGGGTGGTCCTCTCATAGGAATCAATCAATGGGAAGAAATGTAGCCCAAAATCTCCTTTATGCTCTGAATTCACCTGCTCTGAGTAGGCTGTACCGAAACTGGGCTTTCAAGGCATCCCAGAGGAAAACCATGGCTGCATATTAAAGGTGGCACCAGGTTAGTTACATATTCATAGCAACATAGAATATCCTGAGCTGAAAGGAACTCACAGGGACCACTGAAGTCCAGCTCATATATTGTCACAGCATGGATCACACACAGCCTGTAACAGAAAGCTCAGTGGCCGAAGGATGCTCTGGGAAACGTCTCTTGGACCAGGCTCTTTGTGCTGCAGCTCTGTGTGGCCGAGCTCCACGCACATATGTTAATCTCTATTAGCATATGTCAGCTCCAGCTGCCCACATGCCTACGTGTGACTGGAGCTGATGCCAGGGGTATCATGAATAGCCCAGCCTTCATGTTTTCCACTTGCCTCCGGGCTTGTCTGTGTGGGAGTATATAACAGTCCAAGATAAGATGTTATATTTATATTCCTATAAGGCACTCACATATTTGCATTCCAGAATGACCACATTTTTCCAGCTTAACTGAGGCTGCTTTGAAAACAACTCAAGCTAAGCAAGAAAAAGCTATTCTTTATTCCCGAATAAGCATGCCCCATATCAGTATTACTGCTGAGTTGCCATTCACCACTGTGATTTCTCACATGAAAACAAAGAGGGACAGCAGGGCAGGGTAGACCCACCTCCACAGAGCCATGGACCAGTTGTTGCTCTCCCCAAACCTCTCAGTGTGCAGGTTCCCCAGTGCCCCTCCTCAGCTGCCCCTCCTCCTCCAGCAGCTGGTCCCACTTCCTCCTGCAGCTCTTCTCCAAATGGGTGCATGCACTCAGCCCACTGTATACACATATTCCCTCCTAAATTCACTTCCTTTCCTCTATATGCAAGTCTAATCACAAGATTCATCTTACTTTCCATTTTCCCTGCTGACATTAAACAAATAAAAGCAGCAGCAAAGAAGGAGAAATGTAGAAGTCAGCTTAATTCCCAGTGGATATAAACTGTTGCAATGCTATAACACATACCTGCACACACACACACTCGTGCACCCATATGAATCTTCATAAGAGAAGAAATCACTTCTGTGTCTTCCTATTGTAGAGCACACTTCACTTTCAACACAAGCAGTAGGCGAGCTGCTAATAATGTAGACTTGAAGATCTGCTCTTATTTCTCTGGGCTTTAAATGCTCAGCTTAGCCCTGTGTTGTGGGCATCATCCTTTCTGGCATGGAAGGCTTAGGAGGATTCACAGAGAGCCCATTAACATTGCTCCTTAATTGGCTTAAGGCATCACTACTGATCTCAGCTTGGTGCAACCTTCATTTCCTGTTCACCACTCCAGACCCCTGCCAGTTCAAAAAATAGAAAATCAGGAGTAAAACCTGAGAATGATGCATAAAATTAAAACTAGAACTTAGTCTGGGAAATCACAGGTGAAAGATGTGCATTTTATAGCCTACCTGGGAATACATTGCTTTCACAAAGTTACCAAAGACATTTAATTACAGCTTTTAATTCTGAGCCTGTGTCAGTGTTTAACCTTTCACTTACCACCGCTATTTTAAACTGTGATTAAAATGCATATTTTAATCCCTCCCCATTTTAACTGCATAATGCTTAAGGAGGAAAGCAAACACAGGTGTACAGAGGCATATTTTGCATTCTTGGGCTGCCTAGGGACAAAACTCATACCAGCAATGATGATTCAACCCAACTCACCTGAGCTCCGCTGCATCGGAGCAGGTAATTGCCATAAATCACCTGGTGCCCTGCACTCCACAGCATGGGGAAGATTAATGGCAGCAGACATCGGAGCTGCCAACTCAGAAGATTTCTGTGGTGGAGCAGGGACAGCTACGCGTGAGGAATTTGTGATAAAAAGCTACACTGGGGCTATAATAAAGTGCTAGAAAGACACTGAGGTCCTCTTCCATAACACAGACACATTAAGGTCTGTCTGATTGTGGTGACAGACAGGTATTTGACTGAACACACCGGCAGCTATTAAAAAAGAACCAGTAACTAAAAGCTAATGTCAAAACGTGATGTAGAACTGTCAGATGCCATCAGTAATAATTTTTGCTGTGACCAATCTCTGGTAAGAAGGGCAAAGGAAGCAATATTGCTGCTGACTGCAAGGGACCAGCCACTTGTGATTTGTGGGCTTCAGAGGCAGAGGGTCTGCACCACCCTCTTCAGAAGAGAGAGAGAGAGAGATTTATTGTCTCTACTGATTTCCTTTGCCTTGGTTAGAGAGAAAACATTGCTTGGGAAGAAGAGCACAGGAATATGCTGCACGGAGTTAAGCAGCAGTACCTACACTGGGGTATTATATAGGCTTAAAGGTATCAAATAGCGTATTACACAGGGTTAAGAACCACTTCAGCCTTTGAAAGGGGGATGCAAAAGAGCTGCTGGACAAGCAATATTTCATAGCAAGAATTTATCATGAGCGATTTAGCAGAAAAACTAAGCAGAGCATTACAGCCCTAGACCTTTCCCTTGCATCCCTCCTTAGGCTGTGCCAGCAGGCACGCACTGAGAGGTGCAGTGGGAGGCAGGTGACCCTGTCCAGTTTTGCTGCAACTGTCCTGCTTTCCTTTCTCTCTCCCCAGCAGCAGCACGGCCATATAGGAACAGGGAAACCTGAACTAGAAAAGGGGAGTTGCCAAGCAGTCCTTGTTTTGGGACCAGCAGTGCTCCTGTGATGTAGAGGTGCCCTGAGCAGACCAAATCACCTTTAGATTCATCCACAGGAGCGGGGCCATTCTGAGCCATGTGCCTTCATTTGCAAGGTGAGATTTAAACCTCTGCTCCTACTCTCCAAAAAGGGCTCTCCTGTTGGTATTTATGTGGTGTCCTGCCTTGTGCTTGTTTCTAGCAGCACGTCCAGGAGCTATGGCTGGGCTTCACAGCTCAGGAGCTGCATTTCCCAGACTGATTTCCCAAAGGTGGAAGGACAGATGAAACACCACCTTTGCTCTGTTCTTTTAATAAAACCTTTTAATTTCAAACTGGACACTGCATCGCTGTGTTCAAACAGACTTCATTTCTTTTTTCTCTTTTTTTACAGAACCCATTCCCTGCCAACAACCAGCTGATTCTTTTTATATTTTATTCCTCACACATAAAGCAGGGCGCAGCTTTCCCAGGACAAATTTCACCCCTAAAAATGTTTCCCCAAATTTCAAGTTAAAAGAAACAAGAAGGCTTAAAGTGAGGGCGAAACTAATCATCTGATGTGCTTAAAGCTGGTGAAGCTTTTAGTGTTGCCAGCAGCAGATCTCCGATGAGATCTTCGCAGAGTAAAGCAGCGAACGCACACCGTGGCTCGCTGTGACAGATCCAAATGTATCCTGTCTGTCCAAAGGGGGCCAGTGGCTCACAGCAGCTGTTGAGCTGCTTTGTAAACAAGTGGGGGACATAGCTGTTTAACCTACAATCATGCATCTGAAAATATGCTTTGCCTCTCCAAGGATTTTGCTGGAAATGCTTCAAAAGATTCTGTTTTTCCCAGAAAGCTGCATCATGTGGTGTTTATCAACTCCTCGAAAGTACTCGCAGCTTCCTTCCATAGAAGAATGGCACTTTGCAGTTTGACAGTAAAATCACACATGACTTGTTAAGCACAACTTCCTAATGTAGCTCCCTGTCTGTTGCAACAGTCTCCCTGGTGGTAAAAAGATACAGTACATTACACTCGCTATAGCAACTGTGATGGCAATATGCAGATTACATGACCATATCACTCTCCAACATCTAAAAAAGAAATATTTATTTTAGCATAGTTGGTACTCTTTTCACAGTCTCTTCTTTCACTGTTCTTTTCTGTTCAACTGTCTCAACTTCATCCCTGGATTTCTCTGATATTGCTTTATACTGACCATTTTCTTTCTTGCACACATACCTTTGTATCCCAGCTGACCCTTTGTATTCCTTAGTCACCCACTCTGGCCTCTGTATTCCAGCGTCTTTGTTTCTAAATAGCACACATAACCCAAGTTCATGGATCGTTTTATCTTACAATACATCGCAATTCACATACAGGTCTTCATTCTCTCCTGTGGTTTATCCTATTTTTCTGCTCTCTTCCACCTATTATATCTTTCTTTTAAAATGCGCCCTGCTGAAAGGGATTTTTTTTCCCTATCTTTTCATTGGGTTTTTAGCTGAATGTAGAGTAAATTAGGGCTATTCTTATTTTGAAAACCTGTTACATAACAAATTCCTATCTTTTGCAGATTTTCTCTAAAAAGTCTCCAATTTCCAGGTCAAGGACTACATTGTTTTTCTGATAATTTTTATTCTTTGTGAAGGGGCACTGTAGGGAAAAGTAAGTTATTTGAGCTGCAGCTACAGATTCCTCATAAAGCCAGAAATAATGAAGTTCTGGTTTGAAGCTCAAGTGTTGAATCGTTCTACTTTAGGACTGAATTAAATCAACTAATTGTTTTTCCATCTCAGAATAGAGGCAATATTTTATATCCTACCTTACAGGTATGTGTGAGGTTGAAATAATGATAATGAAATCATGAACTACCCCAAACCATCCAAGTCACTCTTGAAAAATGTATTGCCGTCCCCTTTTTCTCATTTGTTATTGTGGTTTAGCCTTTTCTCAGTAAAGAAGATTGCCAAATCTAGTCTGAAGCCTGCATGCTGCTGAAAGGATATTGTGCTGAAATAGGAGTGTAGGTGTGGATGAAGACTGCCAGAAGCATCTCCTGTTACCCCAACAGGAGAAAATGGCAGCCAACTTCTATATATCCTGTAGTCTGGAAAACGGTGAAATACCATCTCTTTGGCAGCCATAAATGGATAAACATTAGGTAAAAGCTAAGTGCAATGTGAATTCTCTCCAAAAAGGGCACAGATCACAAGAAATTAGAGAAGCTACGAAAATGCCAAGGGATAACTAAATGGAGCAGGCATGCAATTAGCCCAACATGCTTAAATAGCTCAGATTAGGAATCTTTACACTCATGCTCTCTCTGCACCTGACTGGCATTCATCTGTATTGTTACAGAACAACCTCCTTCAGTACTGGCAGAGAATATGTCTGTCATTCATGCTGAGATTTTCCTTTTGCTAGATATTGCCGTGAGACATGTCCTGTTTATACAGGGTGGAGTCTGCGTCCACCTAGCGTGGCGGGTCCAAGCACATACCACATTTCTTCCACAGGATGTACACATAGATCTGTTTTTTAGGGTTGTGGTTTTCATATGTGTCTTGCAAGAAGATTGTTGGACTGTTTGCTTCAAGTTTTAGCAGAAGATCGGGCAAGAGAAAAGGTAGTAAAAATGTTAGCAAGTTTCTCTACAACACAGTAAAAAAATAAACCCAAAAATAAACCCAGCAGTCAAGGGACTAGGTAGATGTTTCTGCATTAGGCAGTATATGCAGTTTGAGAAGAAATACATTTTCCCCTGTTTCTTTTGTGGTCTCATGCAGAATCCAGCTCCTCCTCAGGCTCCATACCTGTTGGGCAGAAATCCTAATTTACACACATGTTAACAAAATGGAGAAAATAAAGGAAAACTTTTACCAGTTTAATTTATTTTGACAATATTTTTGAAGTTGTGTTTCTTTTGCATTGCTTAGAAAGTTGATGTTGATTTGAAGATTAGTTTAGGTTTGGCAATGAAAAATACTAATTATGATAGTATGGATTTTCATATTTTCCTCAACTCGTTTTTCAGTCCAAAAGAGGGAAACACTTTTAAGGCTGAATGGATGAAAATTAATTCACCGGATTTTTTATCATTTTTTTGCAAACTCTTATGTGAGGAAGTAAAGGAGATTTCTTTACCTTTAGCTATATTAATTCCTTACTTCTGCCTTCCACCCTCAAATTTCCATTTGAAATTAGTGGAATGAGGAGATTAAAAAAAACCCTCATCATATGAAAAGAAAACTAAAATTGGCTAATTTTCATTTTTAGAAATGAAATTTCTGAAATCTTTGTTGATATAGGAAATTGTAAACAAACTTTCAATTCATATTTTCCAAATATAAAATTTAAAAAAAATGTCAAAAAAAGCTTTTGATTGCAATGACCTCACATCTTCCAAAATGTATTTTTTGGAAAAAACTTCTGCTCATTCTGCCAAAGTCATTGACACTGACCTTACACATGTAGATTCAAAGAGATTAATTAAAGGCAAGAAGCACTGCTAAATTGTCAGCAGCTGGGAGATGAAAGTGGTTCTGGAGAGTAATTCTCCAAAGACACTGTGGATAAGGCAGGACATTTAGCGGATAAATTATCTCCCTTCTGAATTTAAACTGAGTCTGGTGAAATGGTAGTGTTCTGAATGTCCCTTTGTGGTCAAATCCTATTGCTGGTGGTGTGACTTTTTATCAAGCCAAAACAAAGTATAAAATAACTTATGTAGTTAACATTAAATGGTGCAAGTACACCAACTATACAGAACTTACTGTGCACTAGGGATTATATGTAAGATGAACTTTATAGTTTTTCTATTTCAAAATTATAATTATTTTCCCCCTGTATTTCTCAATATGTTTCACTGGCATTCAAAGAACAAGAGTAGAGTTCCCCTGTGGTTAATTTAACCCTAGGAAATTCCCCAGAGCATAATCAAAGACTGCACAGTGGCTAACATTTCTCTCCTGTTTCAAAACTAATGAAGTTAAATCCTGCTGGCTAAGGCAGTATTTCTAAAAGTCTATTAGACTTTAAATATAGTAACAGAAGAGACATCAGTCATTACTACAAAATGCATTTTTTTACCAGCTGTCTAAAAGCGGCAGCACAGCCACAAAAAGACCTCTTCCACAGGCTTGTACCAGCCTCATTATTGCCTATGAATTAAATTGAAACTGCCAAAAGTCACAGCAGTGAATTCTAGACATGACAGTCAGACCATTGCCCGTGACAGGAAGGTGAAACACCTTCCCCAGACCTGGCCTGGGATTCACTTTTTTCATAGCTTCATACCCCCATGGGACTCACTGACTTCAAAGGGTGTTCAAGTGAATCATGGGCATAAGAGATCTGCGTATCTTAAGCAATTACAGCTGTAGGAAACAGCCCCATTAGGGGATAAATCCCTGTTTAAACCATGCAGGGAACAGGAAGGCTGTTTGAGGGGACCAGGGTGAACAAAGCTGTGTAAACCTCAGCAGCATTGACAAATACCTGAGCTCTCATTTTTTGTCAGTATTTGTGCACCTCTTGACTCAGGATATCCCCACAAGGGAAGGAAAAATGGGAAAGTCACACACATTCATTTTGAATGGCTATTTAGGCATATTTGTACAACTACTCAAACTTTTCGTTCTTATAGCTGCCTGCATGTAAGCAAGAGCTAGAAACACAATCCATCAGTCCCACCAGACAACCCACAAATAGAGCCAAACAAAATCCTAAAGACACCAGGGCAGCAAGTTAAGTACCACTCATGTGTGCATATGTCAGACTTGAAAAAAGGATAAAAATAATTTGAAATAAGGAAGTAACTACAAATGGTTCATTTTAACAGAATGAACAAATTGAATCATATTAGCAATATTTCTCTTTTTAAATAATATCTTTTGAAACCCTTGGAAGCAAACTTGTTGGTGGCTCCGGATAACTCTGTTCTCCTTATTTCATGCGAGTGTTGCAAACATAGCTCATAAATGACAGCTCTTTTAACCCAAAATGTATTTTTCATCATTACATTTTAAACTCTATGCAGACTGGATACAAAAAAATTTCTTTCAATTCATGTTAAGAGCTGCAACCATCTCCTTTATTTATTGTTTTTTTATCAATTAAATGATTACAAATGGACCGATTAACCCTGAATTACTTGAAGAACCAAAAGAAGAGGCACTTGACAATTCCCAGGATTTGTTCTGAGCTCACTGATCTGGGGAAAGATGAGATTTTTATGTGTTAATACATTTCTTCCATCCAGCCCACTTCTGCTGCTCTCTTCTCCAATGTCATCAGTAATTGGATCAAACCCTGACAGATCCCTCTAATTCATTAAGGGAGGGAAGAAACAACACATAGTGGGGCAAAACAATCCCTGCTCTAACTCCAACAAAGCCAACACAGTATTATCACAAATAGATTTAGTTCATTCTGTCTTAATCTAATCTGACCCCTCCACCCCACCTAAAAGAAGAGCCATTACATGTTTTTTCCACATAGGGTTTTTCTAATTGGAGAGACAATATCTTAATCTTGCCTTTACTCACTGGTGAAACAACTGGATGTAACAAAGGCAAGTGAACTGCCAGGGTCAGAGCAAGTGAATCACAAAATGATCCAAAATTAAACTGAGGAGCGGGTAGCTCTCAGTGCATGCTTTTCCCACTTTCCTTCTGCACTCTCAATTGATACAACAGACCATTTGCAGAGGTTGGGTTTGATACAAAGATTAGACACTTTTCACGTGTGTTCGAGCAAATCCAAGCAGGGGGTTGGTGGGACTTTTCTGGAGGGCCTTTTTTTTAGTTGGGTTCTATTGTTTCTTAGCATACTCTGTTAATAGTATAGTAACCAAAAACCTCACATTTACTGCAGTAATTCATTACACTATTCATTACACTCTCCAGAGATGGAGAACACAGTGGTATTAGTGGTTTTGTAAACCTCTTGAATTAACTTTCAAGACTAAATCAGTAAACAACTTCTAGTGTGGTTCTCTGTGTGAATAAACAGTGAGTAGTCCCTGGCTGCAGACACAGACTTTAAGGAGGGCAGAAACTGCATGGCTATTTTTGCATAGATTTCTCAAAGTTTTTGGCAAAAGGGGTCTGCACTCTGCAGTTCAGAGCTCAAGTACCCTGGCTCCTGTAGCCTTGGAAGTGGAAGCTCTCCCTGATGCACCAAAGCCTCTCCTACCCCAGGGCACTGATGGCACCTCCCTTTTTCCCACACTAGCTTCCCATACTGTATTCCCTCTTCCTCCATGCTTTGCTTTGAATCTCCTCCCAGCACAAGGCGTCAAGTTCTGCCCTGTCCACCTGGACTGGAGTTTGAGACTGGGAGCAGAGAGAACATGACCAATCTGGAGTGTGGGAAGAGGAAAGAAAGAGGATGCACAATACGCAAGCCTGGGGCACTCAAATATTTTGCTTTAAGCCAGACCCAGAGTGAATACCAAGACAACCCAGAAGACAAGGGGGAAAAATCTCACTGCAGGCAAGGACCTGCTTTTTCTCCACATGTTCTATAGGAAAACATCAGTCTGAGTTGTAAAGATTTAAGAACTGCACTTGTTTGCTGCAGGAGAGCACTTGGCAAAGAAATAAATGGGAAGATTAGTTTGCTTTGGGGACACTTGCAGTGTATTTGATTTATTCTGAATTTATTACTTTCACAAAGACAGTTGCTAAGGAGCACCAGTGCAGGAAAGGACAGAGGAGCCAATGACACATTTTATCATTTCTTAAAATAAAATAACTTAACTGATCCTGTTTTAAAGCCACTGCATTGCACCAGAAGTTTTACCTCAGTTTGAGCACACCACAACAGGCAAGCTTCAGCATAAGCAGCACCTGTCTCTAATTGCTCTTCTATGTCTTTAAATGCCACCATCACATGCCTTCCATTACACCTGGGTAATAGTGGAAATCAATCTGTTTCCATCTTTACCAATCTATTTTCCCGGGACTAACTGCCTGCAACCCCTTTGGCCCTGTAATCATTTTAAACTCTATGAAGCAAGGTTTTCTAGGAGTATTTTATCCATATACTGCTGTAGGGCTTTAATTGAATCAAAGCAGGTGTTATGCTTGGATATGTCTTCCCCCCACCCTAAATAATTTAACTGCAGTTGTTAAAACCTGCATTAAAAAGCCCAGCTTTCCATATTGCACAGTGCAATTTTTAAAACAACGAGCATGAACCTGGAAGCTGAACAGAGTGTGAGCTGCAATTTTTCAGAACTACAAACCAATCAATTAACATAACAGGAACTCAAAGAGAAATCTGATTATATGAAATTGCCAGCCAGATGCCGAGAATGCTGTAGGAATCATTTACAAATATTCACTACTGTTGCACCCCTACTTTTAAAGTCATTCCCATTTTCAGTATTTCTACTTTTCTAGAAGCTCTGAGGTGTCTTCTTGGCATGAAACTCAAAAGCAGACACATCACGGGACAAAAAAGACTCCAGAGACAGTTCCTGTGTGATTTCTCAAGAGACCAAGAGCCATGTACCTGTGTACTGATGTTGGCACGAGCTGGGGCTTTCTAAAAGGTTGTGAATGTAGTTCACTGACATCTTCCAGGCAAATGATTTATTGGCTGAAAAAATGGGAGGCAGGGTGAGTCAAAGCATCTTACGCATTTTTGACAGAGTTAAAATTTTGTTTTGAAAAGTTGGCAACTATTGAAGTGTTCTAGGAGGATATCTTCTCAAAGAAAGATTTCAACATCGGGCTGCATGAGGCTGACCACTGCTTCTTTTCTTCCTTCATCTTTTTAGGTGTTTTAATACTTCTCCTGATTAATGAAACAAGAAAAAGTTTTTCAATTTAGTAAAATACTATGTTCAACCCAAAATTATTACACTCTTTCATAAAATTTTGTCTTTCCACCACCATTCTGAAAAATCAGTAATGTATTTGCTATAGTCATTGCTTACCTAAGCAGAAACATTAAGAAATCAACCTGAACTGAACAAGCAGTAGCAAAGAACATTTTTTAAAAGAGCTTCAAAAGGTAGCCTATGGCTATAACAAGATTTAACTTCTTACACAGCAGTGCAAAATTGCTATGGAGGACAAACTATAGACAGAATAGAGAAATCATGCTTTCTCTCCTAGAAAAATGTGGCACACTTCCCTGATAGAAGCAGTATTCCCAAGAGGAGAGGGCTCAGGGGAGACCTTGCTGCTCCCTGTGTTGGAGGGTATGGAGAAGAGGGAGCAAGACTCTTCTTGGAGGTGTGCAGTGATGGGACAAGCAGCAAGAGACACGAGCTGGAACATGGGAGATTCTGATTCAATACTAGGAGAATTTTTTCCCACCATAATGGTGGTCAAAGACTGGGACGGGCTTTGGGACTGGCCCAAGAGTCTGTGAGCCTTCATCCTCAAAGGTGCTTGAGACAGAACCTGCAGCCCTGTGCACCATGACTTCAGTAGTCCTCTGAGAGAGGTTGGACTGATGACCTCCAGAGATCCCTTCCCACCCAAATTCCTCTGTTTCTATGATTAGATGGTTCTTAGACTGAATGATGATGAATATGGGCAGCAACATTTCTCACCTTATATTCTTAAAGATTTCTACTCTTAGGGAAAGTTCAAGAGGAAAGAGCAGATCCCTTGCAGTACGTGCTGGAAGGAAGTAGCCTAGGCTTTACACAGGTCCATTGAGGTTCATACTCTACTCACCAGGGCTTCCTTCTCTGTGGAATCAGGCACTTTTATTTATGGTTTGATGACAGACCTTTTGCATCTTCCTTGGAAGAGAAAATATAAATGGAAAGAAAACTCATGGTGAATTCTCTTTCCAGAGGAACTTGAAGACTTCAGCAGCTCTTGAGCCTTCTGCATATTTCACCTTCCTCATCCACTTGAATGGGAAATACAGGATGTATTGTGAAACTCATTAGGATGTGCACACTCTATCTGACTATAATTCCTTTTCATCATGTTTGCATAAATAAGGGATTCACTGTATGTAAAAAGCATTAAAAGGATAAAGTTAGTTGGATTATTTTTTACAAGCAGAAAAATATATCAATCTCCTTTAATTGGGGTCTCTTATAGAAAAAGACCAGGATGCTGATTCAAAACAAATTTCCCTGGAAGAGAAACTGATGTTTGAATACCACATTTTTTTCACCTGAAGTACTGGATCATGGATACTCTTAAGTAAACTGCTTGATGGTATTACAACTTTCAGATCCTGTTGCTCTTCAAACAATTCTGACTCTAGCTATTGGCATAGAGCAGATCCTGTATTGCCTTACACCAACAATCAGGTAGTAATGAATGCATAATAAAAGCAGGCATTTCTTTCAGGCTCAAATCCAAGTTCTTGAATGATAAATGTGGTAAAGATTTTCCACAGCTCTTTGCGTTCCTTTGGCAGTTGAGACAACAGTCTCAATAACTCTTTCCTTGTACTCATAGCCTTTTTATCATTGCTTTTCTCAAAAATTTTGAAAACAAAAAGGCCTGCCAACCAGACATGCACTAATTACTACTTGCCTAGACAGGATCCTCAAATTCAGATCTCTTTGGGAAGTATATGTAAGTGAATTGTCCTTTAAAGAGAAGAAATCTGTAAATCTCTTTTCCCTTAAACACCACTACTCTGTCACGTGTGATGTAACTGTCTCAAAATACTCTCTGCATATTGTGCTTTGTATTAGTTTGGCATGGGCTGAATTATGAAACAGCAGTCTGGTTCTTATGCACTGGAGTGTCTAATTGGATATAATGCACTATAGTGCTTATGGTGAGATTCATCCTAGGTTTGTTCAGTTCTTTATTCCTCCATAATCATTGGCCTTTCATTATATTACCCGTGTTACTGTATCAAATACTTTTATCACTAATTCAGATCCAAAATCTGGTGACTAAACCAAGATTTCATCTGATATTGCCACAGTAGGGAAGTATGCTAAACCTATCCCAGATTTGCCAGGTTTAGATAATCAATGATGTAATCAGGTAAATAAAACCCCCAAATCTGCAGCATTATGTTTAAAAGTCCATAAGTGATTGAAAAAGGAATGCCTATTGTTTGTTTCATTGTTTTTTTCCCCCCAGTGATGCTGTCTCTGGATAAACAGATAAATTGGCTGGCACAGGGATGTGTGTTACTGTTTGTGCTGCACCAGAAGTCTCAATAAGCAAGGGATATCACCTTGCATCCTCACTTTTCCAGAGCATTATAGTCTCTCCTGCAGGAGCCAAGAAAGGCTAAAAGGCTTAACAATTGTAAATTAAAGCACCATCACATCCATAACTTTTCTATACTGATTACATGAGAAAGAACAGCATAGACCATTTTCCTATTTCACAGGGACAGAGTTCTACAGTAACATACAGTCCATAAAGAGAAAGTGGCACTAAAAATCCACAGAGTAAAAAAAACCTGCTATTACATTTAGTTAAAAAAATCCCACATTCACTGCCTGGGAAAATGTTTCCTACACTTGTGAGGCAGCCAGACTGAAGGAAGCAGAGGGAAACCAAGTGGTCCTATCAAAGCACAGCCTCGTTTGGCTGGATGATGTAGTGGCGGCAGGCTGGGCTGGTCCAGACTGCGCCTGAAATAGCAGCTTTGGCTGCATGGCCAAGGAAGTGAGCAACCACTGTTGTCCCCACTGCCCCACAGCTCCCTCACCAAAGAGCCACCCAAGAGCCAAACCTGACATGGAAATTTGCTATGCAAAGCACCTCTATAATCTGATACTTCTTCCATCTCCTACTTTCTCCTGACCAGCCTCTGCCAAGGCTTGTGCTCCCATTGGTGTGATCAGGAGGGCTGATGTTCCCCAGGCACAGACATTGTCCCAGCAGCTTGGTGGCAGGACAATGGTGCCACCAGCAGTGAAACAGGGACATGGGTCCTGCTGTCCAGCAGTTTGGTCCCATCACTGACCTGCCCTGCTGTCTTCACTTGGGGAGGTGGGATGGGGCCAAAGGCAGTTGGGACATCACCCTGAGGCCAAGCCACCACTCAGCACCCAGCCTCCTTTGCCTGGGAGCATCCAGCCCTCACCAACAAGTCCAGCTGCAGTAGCAGCAAAGCAACTTTAATGAGCATTCATCCCACACTCAGGGATATAAATAACCTTATAAATACACAAAATACATAGTCAGTGAGAATGCCCTAAGGGAGGACAAGGAAGAAGTGCAAACTTCCAACTACCTCAAGCTCTCACTGGCAATGTACCTTCCCAATTAAAAGACATGGAAAAATATAAGTTCCCCAAATCTTTTGGCAAGCTCTGCAGTGGTCAGAAAAATGCACTTTGAAATGTTCTTGCTGAGGAAGTATGGTTTTTATTCTTTTATTGTTCATTTTCAAGTTAAACACATGCACAGTGATTTTTCTAATCTTAAAGATGTATTTTAATTGATTTCCCGAGTATTTTAAGGTCTATTAATTCCACGGATCTTGCAAACGCTGCATTTTCTGTATTCCAGCTGCTGTTTTAATCATGTTCATTAACAGAATTACTTTTACCTGCCAGTGAATATTTTACATTGCATTAATAAATCTTCTGTTTGCTATCAGAACTGAGCAGACAAACAAAATAAAATACCCAAGCGTGTGAGTTTCCACATGGGTCTAAAGCTGTTCCATTATGTCATTCCACCAAGGGATTTAACCAGATTTGGATATAAAGGTGACAAAATTAAAAATATGTGCATAATATTTTAAAGTGTGTACTTTTACATTATTAACAGGATATTCTTTTTCCATATAAAAAATCAATCAGGTTTTCTCGTATGCTTTTTTGTGGCGAAAGTCTGATGAAAAGTCTGCTTTCTCTCAGAGGAATAATTGGCAGTTGCCATATCCAGTACCTCACATACTGTATGATCAATTAATTTTCATACATTTTATGAGCAGAATAAAAAATATAGATATTAAGAAATGCATTTTATCCTCCAAATTTTAGACTGTATACCCCTTAAAAAACAGAAGAAAGGCCTGATACAAAAGTCTTTCTGCTGATATTATTTCTACATCGTTCTCAATCAATTTTTCTAAAAGTTCTGAAATTCTGCCAGCATCTCACATGCACGGAAGATAAAATGAAATAGCAATTAATCCAATCATCTTTGATTTAACATTAATGCAACTCAGTGCATTAGGCCTTATTTTACATGCAACTATGTTGTTCTGACTACATTTTAGAGAGCCCCCAAATTAGCCAATTGACAAATCTTAATTGAACCAAGAAGGATGAGGGTATTCCACTTAGTATGGCCCTTCTGGAGCATCTCTCTTCCCTGAGGAAGGAAGGCAGATTAACAAGACTGACAACTCTTCACCAGGCGATAAGAACTGAAAATGTTCGGTGCTGCGTAACCTACATTCAGCCGTGCACTGGTGTCTGCAAAACTACAACAGGAAATTGGGATGATCAGTACTACCAGGGAAGAAAAGCTGGATCCAGCAAGTCCCTTATCCTGTGACCTTTGTGTGGTGGTGATGAGGGTAGGACCCACACCTGCAAAAAGAGTCAAGCAGGTGCTCACATATTTGTAGGGTGAAGGAGCCGACTGGTGAGCAACCTTGCTCTTACTACTCTGTAAATACTGGCACAAGGTAAGTGATTCATCTTATTCCAGTAGTAAGGATGGAAATTAAGAAGTATTAGGACTAATTGTATCATGTTACAATTACAACAGAACTTTAAACTACAGAGATGACTTTGTTTTGCATTTTGTTCTTTGCATGTTGAAGGTTTGCTGACAGAGATGTGATATTTCCTGAAGACACATCCCTTCATTGTACCTCTTTTCTGAATGTGTTTTTGATCTTATGGGAAGGGTTGGACTTAAAGATTGTCACTCAATCACATGGACACCAAGCAAAGTTCAATTGCAGTACAGCTTTCATTAAGGATTCATTAACAGACACTTCACATAAAGTGCTACCACATTCTCATTCGTACTTTTTTCTTCTCTCCCTACCCCCCCTTCTTTTCTTTTTTTTTTTTTTTTTTTTTTTTGCAGCTGAGAATAATTAACTGTTCTTTTGTGAGTGTCATTTGTTCTCGAGGAATTAAATGCCACCTTATTTTTCAGAACAAGAATTCAACTGTCATAATTATAGCTTCATTTCAGGAAAAAAAAATCATAATTTATTACAGATTGTTCAGCATGTGAAATAGGTTTAAATGTCTTTGAAAGTAAATTGTGGCATGTCACGAAGGGCTTTTGCCATCACTGTAATTGATTTATAATTTTGCATTTAAAATTAACAACATTCATCCATTGTTCTCCTATTATATAAGGCTCTGGCAGGGAATTGAGAGTTTTGCGTTCAGTTCTGGCCACCACATTACTGTAATGATAATAATATAGTTTTAATAGCTTAGGAGATAGAAATGTTATGTAGAAGTGAAGCCAATACGAGTATTAAAAATAAACTTCAGACTGAAAATAATTTTAGAAGAATATAGTATGTCCAAGAAAAAATTAGTAAATGGGGGATTTATCTGAATTGTGTTAACTTTAAAACACAAGAAAGCTAGACTTAATTTTAAAGTTTACATTAAAGTGACCTGCCAAAAATACAGAAAATATATCAAAATTAATTTTAAAATAATTGGGTAAAACTACTTCAGTAGAGTTACTACAGGGCAAACCATTGTTTTTTTTTTACCCCAAAATACTTCAACTGATAGCTGCAGACCTATGACCTACTCCTGCTTTTCAAAATTTCCCCACAGTTGCAGAACAGGAGAAAATACAATTTCATTTTGTTCTGGATGATGTTAGTGTTGTGGTACAGTCAAGCATCATAACTGCCCATCCATTTATTGAAGTGGCTGTATTTCTGGAATAATGATGTTGAACAATGTAATAATGTCATTGAACAAAGACAAAACTGAGATCATAACATTGAGTAGTGCTGATTATACCCAGAGAAAAGGAAGAAAAAGAAATAGCTTACTGGGAATGCATAGGAAATACAGAAAAAAATCACAGGAGTCCAGATCCCGGATGAAAGATTGCATTTATTGGTTTTCAAATACTGTCTGTAATTCTGACCTCAGCAGTTTCTTCAGGTTTATTTGATTTCATTGATCTCATCAGGTATCACACATAATGACATTAGTGTAAATGAAAACAGAATTAGTCCCATGAACTAATTATTCTACACACAGTTATGGGACAGAGAGAGAAATTAATGAAGAAAAATTAGAAGACTGATTTTGTCAGTTCTGCCAGATAAACAACAGGAAACAGATTCCCAGTTGCTCATAGAGATTCCTGTTATGGTCTCCATCCTTTGGACTGCACAGCCCCCAAAGAAGGTTGCATACAGTGCATACAAATGTGAGAAGACTGATTAATTTACTAATTTTGTTTTTTAATAAGCAAAGAGTACCAATCCTTTCCAGAATGCATGGAGATCATCACACCAGAAACTTCTATGATACTTCAGGTAAGAAAAACTGGCCCACTCGAAAGCTGTAGTCTCATTTAAGGCTGAAAAAGGTGATTTACATCTGACTCTGTCCCAAAAAAACAGTTTATAGTAATCTCTACCTTTTGTTTACTCTTTTCCTGATGCCTAATATGTGAAATCACATTTCATGAAATTTTACATTTTCCAAAGAGGTAATCAACAGTGAAATTATATCTTCATCATTGATATCTTTATCAATTAAATATTATTAAAAAATGCCTCATGCTGGGTTTTGGTTTGTTTTTTTCAGATTAACAAAGCAAAAGGTTAACATCAAATCAGAGTGGGGAAACTAAAATAAAGCCATAAAATATAGCCCAATTTTAGTACATTAGTCACAGCAAATGAAGATAAAACCAGTCCCACTGGAGTCCCTACAAAGAAGATGGGTTCTGGAGGAGTCTGTGGCAGACAGGGGTGCACAGTGTGCACCAGCTGAATAGCGAATGTTGCCACCGTCTAGTGAAGCAGAGGCAGCTGAAGGGCATCAGTCTTTCCTCCTCCTCCTTGACTTTGGAAAATTTTCTCCCCAAGTATTTTGCTTATGCAGCCTATGATGGTCATTGATCCTTCTACAGACCAGTAAACAAGAAATGTTCCCTGGAACACTTTCTTTTCCACATATATCTGCAAAGTCCCAATCTAACAGATGCCATGAAGGCCATGAGGTGATACCAAAAAAAGAGCAGGGACAGAATAAGGAGAGGTAGCTGTGCTGACCACACCAAACACTTCCAAACTCTATGATGAAAAGAACAGGATTGTGCTGTCCTCATGCTGCAGAGAAGCCTGCTGGAATCTAACACTGCTGGGAGACTCAAGGTCAGTTTCCTCTAGTAAAAATATTGTCATGTAATGTTGTCAAGGTCAGTGTCAGCTTGGATTACCTGCCATGCGAGTGCCAGTCATGCATGTTCTGATTGCCTTGGGCTAGTCTAACTCGTGCTCAAACTTTTCAAAGACATGAATACCTACCTCCTCACTGGCTGACAAGGGGCAGCCATTATGCAGATTTCATTGCATAGCAGCTGATTTTAGTAGCTGGAGCATCAAATCTGTTTCATCATAAAATCTTTTTTCTCCTTTTATAAAGAACATATAGCTTGTCTTCACACTCTAATCCAGTCATACAACAGTGTACTTCCTCACACTGAAAACATGCAGTGAAAACTATCTTAGAGCTAAGTAATCAATACCCCTAAGAATGGTGGCTCTCACTCCCTACTTTCCCCCAGAATCTGCTCCTGGACATTGTTGGATTGCTTCTTCTCAGCCTATGGAGGTTAAAGCATACATGGAGAGAAATTAATTCCTAATTTAACATAGCCCTTCTGGATTTTTCTCGTGCTGCAGGACTGCTGTAATGATCTGCTGCAATGAACTGCTGCCTCTAGCAATCATCTTCTCTGCCTGCCCACAACCGCCTTTCCCCAGCAATGCCCCGGGGCTCTGTAGCACACAGCTAACAAAGCCAAGTTCCCAAACCTGCCCTGTTTATCAGAGCTTTACAGTCCTACTTCCTTGACCATTTTCATCCTTTGGACATCACCACACACAATACCTCCCACTCCCAAACTTGAGAAAAAACACCAGCAAAAGCTGGAAATTTTGTTATAAGAATTTCCTATATATGCTCTATATATGCTTCTTTTTTTTTTTTTTCCAGGACCTTGCTCAATCTCTTGGAATTACTAGGGAGTTATTTTCAAGGTCAACATGTATTTGCCATTAATGTTTTTGTGATTTAGATGGTTTGCCTGGCACATGATGATGTCTCATCAGAGCTTGGGGGGAAGCTGGGAAGGGAAATAAGGACAGGGATGCTGCAGCTTCAGCTGAGGGTGGGAATTGCTGCCAGGAACCAGGACAGAGGTGAGGAAATGGTCTGGAGCATGTGCCGAGGGGTAGCATGTGCTGAAAGTTGAGTTTTTTAGGCACTTATCACCAGTGTCTGATGTGCAATATAAGCAATTGGGCTGATTTTTGAGAGCATGCAGAAACAGTCACACTCAGCATCCGTACCCACTCATTATCAAGAGGGGGGATATGTCTGCTCTGACTTGGGCCAAAATTGCCACCACATCTGAAATAGCACATACTTTCAAGTAACCAGGTCAGATTTGAATCAGTGACCCAAGCAAAAGGCTCTTTTTGCTCCAGTTATTAGATTAATCTTGGCCCCTGTGATTACTTCTAAACTTCACTAATGTTATTAGAAGGTTTTGCAAAGATCAGATTTATATTGTTCCACATTCTAAAATCAACTGCTATGCAATATACTATACATAGTAGCAGTGTTCACATTTTATACCCATTTTATGAGCCATATTTTTTATTCTTTTATTTTACAGGGAAAAAAATGGCAACGTGTCAAAAAGTGAGGGATTTATTACTATTGCTCCCTTTGTCTACAGAGAAAATGTGGTGTGATGGAGCTTTGGTTTTGCAGTGATCTTCCTTGTAGATCACCATAAAGAAATCTTATTTTGTTCCATCTCAGGCAAAGGTTATCGCCTCTTCCAGGTTATGCTTATCTTAATACTCAAAAATTACTTCTTTTTTTTTTTTTTTTCATCTTTAGTAATATGGAATTAGCATCATTTGAAAGAACTGTTTAGGTTCCTTGACCAGAAGAGGCATTTAACTATGTCATGTGTGATGTATGGTGCATTTAATTGCTCTGTGCAGCTATTCAGAAAGCATTCAGAAGTAATCATTTAGCATTAATATCCTGGGGCAATTCAAGGTCACAGTACATTAAAAACTAATTCAGACTAGTTCTAGAATACATTTTTCATATACAGAGATACATAATTCTTTTATGATAAAAGTGAAAATGGCATTGCAGCATGATGAGGGGACGTGGATATTCTAAATATCTGCTACTGGTCTTATTGTAAAACCAGAAATACACCTTTTCACCATTACTCAACAGTTACTAATTTCCAATAAACTTGGCACATTCAGATTAGTGGTGATGAGCAAATATGCTTACAAGAGCAACTTAATTTAGAAGTATTTTTAACTAAGAGTACCTGATTTCTCTTTTGCTGCTTTTCCTAGAAATCAAGTTTCTGGGCAGATTTTTACAGACAGACCAGCCTGAAACAATTGTAACATGTCCACACCTAATTATGTGTTTGGTGGTCCCATGCAGGAATTCAAAATAAAACTACTATTTTTTTTCCTTAAAATAATTGATTTTAGACATGGGAAAGGAGAAAAAAAGCACAAGGACAATATTGCCCTCAGGAGTTGCAGGGTAAGTCCTCCAGAGTTTGGAAGACAGAGCAGTCATCCTCAGCTCTCAGGGAGAGGAAATTCCCTTGAGTTAAAAGTATACAATACAGAAAACACAAATACCAAAGACACAGTCTGCATGCATCAGAACACAATTAAGTGCAAAATTATTCATAGCCATCCTTGTCCCACTTACACTTTTACCCACTCATTGTACAAGAGAGATACTGGCAACCTGCGAGTCAAATCTCATAGTGGAAGGAGAAAACAAAGAAAGAATTAAAATGATAACATTGCCTTTTCAAAATGTTACCCGACAGCTACTTTCTGCTCCCTTAGAATGCCCTAGGCACCCAGATAAGAAGCCACTCATATTGTGAAGCTATTGGGAAAATCAGGTATATTCTATTGATGCAACAAGACCTCAGCTTGGGAGGAAGAGACTGAGCTGAGCTGAAGCCCAGAACAATCCCCTTCTGCGGGGGTTGCATGAGCCTTCCCTCATACTGGGAGGCTACAACTGGTGCTGGAAGCTGGAATTGGAAACTAACCAGATCAAAGCTGTGTCACTTGGGTCTGTACCAGCTGCACTTGCAGTTCACTCTTCTGCTCTCCTACACAGATATAAAACTTGAACTGAGGACCATCACTTTTTAGCTCTGAGGATGACAGCAGATGAAACACAATATATAAGCATCAAGAATTGAGTATTGGACACCTGCTGGTGCATAGTGAATTAAAGCACAGTCAAACGCAGAAGCTGCCAGACACCAGTTTTTCTGTTTCTATTAAAAAGGAAAAAGTAAAAGGTTGGTTGCAAAGGGAATCATGAACAGAAATACTGGTGTAGGCAGGAGATTGAGTGATGTGCTACAACGCATCACAGGCTATTTTCTCACTCCTTTCTTCCATTTTTATATAACCAATGAAGTTTCTAATAAAATAGGCACTTACAGTATTAGTATTTGAATGCAAAATCCACTGATGAGCAGGCAGGCTGTATCCCTCATCATTGACATTGCTGGCATCAACTGCATCAGGGTGCACTTATTTCATATTTTAAGGCTTTTGCTTACCTTTATTGCATTTTAATAAAAGCCTAATTTCTAAAGGACCAAAATGCCACCCTCAAAAGACTCACAAGTAGCAAGCCTGAAGCAAAACATCTACTGAAGTGTTGGGGTAAGGTTCCTAAATGGTGGATATGGTGGAAAGTACAAGTTTTTTATAAATTATCTCACAGCAACCTGATAATCATCCTTCCATTAGATACATTAGATCAAAGTTAACATTTTAATGTAGAGATCAGCAGAAATTGCTGAACATAGGAATTCCTCTTTAGAAACAAAAAAAAAGAAAAAATACCAAAATAAAAGAAATTAAAATCTGGAAAGGTGGTATTTGGAAACTCTTGCTAGGATGCAGAAACAGTTTAAGCTCAGCTAAGGTACCTCCAATGTAATAACAAGTACATTAATTTACCCGAACAAATACTTCTATTTGCAGAAATAAGGGATCCAGTAACAATAACTCTGCAGTCAAAATGCTCTTATTCCAGTCCTAAGCCACCACTTAAACAGTAAAGATCTCTTCCTTGTGCAGATCTCTGTTCTACTTTGGCATTTCTCCTCCACCATCTTACAGTGTCCTTTTCTGTAGTGCACAACAGCTCCACAAGTTCTTCACAAGCAGAGATCATCAGCAGCGAAAGGAATTGTGAAAGCAGTGAGTTGTAAAAGCATGTGGAAGAATGTGTTACAATCATCCTGAAAATATTTGCAAGCAATACCTCTCAGAACTTTGTTTTTTAAACACCAGCACCTATCATGCCAGGCATTAGTGTGGCAAAATATACTGTAGTAGCATTGCATTTTTCTTTGGGATCTTATTATTTCTCCAGAGGTGAGCATTATTATTTGTGTATTAGTATCCAGAATACTTTTAGAAGAAGTTTATGTAAGACTAAAGAAATTAAAATACTATTTTTTCAATTCTGTGACCTTTTGAATTTTGGGAAATAAATCAGTTTTTTGAGGAACCAGAGACATCTAAAATTGGGTCTCAGTTTAAAACATAAATTTCAGTAACTAAATTCAATTTTCTTTAGATTTTGATCCTGTATTAATAAGAAGATTTTAAAAATAAAAATGTTGATAAACAACATATTTCAACAATAACCTTTTCACTTTAAAACATCTGTGTGTTGATAATATTGTTGTGATCAAGGATATATTTTTAATTTATTGCTCGCAACTTTTGTACAATCTGATACAACTGCACAGTAGTGGCAAAAGAAGGGAACTATTAACATCCCTTTAATGATTAATATTCTTTTTGAGCATCTTCAGGTGTCCTAGAGCTGTTTGTCATCAAAAGCTGAGACCCTCTCTTTGTCCTTGAGAGCTGATATCTGGATATAAAACACAATTGGAAAGCCTAAGAAACAACTGGGCATGAAGGGAAATCAGGATAATAGTTAAAATCACAATGACACATAGATAGATGTTTATGTTTTGACTTAGGTTCACTGTCTAGATGACCAGTCTTAATTAGCTCAGCAGTCCAGATAAACACCTGCACAAGTATTAGCAGGTTTTTTCTATCAGTGAAATATTGAAACAGGTTTCAAATTAAGTATATACACAAATACTCTGCTGTGTTGAGAACTTCTTAGGCGTGTGTAACACAGACCTATCCAGACAGTGCTACTGTCCACTGTGCCACACTGTGTACACACTGTGTGTGAAGAGACCTTGTGCCCACAAAAAGAGCATTCACACATGATTTCCTTGTTAGTTAGCAGATGAACAAACAAGTCTGAAGGACCAATTCTTTTTACTTTATTGATTTTCAGTATCAAATCAGAGGAAGGTCAGAAAGCCACCACTGTGGCATCAAGAGAAAACTGAACATGGCACAGAAATCAGTACAGAGTCACAAAATCTGGCCAGGCAAGGTAACAAATAAGTTTTCAGAAAGACCTCAGTCCAGCTAGAGCTCAGTGACTTAACAGAGAACCTGACAAATCTCTGCATTCCCATTTCCCACCAATGTATCTGGTATTATCTCTGTGAATTCCTTCTCCTGGTCTGTTTCAGTAGCTGGACAATGTGATACAGTACAAAGAAAAGGCCTCTTTTTCTGTTTGCCGGTCTCATTAAAAGAATAGGTTTATGCATTAAAATCCAGACATATAAAAATCAAAATCTGCAGAAAAGAAATAAATTTCACATGGCTCCCACTGTAATTATCCTATGGGCAAAATAATTAATTGTTGAAATATCTGCAACATGAAGGACCCATTCAGAAAATCAATAAAATAAAAGATCTTTAAAGAAAGGATGGAGACAACATTTAAAAACTAGCCATATTCATTCTGCCATGGGAATATTTTTTATATGCTTTCAAGTTTTTTACCCGTTTGATGTTCCATTCAAGCAGTCTGATTCCAGAAAAGGCTACACAGACAGCATGATGACCTTTGAAACACAAAGGCAATGAATTCAAACCCTCTTGTCTGTAGCTGGTGCTGCCATAGAGGACAAAATAGATAGGAAGAACCTGGTTATATGGCAATTTTCTTTGTATACTCTCTACTTTACAGGGACCACAAGTTCCTGTCTTCAAGGATTTGTAATTCCCAATCAGACCTTTTCCAATAGGTCACCTGAGTGAATCAGGACAGGACAGAGTCAAGATGGAGCAGGCACAGAGCTGGGTGCCACTGGCACAGTGGCATCACAGGGATGGCACATCCCCTCTTGCCTTCACCAGGTGCTTCCTGGGGGCTCCAGCCCACCCTTTGCCACGGCACTTCACCCTGCTGCTGTGCAGGTCTGCAGGCTGAGCAGGAGGACGAAGCAGAAGACAAGGGGCAGAAGGACAGAGCACTGCAGAAGGATCATGCAGCGTCCTCAGTATATATATAGGTAACTTTCACCTGCCTAATCTAATTACTTTGGTCCATGGGAACAAATCATGTCAGGGGGGTTCTGGTTTAAACCCAAATTGCTGGGGGTGACAGACTACACACTGATTTGCTGCACCTTCAAATCCCCCCAGTTACATCTTGAGGGGAGAAGATAAAATCTTCTGTGTTAAAAAGCACACACAGGAATTATATCACAAAGGAGACATCGGAACAGCAAACTTAATGACTTAATATTGTACAATATAAAATCATTCCAGTTGAATAACTTTTAATTTATTATAATACATAGATGCCAATTATGCCTGATTTATTAAGAGAAGTTCAGCAGTGCCAAGGCCCTGTGTTTGAGTGGTTGCCATGGTACCCAGCTTTTACAAGGACATCTTAAGGATCGTTAAAGTGTCAAGGTGATAAGTTTGACACTCAGTGGATTTAATGATGGATGATAATAATGTTACCTCTTCACATCACGAAACACATAGGATTCAGGAGGTACAAATTTTAAGAATTTTTAAAAGAGACTAGCTGGAGCTGACATTAAATGTGTTAACTCAGACTACACTCTGTTCCCTTTAGTGTAAATTCCTTAACCTCAGGTTTTTTTGTGATTTCAGGTTGCTGCATTCCTCAAAGCATCTCAACCTGCTTTTATCAGATCTCACAGGCTTACCCCCTGACCAGGGACTCCTGGGCAGTGCGGAAAATCATTTCAAGGCTGAACACTGCCAATCCAGCTCCTAGCAATTCTTACAGAATTTTTGATAGTAAGAAGGGAATTGAAAAAAAAGGAGAATTTCTGCTGTGTACTGTGAAAGAGACCTGATGGCAATATGTTCTGCATCTAAGCATCTAAGCTCTACCCCAGCTGTCAAGCACAGCCAATTCATCTCACATTGGACATATAACAACCTTAGGCTGGTAATGACTTTCAGTGACTTGCACAGACCTGATACAAGCCAATAACTTGAATACAAAAGACTCTGGAGGCCTGAGCACAACCCTGAGATTTAAAGATGCACACATAAGAACCATCATGACATTATTTTAGGTGCTTGTTTCTGTTCTGGTAGAAGAGGACATCCTTCAACAGAGTATCTGTGCAGTAAGGAGAGCTCTCACCTCCACACACAGCACTTCACCACCTTCCTAACAGCAGCAGCTACCAACCAGTCAGCTCTTTTTTGAAAATACAATATCCTTGCACTTTTCTCTTTTAATCTGCCAGGAATACTAGTCACATAACACCTTCTCTGAAAACAAATAGTTAAGTCATTGTCCCTTACCTTACAAGCCTTATAAAGTGGTGGTTCTATGTATCTCCCTTCAGTGTGATGACAATGTCATCAGGTTGATAATTCCTAGGATACCACTGCCATCTTCAACCCTTAGTTCTACTCAGAGCTAAAATCAGCATCATTTTAATGTACCAATTTTCCAGTTTATCCTTACTACGGGTCAGAGTCTGACTTCACAATCTCTTTTTAAGAGCGGATCTATTACACTGACACTGTTTTCAACCTGCCCATTGGACTGGTATAAATAAAAGACAAGGGATTACAGATCTAAACCCCAAACTCACCACTAGCAGCCAACACTTGTGCCTACAAATCTGTGCTTCATTGCCAAGCGTCGCTATGCCAGGTATTCCATGTCTAGTGTAAACATATTTGACAAGCATAATCACAGTTTAGCTCTAGTATCTTCTAGTAAAGCTAATTTACTGACATGAGAATAATAGTCTAGGACAAGTACATAATGTTTTCCAGTCATTCTAAACAGTTCTGTGCATACTTTGCTCCAGGAGAACAATTTTTCCTGTGCCAACATGGACTCTCTTGCTTGACTTGGCCTGTGTTTTTGGCATAAGTTCCAAGCCTTGACAACTTCCTCAGTGTCACTAATCATTTGGGACAAGCACTGGCTCTACCTTGGATCTTTCTGTCCATGAACAACTTTTGTGTATAAATGCAAATATATTTTTCAGCACCATTTTAGGGAGTGACATCCTGGCACTTCCAGACCTATGGGTTCCTCAATTTGTGAAACATGAGTCTGGAGCACAAATCTTGACCTCCCTGTACCAGTGGCCTTTGCTTTCTAGAGAAATCACTCTGTCTCTGTCAAGACTTCACAGGGATCTGAACAAACTTATGATACCCTGTTCTGGACCTTTTTCTGGACCTTGCAGTGCTGGCCAGTAGGGCATCCTGTCACTCCATCTACATTTTGCTTTCTGGTCATGAAACCTCAACAAAATAATACTGCTTCATCACTATTATTAGTAGTAGTAGTAGTATTACTATTGTTTTTCAAGATTACATTTATTGTTCACTTTGGCAAAAGTATTAATGTAAGTGACATCTGGTCAAGTTTCACCAAACACTGAACACCAAACACCACTCACTCTTTGACCACAGGGAGTGTCCATATTTGTTATGTATTAATCACCATGCCAATAAGTGACAACAGTAGATCCTATTCACTTCAAAGAAATGTTATAAATTCCATTGCAATTTATTTTTCTAAGGAATCTGCAACTTCTTGTTACCTGCTAAGTAGAGCACATTTCAATTTGCTATTAAGGTACACTTGTGTGGACTTTTTTCGACATGCATTATTACCGCTATGCAATGTCTGTTCATCTTGGGAGTTCATCTGAGCTGTATATATTTCTTTATTGCATTGTACCCTGTGCTGTGGGGTCAGCCCTTGCAAGCTCTTGAAAAAGGATGCAAATATATCTCTGCTTTCTGCATCTTTTCCATGTGTTAGAGATTCTCCTAGTTTAGGTTAGCTCAAACAGGATGCACAGCAAATTTCTCAGGAATTTTTGCTGATTAGGTTATTGAGTTTCACAGATTTTAACAAATGATGACTCTTTTTTGTATAATTTATATTACACAAGCATGCTGGGAAACACTGTCTTCCCTTTCCAATGCTTCATCCTGGACTGCGCTGTTTCTGCTTTTTTGCAAGTTCAAATGTTAGCTATTACAATTTCCTAAATGCCTTGACTGGGAGTGGAGTTTTCTTACCAGACAGTTTTAAGGACAGCAAGACTTGTTTTTAAGATTTGACATTATTGAGAATTTTATGACCTGTTACGTCACAGTCCTTGTGATTAAAATATTTCCTTCCTGTAATTCATTTTCATACAGTTTGCAGTATTCTTCAAATTTATTAACCATGGCTTGAGGGTTAGTCTATCCTACCAATAGGACAGGTTACCTGAAAATAAGTGAAGTGAAAACCAAAAGATGCTTTCTGAATTGTTCATTTTTCTTTATGACAGCTGATCAGTACCACAAAGTAAAGACCTTCCTTTACCTCCTTCCATGTTTCTAAAGAGCAGCAAGTTTACAATGGGTTCAGTTGTTGTAAAATTTCTGTGTCCTGGTGTTAAAAACTCTGTAAGATGGATTCCATAATGGGTGCATACTTAATTTAAAAGCACAATTTCCAAAGCTGCTATATTTATAGAGCGCTGACCTTCCAAAAGCACAATTTTCAGTTTTCTGTTATTGCCCACAGTGCATGATTCTTTTTTAAACAAAATATTCCACTATGTCTATTGAGAATCAAGAATTTTCACACAGTTCAAATGTGTGTACTCTGTCAAAATACATAACTTTCATCCTGGACACAGATTTGATTTGAAATCACATTGGATTCTTTGAAACAATGACTGCCATTTTAACGCTTTTGATTTTGTTGTGGTTTCTTCCTGTTGAAAATCAGCCTTTTTCTTGTCCAAGAATTTGTGTAAACCCACATGATGTTTCTGACAAGATCTTTTATTAAAGAAACTTGGTAAGGGCCTTTCTTTTCCATTCACCTGAATGGTTTTGCAGCTTCCCATTGCTCCTTTTCCACATGCTTGATGAGCAATCAAGTTTTTGACAGATTTTCCCCTGAAAGAGGAGTTTAAAACAGGAGAGTGATTATGTCAGAAGCATTCCCGCTGCTGTGCCCAGTCACAGCACAGAAACAGCATCACATGATTTATGATTCACAGCAGCCCAAGAGCAGGATTCGGAATCAGCATCACTCACCAGCTGCAATATAAATCATCTGAATGGATGCTTTTTCAAAAACATGGATATTGAACAAATCAGAGGAAATCACAGTTGCTTGGTTAATGTTCACCAAACAGGGAGGGAGTCCAAATTTGTTGACTAAATTATTTCTTAAGAATTACTCATATGCTTCTACTTATCACCATCTTTGCCAGAAGCCCCCAGGCTCTCTGCAGTGTTAGATCAGTACTAAATGCAGGCTTCATAGTGTAATGACTGGTGTCCAAATTAATCTGTTAATAGGAAAGTTTGTGGCCAACGTTCTGTAACCCATATCTGTGAGGAAACAGGTTCCCCATTTGCAGACAGAAAATGGAGCTGTTTTCTCTTAAGCAGAGAGCTGCCTATTGTGTAGGTAATTACTAGAAGGCCTGTGTTGACCTGGCAATGAGGTAGTATATCTAAATACCTGAAGTGAAGGAGAAAAACAGAAATGAAAGCAGAGGCCCCATCTGTTAGACTATAATGATTGTGCTATTTGAAGGCAGAAAGGTTTGTCTGAAGCAGCTGGTTTCTCTCCAAGTGACCTTTTAGCATTTCTGCTTTTGCTGTCTGACAGATGTGTCAACTCAATAATTTCAAAAGCCCCTGAGTAAATAACCAATTGTGAGCAAGGATGACCCAAAGCGATGACAAAATGGGTGCACACACAGCACATTACAGAACATAATACCCACTGAAAGAACAGGGAACATTATCGAAGAGGGAAAAATATTTTACTCTTTATTTTTGAGTAAATGGTTTTCCTGCTCACAGATCAGTTGTTTTCGAGGAAAAAAGGAACTGTGAAGTGAATGGAAGGGCATTGTGGCATATTTGCCCTTGGAGCATGTCTGCAAGCTGGCTGCAGGACTCAGGTGTCATCTCAGAGCTCAAAATGGACTTCAGCTCCCTCCCTTGGCCCACAGCTGGGAAGAATGGCTGAAAGGCCAGAGCTAATTGGCTTTGTGAATTATTGGGGAACTGCAGAGAGGTGACTGCAATCAGACAAGACACAGTCAAGTTTAAAGTCCACTGAAGAATTTTTAAAAGTGATACGGATGCTGCTTTTAACCAAAACTTGAAGTCTAGCTGGGAGGAAAGCCAGAGCAATTGGAGACCCCTGAACACACTCTGGTTTGATAATGCACCAGCTACTTTGCTGAGGGCCCACACCATTAGAAAACCTTTCTCCTGCACTGCTATCACAGACCCCTCCATAAAGAGTCAAATCTGCTAAATGTGCTACATTTAGCAGATTTGCAAATGGGAAGCTGTTCATACTTACCCTAGTTGCACCTCAAAGCTTGTAGAGCTTTAAAAGAGCTGCCAGCCCTGACAGCACCAAATCAATCCCCACATAAACAATTAGATGCCAATAGATGCCTTATCTTGGCTGGGTTCCTTTGCCTCCTTATGATGTGGTGGAAAGTGATAACAAAATAAACCTTTCTATTCTCACTTTAGTGGGTAGAAGTAGTTAAAAATCCATTTAAGATTGAAAGAAGGGCAATGCTGTAAGTCTGGAGAAGGATCATCCTTCTACAGATCTCACTTAAATTCTCTCCACACCTGTTTCTTCAGGTGTAAGATACGAATATTTCCCGTAATAATGCTCTGAGCTATAATTCATTAACTTCAATAATGAATTCTGAGCTTTTGTAAAGAAGAAGTGCAAAGGATTATTGAGTTTGAGTGTTGGTTTATTATATTTTTTTAATATCACATTTGCCACATATAAATCAGATCTCAAAATCTTGAAAGTTTGATAGTGTTAACAATAAAATTGTGTCTCTCAGGTGCTGTGAGTCTGTCTAAGCTGATCTGGTATGCCCAGGCTGTGAACAATTGCCATGTAGAAATTTATCTGCGATGTCCATCAAAATTTTAAAAAAGCAGAACTCTTAATTAAAATATGCTTTCAGTGTAAGGACAGATAGCTGTCTTTATTTGAGAGAGACCTGAGGATATTTAAGGAATGATAACTGATTTACCAGAGGAACAAATAAAAATGTAACTAGTACTGGAGCTGATCGTACACATACTCAGAGAATATTATGCCTATACTAAGAATATATGTATGAACTTTTTTTTAATCTGTAGTGACATATTCTAATTTAATAGACCTTAAATCCATTCTGTACAATAACAGCCACAAGCCAGTGCAAGACTGGACTTAGAGTTACATTAATGAAGTTTTTAAAATTTCAGATTTCTTGTGGTTGTTTCCAATTTTGTCACTGATTGCCCATTGTTCTTGGAGTGCAGTTGCTAATGTACATCCAGCAGGAGCTGGCAGCATTTTAGTTTTGGAGTAGATTTTTAGATTTTTTCAAATTTTAAATTTTTACAAAACCAACAAAACTTGTGGAATTGAAATTCCTCTTCACCAAAAATCAATAAACAGGCTAGATTTTACTCTCTAGTGGCCAAATTTCCTTAGTCTTCCTGCAGGCATGTCAATTTAAATGATGGGAGAAAGACTCAGATTCCACATCCATGAATGTGTCAACATTTGCCCTGATTCAGTGACGTAGAT
Organism: Pardalotus punctatus; assembly: GCA_013400915.1. Classification (NCBI taxonomy): domain Eukaryota; kingdom Metazoa; phylum Chordata; class Aves; order Passeriformes; family Pardalotidae; genus Pardalotus; species Pardalotus punctatus. The sequence goes on along the minus strand of VZTX01022521.1, from coordinate 399,986 downwards.
CCCACTGTTACTAAATAGGTTGAGAGATGACAGGCATTTGGAAATTGTTTTAATTAGAGAGGAACCATATGAAGTTTTAAACTGGCAGGTTTACAATCAGGATTAAAATTCCACATTTCTACTGTCTTACAACATGTTTATTGAGGACTCATGCCTTTGAAAGAAATCTATCTCATTTTTGGCAGAAAATATTCATTGGATGATGGTTCCACAACATGCAATCCAAACATTTATAAACCCCTAAAAATAAAGACAACCCTTTTTGTATTTAGTCATCTTGAGAAATAAACCAACTGTATCTGTTTGAACCCCCATGGGTCCAAACCTGCCACAACTCCACCTAACACAGTTTGCCAAATTTAAATTTTGAATGTAAGTTATTGCCATCTCATGTGGAATTGTCATAGGTGATGGATTAGTTCCACTGAATTTACATGGGGGCTGACCTCAATCCTCAGCTCCCCCATTCTTCAGCTCTATCACTGCTCTTCCCGTCCTTGAAGCTGGAACTGAACCTCACAAGGGACACAAGGAACAACTAGAAGGGCTTTATACAGGTATGTTAGCCAAAAAAGGAAGGTCAGAGAAGATGTACCCCCCAATAAACAACACTGGCAAACTGGTAGCAACAGATGAGGAAGCCTCAGCCTTCTCATATCTCTCAAGTGGATGGACAGCAAGATGGGAACAAGGGAGATAAAGGGCTTCCCAGTGTACATAAAGATCAGCTTCATGACCACCAGAGGAACGTGAACATACATACAGAACCTGATGAGAGGCATTCCAGAGCCCTGAGGGAATTGACTCATGTAGTTTCCAAGTCACTCTCTATGATATTTGAAAAGTCATGGCAGGCAAGGGAGGTCCCAGTTGACAGGAAAAGGGGAAACACTGTACCCCCTTTTAAAAAGGATAGAAAGGAAGACTCTGGAAACTACAAACCTCTCAGCTTTACTTCTGTGCCTGGGAAAGTCATCGGACAGATCATCCTAGAAGTTGTGCTGAGGCACATGGAGAACAGGGAGGTGATTTGGGACACCCAACATGGCTTCACCAAGGGCAAGTCCTGCCTGACCAAACTAGTGGCTTTCCATGATGGATTAATTCTATCAGTGGACACAGTAAGGGCTACAGCTGTCATTTATCTGGACTTCTGTAAAGCCTTAGACACTGTCTCCACAACATCCTTCTCTGGTAATTGGAGAGGGATGGATATGATGAGTGTACTGCTAGGTGGATGAGGAAATGGTTGGACAGTCACATACAAAGTGTGGTGGTTGACCGCTCAAAGTCCAGTGGACATCAGTAACAAGTGGGGATCCTCAGGAGACCATATTAGGAGAAGTGTTATTTAGTATCTTTATTAATTACATAGAAGTGAAGCCTCAGAAAATTTGCAGATGACACCAAGCTGAGTGGTGAGATTGACACATCTGAAGGACGGGATCCATTCAGAGGGACCTGGACAAGCTCGAGAAGGGGGTCCACGGGAATCTCATGATGTTTAACAAGGCCAAGTGCTGGTGCTGCACCTGGGTTGGGACAACCCCCAGTATCAACACAGGCTGGGGAATAACAGATCCAGAGCAGCCCTGTTGAGAAGGACTTGGGGGTGCTGGTGAGTGAGAGGCTGGACATGACCTGGAAATGTGCACTTGCACCCCAGAAAGGCAATTGTGTCCTGGGCCGCATCAAAAGCAGAATGGGCAGTAGAGAGAGGGAGGGGATTCTGCCCCTCTCCTCTGCTCTGGTGAAACCCCACCAGCAGTCTTGCATCCATCTCTGGGGTCCCCAGCACAGACATCTGTTGGAACAAGTCCAGAGGAGGCCACGAAGATGATGAGAGGGATAGAGCATCTCTCCCATAAGGAAAGGCTGAGAGAATTGGGATTCTTCAGTCTAGAGAAGAGAAGGATTCAGGATGACCTAATTGTGGCCTTCTAGTACCTGAAGGGAGCCTACAAGAAAGATGGAGAGAAACTTTTTACAAGAGCATGTAGTGACAGGGCAATGGGGAATGGTCTCAAACTGAAGGAGAGTACCTTTAGTTGAGATGTTAGAAAGAAATTTCTAATTGGTGAGGAGAAATTGGTGAGGCTGGAAAAGGTTGTCCAGAGAAGTTGTGGATGCCCCATCCCTGGAAGTGTTCACAGCCAGGTTGGATGGGGCTCTGAGCAACCTGGTCTAGTGGAAGATGTCTCTGTCCATGACAGGTGGGTTGGAACTCAGTGATCTTTAAGGTCCCCTTCCAACCCAAGCCATTCTAAGTTTCTATGATTCTCCATCCCTTCCTGTAGACACTGCAGAAACTGCTCTTCATCACTTGCAGGCCTGGACCTGAACACCCTGCAGGAAGTATGTCTAGTCCCAGCTATATGTCTAACTTGCACTGCATCCCTCCTTGATGGAGGAAAGCTGCTTTCAAACTAGGGCCCATGAAGGTGATTCACTGAGTTTCACTTTGTGGTAATGCAGTGCAGGATCTTCAGGGCTGGGATTCATTATAACCAGCTCTGGTTGCTGTCATGACTATGGGGACATAGAGCTAAGACCATGGACACTCTTCAGAGTTCCTCTTCCCCTTTCAGTGCTCAAAAACTTTACATGCTATCTCACGGAATCCACAAAACATTCCAGAAATAGACAGATGTCTTCACTGCAAGAGCAGCCATGTTATAGGAAGCCTCTGTAGAGTTAACCCCAAATAGCCAGCAATGTCCATATTAATTACGAATCACACCACAAAGGCAGCCTTCTCAAGTGTCTCTCATACAGTACCTCATGCATTCCTATTCTTTTCTTTCTTCTGCCTGGGGAGAGAGGAATCAGGCCTTCAAAATGTAAGAACAAAATAGCTGGCAAACAAATCGTGTGTAGTCTAAGCATACATACCAGCCCATAAGCAAAAGGTCACAGTTTTATTAAACAATTTAATATGTGATACCAGAAATATAGATATATAGAAAAAGATATAGATATAGAGAAAAATAGATACTAGAAGTATAAGGCAGATATTATATGTTTTGGCCCATACTGCTATCCTATTTTCAGTGTACCTTCTCAGACTAGTACTTTAAAATAATCCAACACATTAAACCAGTTGTCAATGACAGCAGCAGGAGCCTGGCACAACTGGGTGTCTTACAGTCAATGAGAAACTAAGAAACTGTGCTGTTAACTTTTTTGCCTACCTTTTTTTTACTGTTCTCTAAGTTGCTGCTATATTTAGAAAAATACCGTGTCTATCTCCATTATGTTTTATGCAGATTTTTTTATGAAATCACATTATAAACTCGAGGTCAGCAACCACTGAGTCAAATAATTTATCAAGTCATTACCAGCTGCAGTGCCTAATATTAGCTGCCTTATGATGCAATTTGCACTAGGAAAAAAAAAGAGAGCAACTGCCTCTGCGAGGAGCAAGGTGTATTTAACAACCACACAGTATTAATTTATACAAAAATAGCTTTTCAATCATGATCATGTTAGATTGGAAGATAAGAAAGAGCAGCTTCATTTTGTAAAATATCTCCTTTTTTCAGAGGAGAAACAAATATTTTGACTGGGTTTTTCTGTTCTGTTTTAACTGCTTCAGGGGCTTTTTTATTTTTTGCAACACTCTGTTATGGTTCATGGCAACCATTGGGGTTTTTTTTCCGTGTGTTTTCTTCAAAGGTAAAATTAACATGGCTGTTTTCATATAACAACTTCATAACACTGCACCTTATCTGAGCAAAATTATTTCATCTCTTCAGTGCTGTGGAGTCATAGGACCAATGGAATTCCACAGAACAGGATCACTGCATGTACAGTAAAAATACATACAACCTTTTTATTGCAGCTTATTACAGGAGAATTCCTCATCAGACACACAAGCGATTGATTGCAAAAGTTGATGACTGATCTGCAGTGTGAAATTCCTGTTGGCCTTAACAGGGAAGCAGAATTTCAGAATCTCCTAGGCTTGGTGCTAATGGTCCATACCTCACCTTGCAAGTAAAATCTATAGTTTCACAAGGTCTCTTTAATAAGATGCAGCATAGTTCACTGCAGGCAGTGGTTGAAACTCCTCAGTAACTGGATTCAGGGGACCAGTCTCCACCCCATTTCTCAGGGGTGCTGCTTTATTCAGGTTCTGAATAAAAAGGGCCATCACTGTTTACATGTGTCTCAAAGGCTTTTGGAAATGAGAAAAGCCCATCACACAGTCCCTGTTCTATTAAGAAAAGTCAGTGGAAATGGAATGTAAGGAAGGAAAACAATCCCAAGCCTTATCCCAGAGATGATGTGACCCAGAAACAGGACGCATGGATTTACGAGACAGTATGTCATCTATAAGGCATCCTCAGATTCTTCAGGGTGAAAATCTCTTTGGATACTGTTACTGAACACCATATAAATAAGCATCTCAGAAACCACTTTTGCTCAACCACTTTTACCACATCTGTCCAGACTAGCTATTTGTAGATCACCTAATAAAATACCCAGGTGTTTCCTTGTGTCAGTATGGTCAGTGGAATAACTGAGATGTTTCTGTTACTGACTCACAGATACATGGGATATGAAATCAGGGAGGTCATATATAACAACCTTATCTTTAGAACAGGTTTCAGCTGAGACCTCTCAAAGTCTGTATCTGCCCAGTTTTGGGCTGCAGAGTGAGATCCCTTAAATAGACTTTCCCAGTTGTACATTTCTTACTGCAAGGATTCTATTTGTTGACAGGTGAAAAAAATGGGAATCAGGCTGCCTGGTATGTTTTTGGTCTCATATAAAATTTTAGTATCTAAATAATACCTGGATACCACAGTGGATAGGAAACGTCTGTAATAAACACTCAGCATGGAAACTGGAAAAGGAAGTGATGTAGTCATCTAGAATGTTATCAAATATCTGAATCCACCTAAAATACAAACAACACTAGTACAAAAAGTCTAGTATGTCCTCATTAAATGTCTGAAGAAAATGTAAGTGGTGAGACACAAATTCTCTCAAACAAAGTCCAAACTTAAAAAAACCCGAGATATGTACAAAAAATCTACAGACTGCTACAGACTTCACAGGCAGATGAGGAACTAGTGAGGAGCTCCCCCTCCAGACCCTTCACCATCCTTGTGGCCATCCTTTGGACACTCTCTAACAGCTTAGTATGTTTTTTATATTGAGGTGACGAAAACTGTACACAATATTTGAGCTGAGGCTGCTCCAGTGCAGAACAGAGCAGGACAATCCCCTCCCTTGCCCAGCTGGTGATGCTGTGCCTGATGCATCCCAGGACACGCTTGGCCCTCCTGGTTGCCAGGGCACTGCTGACTCATGTTCAACTTGCCATTGACCAGGACCCCCAGGTCCCTTTCTGTGGCACTGCTCTCCAGCCTCTTGTTCCCCAGGCTGTCTGGACATCCAGGGCTGCCCCATCCCAAGTGCAGGATCTGGCACTTGTCCTTGTTAAATTTCATGCAGCTGGTGATTGCCCAGCCCTCTAACTTGCCTCAGTCTTTCTCCAGGGCCTGTCTCCTTTCAAAGGAGTCAACAGCCCCTCTCAATTTAGTATCATAGGGAAGCTTACTTAGTATGCCTTCAAGTCCTTCATCCAAGTCACTTATGAAGGTGCTGAAGAGAATTGGCCCTGTGAAACCCCACTAGTGACCAGTCACCAGCCTGATGTCACCCCATTCACTATAACCCTGTGTGCCAAACCTAGGAGCCAGTTATAGGGTTGTTTTTCTTGCCCTTCCTGAAAACCTTAGCCAGCTTCCAGTCAGCTGGGACCTTGCCAGATTCTCAAGACTGTTCAAAAATCACTGAGAGAGGCCTCACAATGATATCAGTCAGCTCTTTGAGGATTCTTGGATTAATCTCACTAGGACCCATAGACTTACAGGGATCCAGCTGGAGCAGAAAATCCCACACAAGTTCAGGGTCAACTGGGAATTTATTATTCTCACAGCCATGGTCTTCCAGCTCAGGGCACTGAGACCCCCTTGGTCCATCATCTCTGTTGAAGACAGAGAGAAAGAATGCGTTAAACACCTCTGCCTTGTCCATGTCCCTGTTTGTGAGGCGCCCATCCTCATCCTGTAACAGGCTGGTGTTATTTCTATGCTGCCTTTTGCCATTAATGTATTTGAAAAAAAATTTTATTGTACTCCACATTTCTGGCCATATTCAACTCCAATTGATGTTTGCTGCATGAATTTTCTCCCTATAGAGACAAGCTGTGCCTCTGTATTCCTCCCAGGCTGCCTGACCTTGCTTCCACTGGGCATACACCTTCCCTTTTTGTCTTATTTCCAAGAGAAGATCCCTGTTCAGCCAAGCCTTCTGCCTCGTCTGCTTGACTTCTGACATTTTGGAATTGCCTGTTTCTGTGCTATTAGGAGGTGGTGCTTAAAAAGAGACCAGCAAAATGGACCCCAGAACATTCAAAAGCATTTTCCCAGGGGAAAATTTTTACTAGCCCCCTGAGCAGCCTGAAGTCTGCTCTCCTCATGGCCAGAGCTGAGGTTTTGCTGCACTTTTCCTCCTGTCAACAAAGGTTTTAAACTCGATCACTTTGTGGTTGCTGAGGCCAAGACAGCGCCAGTCACCATGTCACTCATGAGATCCCCTCTGTTGAGCAGAAGATCAAGGCAGGAATCTTTCTGAGTCAGCTCCTGCACCATGAAATTATCATCCAGATGTTTTAGGAATCTCTTGGACCTGTTTGTGAAAGCTGTGTGATGCTCCCAGTTATTTTCCAGCTGGCTGAAGTCCCCAATAAAGGACAAGGGCAGTTGACTTGGAGGTGTCCTTTAGTTCCTTGAAGAATAATTCATCAATATCATTGTCCTGCCTGGGAGGTCTATAGCAGACTCCAGTGATGATATCTGCATTATTTGTTTGTCCCTTAATCCTTACCCAGAGGCTCTCAACTTTGCCATTGCCAACTGTGAACTCCACACATTCCAGCCCCTCCATTACATACAACACCACCCTCCTGCCATATCTGCCCCACTTATTCAAGCAATTTGACTTTGCATAATTTTCTTAATTTAAAACTTCAGCTAAATTAAATAGATTTATGTTTCACTATAACACGTTATTTAGGACTAATTCCACTCAAAATTTGTCTAATACTGATTTTAAGACTATTTGCACTTGTAATTAAATAAGCACATTAAAACATTATTGCAGTAATTATATATTGTTAACTTACAAATTATAAAGATTACTGACATTTATTTCATTCTCCCACATAATATTTGGATGCATTGAACAAACATTTATGAAACTTTCCTTTAACTTACAGTAGTAAAAGCTGCTTACGTACAGACTTGCAGACTTACAAATACTTTTAGTGTAGGTAATTTTAAAGTATCTCACTGCTTTACAGCCTAATTTAAACCTTAAAAAAAAAGACATCTGATTCTGGTATTGTACAAACCTGTGTGGAATCTCTGGAGAATGAAACTATGCATTGAGTAACACATGGACTTCCAGAGTTCATAAGAAGTCATAATTTCTCTACCAAATCATGCCCTAGTGGATTTCAAGATGCTGTGGCCAAAATTATAGCATGAACATGGTGCTTGGGTAATGTGTATCTGCATTTAATAAACATCTCCATCAAACAAATGCAGTTGTGCAACAGTAAAAGCAGCACAATCAACAGAGAGACAATATGTGCAATCCTGTTGAAGATTTCTTGAAAGGAGAAAGCTTTCAATGGAATGACAGCTAGCCTTAATTAAAAAAAAAATTAAAAATTTTAAAAATAGGGGGAAAAAAAGAAAAAAAAAAGAAGGAAAGAAAAAGAGGAGGAGGAAAAAGAAACTCTTCTATGAGTTGAAAAGGACAAGTGACTATGAAAATGTAATCAGTCAATCCCCAGTTGAGAAATATAAATAGAAGAAGGTCCATTAGCCCCAGAGATGTCATCTGTGTCCTTTCTCTCTATGTCTGTGGAGGGAATGTGAGGAAGAGACACAGGATGCAAGGCAAGGGAAAGATGCGTTGAACTGGCTCACCTCCCTGTGCAAAAGCATATTATGCTATTATACCATCTGTTTTTTAGTCAGTAGTAAGACTTCTTCCTCCTCAGTGCCTTGCGACACTGACTTGTAAAATGGACATATAGTTCCACTTTCATGACTAAAGGAGCAGAAAATAGAAGAGTTCTCAACTATTAAAGGAACAATAAAAGTTGAGGTAATTGATTAATTTGGTAGCTGGACTTCAGGTCTTATCATAATAATTTCTGGCAGTTTCCACCAACCAGCCTAGGTCTCAGTGCTCCAAACAGGAGCGCATCAGGCTCCAAGCACACTGCTAGGGCAAAGGGAGGTAGGTTTGTGTACATGCAACAGAGGTTTCGGGCTTCTTTTGTATTTTTGCTGACCAGGAGAGATGTGCCATAGAGGCAGTACTCTGGCTGGCTGGGATAAAGTGGAGGAGGGCATCAGGGAGAGAGACAGGAGACTCTGGATGGGGTTGTCTCCAAGCCAGGCAAGCAGCTCCCCTGCTCTCCAGCAGCAGCTTTGCAGGGCATTCCTCTGCAAAAAATATGTTCATTCATTTCTGTCTGCTAAGTCTAACCACATTCCCTTCACTGTTTGTAGCAGTTTTGTTCCCTTTCTAAATCTTTACAGGATGTGTAAATGTAATATTTAATATCATGCCTTGTAAAAGCTTTGCTCTGAAAATGGACAGATGTTTCCAAGTAGGTAATGAGTTACATCTTTCTCCAGCTTTCCTGGCAGATGCAGCAGGAAACAAATACATATGCACACATAGGTTACATTCCTCTTAGAGAACTGATGTTACTGGTAGTTTCCTTTCAGTGGCCAAGCTGGTCAAAGAAAACCATTTTTTCACAGCATTGCATACAATGGAACAGTTGGACTGGATGACCTTAATGGTCTTTTGCAACCTAACCGATCCAATGATTCTATGATTCAATATCTAATTTTCTCTTTTAATTGGTTGAAACACAATAACAATCACCCAAAAAAGCAGCTCAAGCCACAACCAGCTTAATCCAATAGCCAATTCAGTCTGAAGTACAGGGAAAATAGATACTAGTTTTCACACAGTATATTTTGTAATACAAATTATATCAGTCATAGGAAGTTGTTCCAGTCATACAAAGAAACTAACAAGTATTCATACAAAAAGGGGGAAAGAAACCTAAAGGATGTTTACTTTTAAGTGCAGAAAAAAAAAAAAATCAATGCTCTGCCTCACACAAAAATCTAACAGGTATGACCTTTGCTGGGGAAAGGGAGCAGGTGATCAGTGCATGCTCTGCACACTTCATGAGAATAGGCAGCTTTTAAGATGGATAAAATATTAAATATCTCAAATCTGGAACATCCAAAATCACTTTAAAAATCCTGATATACATAGTGCTGGCTAAAATCCCCACATTCCAAATAATAATTTTCCTGACTTTTGTCTAGAATTAAGAGGTACCCGTAAAGGTCAAGGGTGGTAGATGATGCTCACCAGTTTCAGGACCCAAACTTTCCTCACTACACATTTTATTAGTGGGTATTTTTCCTGTTTTCCCAACATATCAACGTATTTATGTCATCCAATTCCACTGCGATTTCTTCTGAATGAAAACTTAGAACTATGGACCAAATAAATGGCTTCTCCAATGTGTTTCTTCTGCTCAGGAGATTGCAGAATACATTTGATATTCACAAGACTATTATTCAGAATTGCCCATCGAGCAGAGCACACCTTGTGCAGAGTTCAGCACCTGAGTTATTCCATTTGGCTACCTGTCTGCTCATGGTTAGGTGCGACACAGGATTGCTTGTGTCAGATCAGAAGCCATCATTTCCAGATGTCTGACAAGACTTTACAAATTGAAACCTAAGTGGTGATGAGATAGCCACAAAGGCATGCCCTGCACAAACCTTCACACAAACAAATAGGAAAATCAGTGTGCCTGGATCCGACACACTGAAAGTTAAAAAGCCGAACAAATCACCACCATGACCCTACCTAGAAAACCATCAATACAGGTTGCAATTGTTTCAGCAGAATAACTATTTATAAATACATCTTGAAGAATTCACACATGCCAACAGAAAACATTACTGTATTTTAGAATATAAACTATGGTTTAATAGGAATAAACTTCTGCAGATCTTTTCCCTCCTACTATAGCATTTAGCAAAGAACTGTTGTTCTCTGATGGATGGCTTTAAAAGCTCTATATAATTGATTCATTCCTTCTATTTTTCAATGACATTTTGGAGTTATTTCTACAGACTATTCTTGGTTTCCCTCCTACCAGCTTCGCCTGACACTTGCCTAAGGGGCTTCTGCATTTGAAATCGACAATTGCAGAAATCTCTTTAAACTTTAGTTCTCTGTCTTTATTTTTGCTCTTCTTTTACACTGCCTTAACAGCAGCCTGCATTTTGCTGTAGGAAACCCACTGGGCATGATTTATTTCATTTCCCAAAGTAGGAAAAAGTTTGAACTCTCAGGAAACTATGCTGAATTTTTGAACAACACCCAAGAAACACATAACCTTACTCACCTGCCATGTCCTTTAATAGCCCAGCAGAACACACATTGCTTAGCAAGACCTGGGGCAGATTTATTAAGTACATAGAAGACACAACTGGTCTGTGTCCACATGCCCAAGGGGATAGGGTCTTGCATCCCCAGTTGACTGGGCAGGAGGTACCTCTCCATTTCTTTCTCTAGGTCCCACAACAGCCACTCTGCACCAGTACACGATGGGGTTTTGACAACAGTGTGTGTGTGTGTTGGGGGGGTCTAAATTGATTTGTGGACCTCAAGAGCAGTAGTGCTTGGATACAGAAATCAAAGTTGCCTTGGACTGTGTACAGTTCTGTGCTCATACTGCATGTATAACCACACAAAGAGCACTGTTTTATAAGGCAACATTTCAGGCCTTGTGCAATTCCAACCAGCAGAATACATAAAATTAAAGACATATCTTTTTTTTAATATCCTTTATATCACTATGTCAATGCTGTTTAAATATGAGGTGGGAAAACTTGCCAATTCCTTAACAAACAAACCTTACCAAAAAAAAAAAAACAACACTACTCCAACACATATGTTGCTCTAATATGTTGCTCTAATTCACCAGATTCCATTTCATCACAGGTAGAGAAACAGGGAGATAATTTTGTCTATAAACAGTCCTTTGAGGAAAGGAAATAATCAAGAACATATAAGGAATATATTCCAGAGGAAGCCTTAAGACATGGGCAGACCTGACCCCTCAGAAGGGAGGGGACATTTGCTGCTAAAGATGCAATCCAGGACATCTGACTACATTCCCAGCTGGATCACTAAGACTCTCTGTGGCCCTGGGAAGTTACATATACACATCTCCAGTATAACCTTGGCCATATTAAAATCTACAAACAGAATTCCCATCAGCTTCAGCATTGTAGAGACCTTATCTTCTGGGCTTCAGCTGTCCTGCAGTTTATTGGCATCTGTCACCAGGTGCCACAGCCCCTCCTGAGGAAACACAAACATAACAATAAATTCAGCAAGTGACATGATCCCAAATACTATAAATCTTGTCTGATATGCTCATCTCAATGGAAATCACAGGTACCTTTGAAGAAACCTAGAGCATTAATTACTATAGTCCTGTTAATGAGCCCAGTCTCTGTTTCTATGGATGATGACCAAGATGAGTTTGTCATGGTGCAGCTGGAGACCTTGCACTCCAGGTGTGAAGTAGGAGGAAATCACTGACTGCAGAGGGAAGCAATGACAAAATAAGCCTGGACATTGTGCTAAGTGGTCTCTCAGGCTAAATGCTGTGAATTTTTTGGGGGGGCATCATGGCATACACTCATTTTAGGGAAGGCTTTGAAGCTGCTTCACCAACAGTGATGGAGAGCACTTTGTGAGCCAAGGAAACAGGAAGGGAAGGCTGCACAAACTCCTTTTGCTTGTAAGGACATGGATTGGAGCTAATGATAATCTGCCAAAGCCCAAAACTCATCCATAAATAATGACATAATACTGCATACCAGAAAATAAACCTCTCTGCAATGTTTATTTAGCTCTGACACAGAGGTATCTACAAACATAGATAGAACATGGTGAAGCAATCAGTGTATTTGAAGACTTGATGTGTTGTTAGCTGTATTCTATCTATATGGACTCTCTAAAAGAAACACATCAACTTCCAGAAAATGTTTGAGTGCTTTGGGGGTGACTGTGATTTAAAACAGACACTAGAAGAATAAAAGAAGACCAGAAAGACAGTGGTTAATTGACCTTTATTGTGTCTTCTGGTTCATTTAGAAATGGAAATTAAATTAACATGATAATTCAGTCCTACTGTGTTAAGACTGCTATAAACCCATTAAATTTTATGGCCACTGATTTAACATTTTTTTCTATTAAGTGGGTTTAATTTTCAATATTGTTGTGCAGGTTCTGAAAAGTGGTAGCTTGAAAGAGCCCTGGTGGATGAACCACTGTGTAGCTGCTTGATGCCAGCGGCTCAGTTATTAAAAAGCATGAGCCCAGACTCTCATAGATATGCACTGATTCTGGCACCCATCCTCTGCAAAGCACAGAGAAATACCCAGTTAAATCCAGGCTTCCATCATTTCTGGAGCAAAATTAAGCCTGCCTGCCAACCAACACCTTGAATTTAGTATCAAGGAAAGAAGGTAATTATTTTTAACTGGGCTATTCCCTGATTCAGTATATATTTGTTTCAAGCAATTTTAAAACAGGGCTCATGTTTGCTTGTATCATCTTGCTCCTTCCTTCTGTCTTCTGGTCTACTTCTTCAGAAAGAAAAAGTGATATTCATTTCACAAGCCCTAAACTTGCAGCTAACTCTATGTAGATACATGTTGGTGGCTGCACAAAGCCTGAATTTGTTGTTTTTCTATTTGATTATTGTATTTAAATAATTCTTATATATTTACAACAATTAAGTAATCAAGTTTAAAGTAGAGTTGGGTGGAAATCTTTCAGAAGGTTTCATTCTACATGTTCAGAAGGGATGACTGAAAAAAACCACACATCATAAATTTAGAGAAAGTTTTCTCATGTCCACTAAATGTCAGTGACAAACCTGGAAATGTAGTCTTCCGAAAGTATCATTCAGAAAAAGGCAGTAAATATTATTCTATGCAGATTTATATGGATATTTTTTCACACCTTAAAAAGACACTGTGCAATGTTGCCATGTTTTTTGCATAACAGTCTTTTTTGGAGGCTGATAGTACTCTTAAAATAATTCTTTTTTTTCCTGTGAAGTAACAAAGAGTTAAGTGGAAGGAGATTGTAATTTCTATACTTTTGTTCTAGAGTACTATTTATTTCTATATATATATTCTCCCTTAAATGATACCAAATTAATAATATGAACTTTCTGTTTACTGTACATTTTTCCACAGTGTGATGGTTACTTTTCATTAATTTCTCATAATAAAACACTCACTTGCACACTAAAGGGACTTTAGTAATGTAAAAGCATATTGAAAACAACCTGTAACCTTTCATAGGAATATATTACTGACAAAATCCCACTCCAGCAAAAGTTACACCAATCTATACTACATTTTTCCTTCCCTTTTTTTCAGTTGAATCTAGAAGTATCACCAACCTCTCCATGTACCAACAATGTTCTGATATGACACTTGGCTCTTTAACCTGCCAGAGCTGTCAGCAAATTAGGGAATAAAACAGCTTCTTACTATTCTTGGCAATAAAGGCCTGTCTGTGTCAATTATACTTTATATTGATATTCATCATTCAGTCAGCACCGCCTGCTTTGTGGTTTGTCCACAAATGACTGAGCCCCAACAGCATCTCTGCCAACACCAAGCCATAGCACAAGTAGATCTAGGTCTAGAGAAGCAGCAAGGAACTTTTTCCAGGCAAGTGAACTACTAGAACATGATTTTGGAGAGGAGTAGAGGAGGTGATAAATGACAATGGAAAAGCTTGGAATCAAAAATTGAATGGGAAACAGGGGCTTGAGCAGAATGCAAAAAGCTGAAGTCCATATAAGGAAAGGCATGAGCATTATTTATTCACTTTTTACCTGAAAGCTCAAAGACATAGGAGGTTTATTTAGCTTACCAGACCTGATTTCTAAAGTTTTCAGCATGATAGTTTCTAATTTGGCTTTCAGATGATTTAGAGCTGCCATGATCCCATTGTTCCACTTTCCTACCATGAAATACAAATATATGTTCACATAATCAAATTCTGTAACTTCCATCACATGTGTGTAAGTTCTTCTCCTTGTTGTAGCCGATTCATCAGTCCTAGTCAAGGCTGTTCCAGACCTGAGACCAGTTTTACTTCTATTTTGTGCAGAACAGTGTAAAATCACCTGCTTTTCCTACCCCATAACTGACAGAAAGTCTGTCTCAGTGCAAAACATACAATGGTATCAGCTCCTATGGTGCTTCATTACTCCTGTCTGTGAGAAGAACCTTTTGTTTTCACCATTATAGTCAGAATAGAAAAAGCAGGACTATGTTCAGGAAAATTAAGGCTATGCTGAACCAAAGGTGAATTATCTATTTTTCTCTCCAAAGAAAAGAGGTCAAAATTAGGACAATTTATTAGCTAGGGGTGACTGAAGTCTTTAAATTACTTTTTTTCATATGAAAGAGTATAATTTTTATTTGAAGAGACAATAAGAAGGAATATTTTTTTGTGAATGAAATTTGGGAAATTTTACTGGAAGAGTCCAGATCCTGTAAGCTAAGAGGTTTTGAAGGTTTCAGATTTGTGGAAGGAGCTCTACAAAACCTTTTTTTTTTGTTGTTTTTTCCTTTTGGTAATTAATACAATAACTTTCCTACTAGACCTGAATTTCCACTGAGGTCTAAGGCAACTACAACAAAACTGCATGGCAAGCTGCAAACCTCCATAATGCTGCTTCTTTGGGAGAACACAGCTGTTTAGGGAAAAGCCTGAATCATAGCAAGGTCTACCATGGGAGGTACCTGATGGGAGAAGGGATATGAAAGAGAATGGAGAGGGAAAGAAAGGGGACAAGAGAGGGTAGGAAATGCCTGTACTCCTGAACCATTGAGGTCATCCCAGTTTCCCCCTGCAGTGCTGCTTGCAAGAGACTGAAAAAAGAGACTTTACATCTTAACTTATTCCACAAGATTTTTGCATGAACTGATGTGAATCTGGGGACAGGAATCTGGTCCCAAAACTTGCATGCCTTTCATCAGCATGATGTGATTTTATTGTTCTTATGTCTTTGAGTTTTACAGGGTTTATGGGTTTAAATCAAACAATTAACAACAGAACATGGTTTCTATTTGTGGTTTAATTCCAACATTGATTGTGAAATGTTATAGTGACACCATCCCTTGTCCTTGTGTATCCCAATTATTGCTGCAGATGTACATCTGAACACAATCAGCTTATAAAGCTCTGTTGTTCATCTGTCTAAAACTAAAGACCAGAAAACAGGCTCTAAAGTGTTTAAGATTTTTAAAAAACACCAGGAAAAAAAAATAAAAAATCAGGACTGTAAAGGGAGGGAGAGAAACCACTGAGACAGATTTCTTTTTAAATTCAGTCCAGGCTGGTCCAAAAGCTGTTCCCAATAGCCCATAGCTCTACCGTCACCTTTGTGATAACAGATGGTGGCCTCAGTCACATCATTACCATGTTTTTCTTCAGGAAGCCTCCCTTTCACTCAGAGAAAGGTCACAGGGAGCTTCAGCAGGAGGGCAGAGGGTCCTGGGCCCCACAGCAACTCCACCAGGCTCTGCCACCCAACAGACGTGCCCAAGAGAGGGGCCAGAGCTATTCCCTGATGGTAGATGGGGAGAGTGGATCCTTGGGCTATGGGGATGGAGGATGCATGGGGGGATGCAGATATTTGCATCCTGCTCCCTGACAGTTCATTCAGAGTCCAAGTCCCATGCTCTTCTTCCATGAAGGCACAGATGGGTGCTCAGCCTGTGGGAACCTGCCTCTTCCCTGGGCTCTCAGGCACCGTGATTGGCCACACACTCGGACAGTCCACCCCCTTATCTCCTTTTGCGGGCCTGCAGTCCTCACAGGAAGGCATGCAGCAATATGACTGACTGAAAAGTGAATTAATATTAAAATAGTAGCTGGCAATTATTTTAATTAGCTCTTCTCATGACTGAATTTTCGTTTCAATCTTGCACAAACAAATTATATTTCACAAGGGAGCTCTCAAGCAAAAATGTGGCAATGTACTTCTAGCAAATAACACAGATCAATACTCATCTTTTTCCAGACTCAGATTGATTAATATCCATGACATACTAACTGCAAAATGATCACGGTACAATTAATCCTCCCTGTGCAACAGAAATAACCCATTAACTGAAGCAAAAATACACACTGTGTCAACACTGAGCAAAAACTTAACAAGATGAAAACTGCTGAGCTTGGGTTTGAATCTGACTCTCAATCCTAAACTTGGAAAGACAGCAAAAAAACTGGAAGATCCAATTGCTCCTCCTTGAGCCCAGCACAGTCCTGGGGCTGATTTTGGGGCTGCACCAGCAACATTTCACCCTCATCATGCCAAGGTTTCCTTGCCTACCCAGGGAAAGGCAACTGCTCTGGGGGATCTCTCTGATTCTCAATAAAAGTGTGAGGAAATTCACCTTTTCAGGCAGCAAACTATTCAGTATTTTATATGGGTTAAAATACCCTGAAAGTAAATATTATCAGTTAAATTAGTTGTTTTTGTGTTATATTCTTATTTGCTGAAGGAAGGAATGCTGCTCTTCAAAATCAAGAGACTATAGTAAGAGTTTTGACTCCAGTGTCGCAGTGCCATAGCCTGGGAAGGAAGACTGAAGAAAATCAACAGTCATAGAATAACAGTCATAGAATCAAAGAATCATACTATAGTTTGGCTTGGAAGGGACCTCTAAAGGTCATCTAGACCAACTTCACTGCCATGGGTAGGGAAATCTGCAACTAGATCAGGTTGCTCAGAATTCCGTCCAACTTGGCCTTGAATGTTTCCAGGGATGGGGCATCTACCACCCTTTTAGGCAACTTGTGCCAGTATTCCACCACCCTCATCACAAAAAATGTCTTCCTTATATTTAGTCTGAATTGACATTCTTTTGGTTTAAAACTATTACCCTCTGTCTTATCAAAATCATATCCAGTAGCACAAGCACAGAGAACAAAATGATTGTCACATTTTGCCTTCCTCGGCCAGCCAGACAACCTTAGGAAAATGTGAGTATCAATATCTGGTGAATGACAGGGGTTTTCAGAGAACAAATTCCCCACAGCATGCAGTCACACTGCCCAGGTCTGGCCCAGCTGCAGCAGTGAGGAGCAGCTGAACAGAATGTCCTGCTTGCTTCAAGAAGCTGGATACCCACAGGTGGCCCAGGCAAAAGCAGTGTCACTGTCAGCTACAGAACAACAGCTAAGATTGCTGGACTCGTCAACAACACAGATGTCGGCAAATTGTAATAATACAATTACTGATAACGAAGATCATAGAATGGTTTGGGTTGGAAAGAACCTTAAAGGTCATTCAGTTCCAACACCCTGTCTGTGAGCAGGGTCACCTTCCTCTAGACCATGTTGCTCAAAACCCCATCCAGCCAGGCATCCACAGCTTCTCTGGGCCACCTGTTCCAGTGCCTCACCAGCCTCAGAGAATAATTTCTTCCTAATATGTAATTTAAACCTACCCTCTTCCAGTTTAAAGCCATTACCCCTTGTCCTACCACTACATGCCCTTGTCAAAAGTCCATTTCCAACCTTCTCATAGGGCCTCTTCAAGTAATGGAATAATGCCTCCCTGGAGCCTTTTCTTCTCCAGGCTGAACAGCCCCAGCTCTCTCAGCCTGTCCTCACATGAGAGCTGTTCCAACCCTCTGAGCATCTTTGTGGCCCTCCTCTGGACACACTCTAACAGATCCACGTCCTTCTCCTGTTGGAGGCCCCAGAGCTCTACTCAGCACTCCAGGTGGGGTCTCACAAGGGCAGAGCAGAGGGGCAGAATCCCCTCCCTGCCCTGCTGCCCATGGGGCTTTGGATGCAGCCCAGGACACATTTGGCTTTCTGGGCTGTGAGTGCACATTGCTGGGTCATGCCAAGCTTCTTCATTGACCAACACCCACAAGTCCTTCTAGTAATAATATCAGTAACAAGGTTAAAAAGTGGGATATTTTCACGAGGAAATAACTGAGAACAGATGATCACAGCTTAAGCCAGTGTGAGTCAGAGTTGAAGTGTTCCTTATTTTGCCTGTAACCATCTTAGGTCATCCAAGCTACTCTGGGAAGAACAGTGTAACTATGAACCACATGAACCATAAGCTCTTGACATCTGTGGTGTCTCTTTTTGCAGCTATGGGTTGCTGCACAATGAGAGAAGATGCAAAACCAGAAGCTTAAAGATTGAAAGCTCTGAGCTCTCACTGTCTGGGAGTTAAGTCCTATGCTGAGAAAGCAAAAGGATCATGAGAACACTCTCAAGCCTGACATCAGAAGTGTGGTGTTCAGCATCCCTCCCAATATTGACTGCCAAGACTCTTAGTTTCACATTGGTGGAGGCAATAACCAATGGCAAAAGATAGGGAAAGTGTCAAGGTGAGGGAAATACTAATATTTCCAGGTAATGAATTCCATTTTATGGTTGCTTTCAGAGCCAAACACAAAATCTGCATTAGCACTGTGAGCAGAACTACAAGCAAAGAATTATGAAAACCAGGTGCAACTGTAATAAAAGAAGGAAAACTGCTTCCAAACCCATAGAAGTCAGAGGGGATTTCATTCACAGTATCTCTTTTAGAAGATTAAAAGCTATTTTGACCATGTTTTAAAATGTTTATCAAAGGAAAGATACAAATCCAACAATAACAACCTAAATTTCTCACAGATGGAAAATGGGAATCAAAGGGTTTTACACAGAAATCTATTGAAGTCAGGTTCTGTTTAGACAGTAATTTCTGCAAAGAATCAAACCACTTTCTTCTGCAGTTTTAACTTGGATTGAGCTCTAGACATTGGAAGCCATCTGTCCTTGCAAATCCAATGCAGACAGAAAACAATTCTGACTGACTTGAACCACAAATACGTGGTTATTTCAGTATGCATCAACAAAAAAAAGTGTTGAGGTCAAATCATCCCAAGACTATTTCACCATGAAATGACTACACAACCATTTAGACATTTGTAAGAGTGTGTCTGGCAAAGTTCAGATGGAGTTACAATGTAAGGTTGAGTGAAAGTCATATTTTATATCAAAATTTATCTATTACTACCCAGGGGGGTGTGCAAAGGAGCAAAGGAGGCTCCACTTCTACTCACTCAGGAATGGTTGTGATGAGCTAAGCAACAGGGACCATGCCTTGACATCTTTCTGGTAGGGAAACAGCAGCTGCATTAACTCAGAGAAATAGTCTGTTTGTCTGTCTTCTCAGAAAGAAATGGGTCTGGGGCAGAAATTAACCACCCTGATCCTACTAACAGGCTAAATTGCAATGCCTGGAGGTGAAGGGGCCAGGCACTGACTAACAGGGCTTGGCAGCACTCATCTGCTGAAGAGCAGACCCTGTGGCTGATCCCTGGTGCCAGACACCACGCCAGGGCTCACCCATAGGAAGGCTCTTCCTACAAACCCCACAGAGCAATCATAGTTCCACATTTTTCAATTGTACACCAACGTTTTATAAACATTTTTAGGAAGGTTATCCCTTTTTGATGAATATTTTAATTATGCTTAACTGGCTTGAGAGTTATTTCAAGGTAATAAAATAGAAGGAAAAGCTAAAGCTCTGGACAAGTGTCCTATCTTGCCAGCACACTCCTCAGAGTATCCGGATGGAAGTGACACAGAGCCCCACGGAACCTGGCACTCAGATACATGTCCTCTGATGGCCAGTGGCAACCCCATCAGGCCTTCACTGGGGCGTTGGGAGTCATGGACACCCATAAGCTCTCCAAGGCATTGCTCACAATGATACTGTTGGTAAAAATCTGTATTTTCCACAAAGAGAACAACTGAACTTGACTTCTTAATACTCCAAAGAATAGCATATGAGTAGGAAACAGCAACTGGCACAAGGAACAGAAGCTGAAAGATATGCAGGGGATTGAGTAGGGCAAGATAAAGTTTCTCAATTGGGAGTGAAGTCAACAAACTTCCTGGAAGAGCCTGAACAGTCACTCTGGATGGAAGTGAAGGCTGCAGTCCCCACTTCTCCAAACTGCTGCTAGGACAGAAAGAAAATATCTTGATGAGGATAATTGAGGTCTGATCCAATGGAGCCCAAGGAACTTCCAGCACCAGTGTCTTGAAAATAATCTTATGGGAACTCTACATGTAGTATGAAAAGCAAAGCAAGTGATCAAATGCAGATGCAGATCCCTGCAGATGCCAGCTCTCTTCTCTTCTTCATTGATTCTTTACTAAGGAAAAATAAATAGAGAAAAATATTTTTTAAATTATTTCATTTACAAGGAGAGTTAATTTTTGGCCTTCAGCCAGCTACTTTTTTTCCCAAAGGAGCACCACAGATACCACACTCCTATTTCTTGTTTTCAAAATATCAGAATACATTTAACCATGCAAATATAGCTCTCAAGATGGGAAGTCTTCAACATTAAGTTTTCCAGCCTGTAACATGTAGTATATAGTCTACTAACATGTATATACAGGAGGGGATTCATGACCTAAGCACAGACTCACTCCTTACCAACACCTCCTGTCACTTAAAAAGAGGGTGAGATCTTCTTTGGGAACAGGACCCTGTCACACCCATGCCTGTCTCCCACCTTCCATTGCCCAATTGGTGGCCTGTGTTACACTTAAATGAAAACGAGCACTTGGACAGAAAATGTGAATATTGAACTCTTTCAGAAAGCAAACAATGCCAACAATGAGAGACCATCCTTATTTCCTTACAGTATACCTGGTCAGAGTCTTGCCAGGTGTGAGACCCAAGGAATCAGGCTTCGTGATGACAACTTCCCCAGGTATCCCAAGGAGACCCAATTGAATACTCAGCTGATATGAGACATAAATAAGCTAGGCTTGTTCAACAACTAAAATGTTTCAATTTTTTTTTTAAAAACTACTTTTTTTTTCAATCTATACTTTTTCATTGAAAATTATTTCTGAAAACATGCTGAATAAGATACTGGTTCTCTGGGATTTTGTAAGGGGAAAAAAAAAGAAGAGGGAGAGAGAAAAGAGACACATTGAATATGGAGCTGGAGAGGGAAGTCATGAGAGAAAAGCATTGCTGGGAGCTGCCAGATTTGCTGAAACCTCTGCTAGCTTGCCAGATGAGTCAGACCACAGAATATTGAATTAGTAAGATTTATGACTGGGAATTTGAGGAAGTTACCTGTGATACAAAACACGTTGTGTGAATGAGATCTCCTCTGTTGTATCGACAGCAGTGTATAATGAGCTGGGAGCCGGGTTTCCTCTGCATTGCATTCCTGGAGATGCTCTGTTTGACTGACAGTTGAGCTGGAGCCAGCCAGCCACAGGGAAAACAAGGGCAGCTCACTCCCAGGAGCTGCACAGCGGCCTTCTGTGGGAAACTTTCTGAAACTTAGCAAGCTGAAAAGGGAGGAGGGGGAGAAGTAAAACAAGCAGAAACTTTTCTTCTCCCCTTCCATCATTAAACTGACATACGCACACACATGCATGCAGAGGAGCCTCAAGCACCTGGGAGGGCTGGAGCAAAGGTCACAGAGTTCACATTTATTTACCCAGCATCTGCTGCAATAAATACAAAAAAGCTCCACTGGCATCTGGCAGCATGAAGAGCTATCAGGCTACCATTTTCATAGAAGCTTCCGAAACACTGGAGCACCACATACAATCCCCTTCCCACTGTGCCAGCCAGGATGATGGGTTGCTCTGAAAAGCTGATCAAAAATGCTTCCTACCCAGGCCGATCCAGAGGCGGCACGAAGGTATAACAGCTATCTCTACAGAGCCTTTTCCAAACCCATTCCCCACCCGCGCAGGTGCCACACCCAAAGCAGAGCACGGGGCTCCTCTGCCTCACCCTGAGCAGCCTCACAGCCAGGAAGAGCACCAGGAGCCCTTTGGGCTGCAGCTTCTGTGCCTCATCCTGGGCTTAGCAAGCAGTGGGGCTTGTCCGATAATATCCTGTGGGTTTCATCACTCAAAGCAATTTACAGCAGTGTAATTATTATCTCCATCTTATAGACAGGGTTTTCATTGCTAGCCACGGGGACTGAATAGGGACAAAAAGCTCCATCTTGCCTGCACCAGCACTTGTGCCCTCATTAAATTACACCACTGCAAACGAGAGAATAGTCTCCCTGAGGTCACAGATGCAGGATGCAGGATCACAGAATGCAGATGGCTATCTACCTGCTTTGCAACACAAGCAGAAGACAGTCAGGTGTTTCCACAGGTCTGTAACCCCATAGCTGCATTCAAAGGGTGCATGGGATCTTACAAGACATGGGACAGCCTGCTGATACCTTTCATCTTCGACAACCTCTCCATGCAAATGTGTGTAACTATAAAACTCTTTGCTTGAACACTCAAGTGTTGCAGCCACCAGCTAGAATGCACCTGAATGTTTCATATAAGAACAAAATTAATCCAATATTCCCTTTGAAATTATATTTCTGTTACAGAACCTTTGCAAAAAAAAAAAAAAAAGCTTAGCAAATTTCTGTGAAATTGTCTTTTATAATATGACATATACAATTACACCATGTTTCTCTTTGGGCAAAGGCACAATGCTACCACAAGCAAATACTAACAATGCACAGATGTGAATGGTGCTGTGAACACCAATGCTGTCCCTTACAAAAAAAACCCCATATGGAATACAGTATCTTCATAAATCTTATAGGTTTTATGCATTGCTGCCATTGTAAAAACAGCAACATATTGAATGGTGCATTTTGAGACAGAATGAGTTTAGTCAGTCTACCTAACTTAACTGAACTTCACCGTATGCTGATCTGAAGGCCGGTATCTATCACCCCCACTTTATGACATGCATTACTGCTGGCATAACAAGGCAGGTAAAAAGGAGGAAATGTGTTTTAACACAAAGTGAGAGATGTTTTCCTGATTTATTAATTATTCTGCTGCATCCAACATATTTTTCTAGAATAAAAGTCACATGCTCTTTATTTTTAAAATAAAAAAAATTGTTCCGTTGTTTCTGTTGTTCCAGGACAGTTTAAATACACTGTGCCCTACTATTTTATGTTTTAAAAAGGTGACCTATACTTTGCATTTCAAACGTGGTTTCTTTAATGAAAATATTGTAATGTCAGTCCATGCAAAGCAAATGCATATTAATATGCGTTTACATCTGTCTCATATTAATATTCATGCCTGAATCCACATCCCTACACAAAGCCAATTTTCTGACCATCTGTGTGATGGCTGGTGGATGCAATGAATAAATTTTATTTGTGAGGGGAGTGATAAATCATGTATCTTCTGTTTTTCACCCACAGTCTCTCCTCTTAGGTGCTAAAATATTTTCATTGTGGTTAAGAATTGTTAAGAAACCAAACTGATTAACCCCTTAGCACAGCAAGTGGCTTCATTCTTCAGGTGAAAGTCCTCAAAAATCATGCAAGGCACAATATGACTCAGAAAGTGGAACTGCAGTTTTAGGAGGTTTAATTATTTACTTTTCTTCTTGAATTATTCCTGTCTAGAATCATACTCAGAGTTATAGTAGAAACCAATTTTCTCATACTGATGTTGAGGAGTACCTTAGTCTGCCATTGCAGAGGGCTTGTCTTTGGAATTAAATACTACTCAAAGTAAGACAGTTGTAACCAGAACTTCATCAAAAATTGTTTCACGTGGCTTTATTAGTGTTAAATAACTGGCTGGTTACCAGCCAAAAAAACCTGATTGCTAAAGCACCAACTCTAAATCAGCTTCTGAGTTTCCAGAACACAAACTGACTCTGACTTTCTCCGCAAAACAAGTCTGCTTCAAAATTCCCAAAGGATAAATTTTGACCTCGATCACACCAATGTGCACCCAGAGGAACTTTTCTGGTAGTGAGAACAGCTTTCTACCAGAGGGTTATTATCAGAGAGTTCATAGTGTAAATGTAATACAACTGCACAAAGCCAAGTGCAATAACTCTCAGTTGTAGAGTGTAGATAAAAAAGACTAAAGTCTTAGCTAAACTTGGGATCCAGGCAGCCACAAGCCTGGGAAGGTGATTAAAAAGTCTTGTGTCCCAGCACACTCTAGTCCTGTCCACACTTTTTATTTTTTGAACCAGACCCCTAAACACAGACATTTTCTCTTGCTCAGAAGAACAAAGTCTGAACAGACTCATTCCTAGATCCTGCCTAAGCACTGCTGTAATTTAGTAAGATGGGACAAGAAGTACCATGGCTTCCTCTCCCTTGGGCAAACAGACCACACCTGACACAGAGAAGCAGCAGCACTGGGTTCATCTCTGAACAACATCAGCCCTGGGCATATACACTGAAAAAAACACTGGAGTAAGGAGAGCCAACACCAGTCACCTTAGGCATGGTTAAAGCATTTGCTTCCATAGTAAGAGATTTGTGTTTTAAGTCTTTTTCCAGTGTGCAGTGCTCAAACCATGGCTGCTGTCAGCCCAAGGGAATTCCCTATCCTTCAGGCTGCTAACCAGTCTTCACCTTTTTCTTTTGAATCAGCTCCTCTGAAGGACATATCTGCACATACAAATTTCAAATCAAAACTTGTCTTTGCCAATACTAGACTAAATTATTTCCTCTTACATTCTGCAGTGAAGTCAGCTAACTGAAGTTATGGCAAAATTATTTGGCCTGAGATAAAAAATTATTTCCTTAAAGATGGACTTCAAACATTATTGTAAATACAGGTTACAGAACCAGAAAAGGGGGGAGATTATTTTTTTATCCTTCTAATGTAGGTCAAATCATGTCAGCAGCAAATAACCTACTTCTACCTTGGCAATCCGGCCGTAGGTAGTTTGAAGATTATTGTGTACTGAACTGGAATCTGAAAGAGGAATTGTGAATGAGCTTCACACTTCATCAGCATAATTGGCAAGAAATGATTTGTAGTTCAAATAAAAACATACAATTGCTGAAAAAAGAAGCTCAAATGGCACTACAGAAAATAAGTAAGATTGTCAGTCAATCACAATTTCCAAGAAATCATGTTTGTGAGGAAGTGCTGGCTGAAAATATATTTATGTCTAATATCCTTTTGTCTTAGTAAATTGTGTTCTATTTACATCACATCATAATGGAAAAACAGGACATTTTCAGAGACTGCTAAATCCAGAGGTTTGAATCTTTATTCCTTCATTCCTTTTCATGAGACAAAGACAGGACAAAGAAGGAGGTGGCAACTTTCATCATGACCTTGCCACTGTGGGCCAGTAGTGGCCCTGAAAGATATTGCTGTTCTCATGGGCGTCAAGGGACCTATGAGAAATGAGCTAAATTTCATCAAAGTTCCCAGTGGAAAGCATCTGTATTACAGATACTGCTAGGAACTAATTGGTTTCCATGACTAATGAAATTCATATGGAAATATTGATCAAAACACTCCCTTTAGGTTTCTGTTGAAAGTGTGTAAAATAAAGATATTTAATATAAATATATCTAATATTTTAGATAGATTCCTAGTAAGTTTAAATCA
Source organism: Pardalotus punctatus (assembly GCA_013400915.1). Lineage (NCBI taxonomy): Eukaryota > Metazoa > Chordata > Aves > Passeriformes > Pardalotidae > Pardalotus > Pardalotus punctatus. Next base: position 374,336 of record VZTX01022521.1, on the reverse strand, counting down.
TAAAAATTGAATGGATAGATGTATATGAGCAACCTGATCTAGCTGAACATGTCCCTGCTCATTGCTGGAATGTTGGACTAGGTGACCTTTAAAGGTCTCTTCCAACCCAAATTATTCTATGATTCTATGATTCTATGTTTCTATGATTCTACGATCTTTTACCCACTTGGTAAAACAAAAAAACTTTCCAAAACTGTTTTTTTCTTCTCTTATTAGTTTACTTAATCACTCCTATCTGCTGAGACACATTGAAAATCTCTTATTCACAAAAACAGCAAGGTAATAAAAGTCCTGATGTTCAAAAGGCTATTCACATGCCAGAAGATACGAATGTTTATAGATGCTTTGTTAGGCTGTGACCTGAATTATTATTGTCACTTTTAAGATTGCAACTGGCCAGCATAAAAGCTCTGTGTGTACAGAGGGTACAGAATGAGCCATCAGAGGGAGCAAAAAATAAACGTGGCTTGCCTGCTTTTCTGTAGCTTCCCATTTCACATCCTCCACACACTTTAACTAATGGGACAATCACCCAGAAATTTTAGAAAGGCAGAAATCAATTCTGCAATCAGAGGGCCCCCCAAATCAAGCCTAAAGGGGAATTTTCAAAGGCCCTGGAGACCCACTGTAATTGTGCTGAAAACAGATAAAAGCTGCAGAACTGCCATGGGAAAAGCTCCTGGTACTGACACACTCCTAGAGATCCCAGGACTGCATTCAGTTCCAAATGCCCTTTCTTTAGTTATCCTGTCATTCTTTGTCCACAGACCCTAGACAAAAAAAAAAAAAAAAAAAAAAAAAAAAAAAAAAAAAAATCAGTAGCCTTGTATGTTCTAAGCTTCAAAAGATCATTTGTGTCCAAACACCAATATAAGAATTATTTGCACATTTCCAGGAATGCCAAAACAGGAGGGGTTTTTCCCCTCATGCTTTGGGCAAAAGGCATTGTACACTGTTATTCCCTCCAGGACCCTCTCAACAATTCCAGCACCTCTCTGTAAGACTAATTAGAAGAGAAACAGAGAGAAGCTGGTGTTAGATCAGAAATTCAAGCCTGAGTCAGAGAGCTCAATTCCTTCATTCCCATTCTTAATGCAAAGGTGGGACAAAGCAAGAAGTAAAGCCATGCTTGTACACCAAACACTGTGTTTGCGTCTCCTTTGGTGCCAAAGCACACAACAGTGCTCACAGAGGCCCTGTGCTGAAGATCCCCCCATATGGAAAGCCAGCTGGAAAGAGAGAGCTGTGGGTGCCAAGCTCCTGGGTGAGCCCCTCTTGGTCAGTGTGGTCAAGCAGCGCCTCCGACCCTTCAGCCCCATAGTCAGCTCCCAGCACTGGCACAGTGAGTCCGGGCTGCAGCCATAGAAGAAAGAAAGGAGTATACTATAGTAAAATAGTTCCTCTCAGACCAATTGCCTTTCTTTATAGTCTTTCTCCTCCCCAGCATCCTTGTGGGCTGTTACAGTCTCCCTGGAGAATGAATTTTAATTTTAAAAAAGTCTCCAGTGGATAATGTGAGTATAACTCCTCCCAGAGGAGCTGCTGCTCTTGCAGCAATAATATTAATCCTGAAGGCTGAAATCACTGCCAAGTTGAGCTAGGTGCTCTCTTTTGGCATGAGCTGCTCATCACCCCAATGCCATCACCTCCTGTCCAGTGTGATCAGTGTCTGTGAAGCTGCCCTCGGGACTGCAAAGACAGTTGAGAAGTTTAGAAGGCAATTAGCTGAGATAAACTGCTACTTTAATTAACTCATTCCAAGTAAACTAAGTCTATTGTGGGAAGGAGATTTTAAAGAGCAACCAAGAATTTCTGGGTTCCTACCAAGCTGGTGCTGCATGAATGCACTGAAAGACCCACTGAGGGTTGAAGGGATGGGTTGAAGGGAAAAATTTCATTGCTTTTTCTAGGCTTTGAATCCAGTGTTTGCTATGGCTTCACAGGGAGAAATCTGCAATAATTCCCCTGTAAGTCTCCAATACAGGATGCATTTCTGCAAAATAAAGTTTTAACAGCAAGGTTTCTGGCAAAGTTGGAAAATACTATTTCATCTACAGAAAATGTTTTCATGAAGTTTATCTGAATCTCAGCAAATTTCTGCCAGAAAAACTTTTTCAGCAGCAGGATAAAATTTCTGGTCAAACTGGAAAAAGGGTGTTGGGTCTGCATTTGTAATGGGGACACCAAGAAATGTGCAAAACTCCAGCTTCCAGACCTGCTCTGCCTCAGAAAAAAACACGAGCACTTAAATGACCCTCAAAGCTGAATTTTTTCAGGAGTGTCTCTAGGATTTGAGAGCCTCTGCTCGCCTCACTGAAGATGCTTCAATCTCTAATGAAAAGCTCAAAATTCAGAAAAGGGAAATACTCCCTGAACTGGCACAGGAGGCACAGACACATGGTCAAGGCTCTCAGCTGATAACCTAGCACTGCACATGGTTGAAGGTGAGCTTCTCCCAGGCAGGTACAGTGCCCTAAACCTTTTCACAGCCACATGCATATGTCTCTCTTTTTCCCAGAAGAATAAAAACTTTGAAAAGTTTTTGTTCCTTACAGCATAGAACAGCAAACTCCTTTTATCTGCAGAGGTTTTCAGGCCAAGGAAGACAATCGAGCTCACAGACATGGGCTTCATCTCTCACCTCCTGCTCCACCAGGAGATTCTTCCTCTTGGCATGCTTGCACCATCTTTCCACCCTGCTCTTTTCATTTCTGTGTGTCTCCCTCTTGCCATTTGATGTTTTCATCAGCTCTAACCCACAGCTGGTGAAGTGGAGGATGAGCATCACCACTTCCCGTGGGCTACCACCGGCCAGGCCTGCTGGAGAAAGGAGCCCTCTTGCATCCTGAACCTCTGCCATAGCTCTCTCCGTCTCCAAGGTACCAGAGCTGAGCAGCACCCTCATCCACCTGGCCCCAGCTATTCCCTTCAGCCTTGGTTCATGCCATTCTCTCAGGCAGTGTCTCTCCTGTTTGTCATACAGGTACAAGGAATCTGAAAGAAGAGTGATGTTAAAATATTGCTGCAACTTAGAAACCATTGGTGCTAAACTAGAACTATTTCCTGAAGAAATACCAGCCTGTAGGATTGACCTTGTTCTCACTGCTAAGGTAAGCCAATGTTCAGTCAGCACTCCTTCTCCCGCTGAATAATGGGCAGGTAACATACAAGCTGGTGAACTTTTGGTAATAGGAAAAATAAGTAATTTTAAATGGAGAAGAGGGTGAAAGTTAATAATTCTTATCTGTCCATGTTTTAAAGAACACCTCCTCCTCTATCAGGAATTCTGAATTCTCAAAATGCTTATCTTACCTCTGCCAATTTTTTTTCTTCCAAACCATTGAAAGTTTTCTCTTCCACCTCTTCACCATAGGGGCTCTGCATGTGAGGACACCATGCCATCAGTCCAGTTTATTTGATTGTCCTTAGTGCTATGCCCATTCTAAGTGCAGACAGAAGTTCTCAGACAGAACGTGTCCCCATCAGAAAATGTAGAAAAACATGTAAATGACAGAACTCAAGACTCTTTCAAAACTGGTTTTGAAAGAATCCCTGTAGGGAGACACCCAGCCTTTTTATCCAACTGTGATCTCAGGAAGATTTCTAATTTTTGAAATAAAACATTTATATTCTTTCTCCAAAAAACTCTTCATTATTTCCCTGAAGCGGGAAACACTCAGGGTTCCTCTTTGTATTCCCCAAATCAACTTAGTTATTTTTCCAGGTCATGGAATTTCTCAAAGATGGCAAACACTCAGAACAAATCTGATCAACTAATTAACCCTTCCCTGTTTCACCATCAGTCACAGTTTCTACAGCACTAAACTCATGTCTGTGTCCAGGGAATTGCATTTATCAATTCTGCATTAAATCCATGGAAACAGTTTGGAGAATGATAAGCTCTTAAAACTTTAAAACCATTTAAACTCAGTCGGACACAGCTTGGGATGGGGATTCTCAGATGTGGAGCTCCCTGTAGTTCCACTCACTCACTGGACCAATGCCAACCAATGAGCCAGCAGAAAACCTAGTTTGTAGTTACTGCATCTCCAGATGATTATCCAACTAAAGACCAATCAGCAAAATAAAGCTTAATTTTTAATTCAAAAGTAGAAAGGTTTGCACTTTGAGAAGGGCCGGGTTGTGCTTAGCAACAATCTGGAAATAAAATCTTCATTTTAGATGTCCCTCATGTCACTTCACCAGTTGCAAAATGATGTTAATAAGAACCAGTTACAGAACCAGAACACTTCATTTTTATTAGTCAGTATAAATGATCTCCTTAGTACCCTGCTTTTGACAGATCTTGGGGTTTCAGCTAACAAGCACCGAAACCTGTCTCACTAGCACTGAGCAATAACATCCTGAATAATCGCAGGAACTCATTTATCATTAAAACATCATATCTCAAAATAGCTGCCAAAACACTTGGCACATTGAAATAATTGTATTATATTTAACCCCTCAATAACTCAGCTACCTAAATCATTTCCAAACTATATGTTCCCTTCTCCTAGGCCTTCATTAGACTGACAAATATCTGTGTCACTCTGTGAGCTACAAGTTCCTTGGAACAAGCATTATTCCTTGCAACGTTATTGCCAGCTGATGGCAGAAGCAGGATGAGTGATCTGTTTGCTTGGTGAGGCTGGCTTTCATTATCCTGAATTCAACACTAACATCTTGTTAATCCTGCATTTAAATCTACGGACACTAATGCACCCCTTTTTGGATCTCCTTGCTGAAGTATCAAAGGCTTAGAAAGGGTAACAATAATTTCTCCATCTATAGGGTTCAAAAAAAACCTGAGGATTAAAATCTTAGCAGTGGATAGGTTGTAAATTATGTATTTCTCTGGACATTACTATGAGTAATTCTGCTTTACTTGGACTACTATGGTCCAAAGTCAGAAAAAGATTAAAGGATTAATTTCCTTCTTGATTCATTATTGCATGTTGCGTTCCTTTTTTTCTTATGTTTCTACTCTGTTTATGCACTAAAAATGTTTTATACATGTATCCTTACAAAATTTTCCATGACCATGGCACAAGATACATTCAAATGCCTTGATGTTTCAAAAATACATCTCATTTTATTGTTTAGGATTGCACAGACAATAACTGCACCATGTTCTTGTATTCTGATGGCATGACACCAATGCAATTACAAGTACAAATTCAAATTTTACAGCATAATTCTCACTTTCCTGTTGCAAAATATCCAGATGCAAGACTGGGCTGGTTACTCTACAAGGCTCTTTTTGGGAATGACATTTGCCCAGAATTTTCTTACTTTTTTATCTTCCATATCCATAAAGGTAAAAGACGGAAGTGAGAGGAGAGCAGGAGGAAACACACATCAAAATTTTTGAGGCATTGTAATACCTCTCATTGACAGCTTTTTCATCACAATGTCAGTTATGATCAATATAAGTTATTTTTGCCTGGATAAGAACTTGCAGTGCAGTTAGAATGGCACAGAATTCTTCTAAAGCGCTCCTGTAAATGAATAGTCCTAGCATACGATAAACCCTCTAATTACCTGAGATATGACATTGCTCTCCATTCCAGTTTTCTGGTAAAGTTAAGGGATGGTGTGTGCTTGTTTTGAATACATTAAACACTTTGTTCTGATCAGATTCTATGCACATTTCACAGAAGAAAATACATCTGCTCCATCAGTGATATAAAATGGGTATTTCCTCAGGGGTGTGTAAAGTGTGTATAAATCTCTGCATCTGGCTAAGATTTGCATAGATGCTGGTACATGGGTCACTTGTGCACTTAGTTTTCTCTGTGATCTGGGAGTAATGCTGGTTAGCTCTCAATGCTGCAGTGAGATCACAGACATTTTTTGCTTACATTTGTAGAGCTTTTTTCTGTTGTGTGTAAGGCTCTGTGGTGTATTCCTGCTTTTTACACATTTAGAATTAAAAGCTTACTTTGTATGATATTGTTGTTTATGCACCCAACTAGTTTCATGTTTTATGTTAAATTAATAATTGACTTATTTCATCCACCAATGAATCATAACGAGTCTGTATGTTGAAAATATTTGTCACAGAAAAGCACTCTTTTGTACAGCCTATTGTCTCGCATTAACTCACTTTTTTCTCAAGGAATTCCCCCTGCAGCAATCCCCACTGTAAGCCATTAGCTGTGCACATCTGCCCACTCTAATGACCACTCTAGTGCACATATACCTGACTGCCATCTAATTTAGACATCACCCACAGGACACTAACACTAATGTCTCCGGGGCCAGCTAAGTCCTGGATTATTGACTAGCTACAGTTATCACTTCATTTGGTCTTTGGAGGTGAACCAAGTGCACCTGAGGTCATAAATAGGTCAAATGATTATACAGCTTGTGAAGGATTCAAGCATGTTTTTTACCCTAACAAGAACCAAAAATATTCTTTCTAATTTGTTTTGACAGGGGATCCAATTGCTTTGCAATGTCCCCTTTGTGTAGCTATGAAAATGCAGCCAATTAGGCATAAAATTCTTTTTTCCGTATGAGCAGCAAGTTAAACAAATTGATACCATTTAAAATTAGTACCAAAAAAAAAAAAAAAAGAAAGAAAGAAAGAAAGAAAACTGGTGGCATCAAATATCCAATAATCAATCTTTTATTTTATAAAGAAAAGAAAAAGGAAGAAATCAGGACTGCTATTTCTAATTAAAGTAGTAAATAGAGATGTGATAAACAATGAGGGTTATGATTGCTGCCTGTAAATATGTTGTGGGGAGGTAAACACACAGAGAAGAAAAAGAAAAAGCTATTTAAGCTAAAGGAAATGGTGGCATGAGAACAAATGGGTATAAATTGTTCCTGAATATGTAAGATTGGATTTAGAAGAACATTTTGAGCCATTGGAAGAGTGGGTTCCTGAACAGCCCTCTAATTAATATTAGAGTGTGGGGAAAATACATAATTGGGGTAAATTGAAGCTTATTAAATAAATTCTATAACCTGTTTTCCTCTGAGCAGAAGGGATTGCACACAGCAATCATGGATATCCCATTCAGTCTAAATTTGTAAAAACTGTGTTGGCACACTAGTCAAAATTCAGATCTGTTGCAGGAAGCACAGCTCAAGCAATATTTGTACCACTGTACATTTTTACACTGAAAGTAAATCCACTTCTCTCTAGAAAAGGAAGAAACCACCTTCTTCCCAAACCTAGCAGACAAATCGGAGATAATACTGGTTCTGAATTTGGCCCAGTGTGGAAAAGATTCAGAGGTTCATGTTTCTAATCGAAGCTGTCTGATACAGCACCTTTTGGGGCAATACTCAATTGTAGCAAGTAAATGTGTGAGAACAGAAAACTCTGGGGTTTCTTCTTCTGTGGATACTTATTTGCACGTTAGCCCACAGGAAAGATTGAGATAGGGATGACCACATTAGGATGCAGCCTGGATTTTGACAGCTATAGATTTATGAGAGCAGATAAAATATGTTCTTAGGAAACAATTTAGTTTTATACAAAAAATACAGTGGTTGGACACACAAACAAATGTGAGTTTTCATGTAAATCAGTAAATCTACACAAGAGCTGAGTGGGCTTGAGCCTATACCTATCAAACTCCATTACCTTCAATGTGAGCTTGGCATTTACAAACAATATTTATAAACGGATCCATGCCAAGATGCCAGCATTACAAAATGTGAATGCATACTGTAATATAATATTTTGATAACGAAGTATAAAGGTAAAAGAAAAATAATGCCTTCTGTCCATTCCTTTTTTTTTCAGGGTAAGAAGCAGATATACAGTTTTCTTCAACCAACTTTCTACAAAAACCTGTACTACAGCAAAAATGGTCAATGCTACAAAGCTAGGTGCTTTCCTCTCAAAGTGTGCTATTTTCACATAATGTTATCAACAATTGTGTAAAACCCTGGGAAAGGACAGTGAATTATATATGTTTCTTAGGTGTTTTTCACTGCATGAAAAGTCATCAGCAATCTGCCCCTCACCTGCCTTTGATGCTGGGTGAAATTTGGTGACTGCTGAGGTAGCAGCACAAGAGTGGATGAAGGAGGCAGCTGCCTGATCCACTGATCCTTGGGAAAGCTGGCTGAGATGTGGCAAGACATCCAGGAGCTGCTCCAAATATGAAACTCCCCTGTTCTAATCACACACAGCAAGTATCACAATAAACGGGAAGTGATGAGGCTTTAAAAAAAAAAAAAGAAAAAAAAGATGAAGAGGAGTAATATTGTTACAAACAGCAGCAGCATCCCCAGAGTACCACTGCAGCTCAGAGAACTGTTGTTCTGGGAATGGCTTTGCTATTAGTACTAAAAATTAAGCAGTCTCACTAGATGTGGCTAACAGTTTTTAAACTGTCAAAGTGTTTCATATACAGTATCTCTGTTTCACAATACAATTTCCTCATAAACAAAGCCAGAAAAAAAAAAAAAATTCTACATTAATTAGTTCTCCTTCAGCTTTTTTTTTTTTCTAATTACACTGGCTCCCCTCCCCTTGCCTGCATACATAAAAAAAATGTCACCAGCTGCAGGGGGGAGATTTGCGCAAGCCTTGGCTGAAGGATCAGGACCAGTGTTGGAGCAAGAACTGATTCATTTTTTCCCCTAGACCACAGGAGCAGCAGAGATTGAAGCCTATCCCTTGAACACAGGAACACTGATTGGACCCAGTGCAGGGGTTCAGCATCCCTAACAATTTGTACTGGTTTTGGCTGGGGCAGAATTCATTTTCTTAATAGTGGCTGGTATGGGGCTGGGGTTTGGATATGTGATGAAAAGTGCTGACAACACAGGGGTATTTTAGCTATGGCTGAGTGGAGCTCACACAGAGTCAAGGCCTTTTCTTCTTCTCACCCCACCTCACCAGTGAGGAGGCTGGGGGTGCACAAGGGGTTAGGAGGGGACGCAGCTGGGACAGCTGACCCAAATTGACTAAAGGAATATTCCAAACCATATAGCATTATGCTCAGCAATAAAACTGTGCAGAGGCAGAGGTTGGTGGAGATTGCTGTTGCTCTGAACACCAACCAGTTTGTGGTGAGAAACATGTATCCTTGACAGGGAGTGCATGTGTAGGGGGAAGAGGGGACCCCCTTTCTCTTTGTGGTTTTTAACTTCCTTTGTTTTATTGCAGGGGTGGGGGTGTGTTAGATTTTATTAGACTCCCTTTGTCTCAATCCACAAGTTTTCTCACTTTACCCTTCTGATTCTCCCCCACATCCCACGGGGTGGGGGAGTGAGCTGTGAGTTGCTTTGCTGTCTGCTGGGGCTGAGCCACACAACCATCCCAGGCCTTTGCTCCTTACTGGTGCCCTGCTTTCCCCCCAGCCATGCTCTGTCACTGCCGAGCCTCAGCAATGTAAACCGTTGCAGGGAAGCACTGGAACCTCCAGCAGCTCCTGCTTTCCCACCCAGCTGCAGCAGCAGGTGTGCATGGGCTGGTCACACACTTACCAGCACGTTTTTTGCACGCATGCTTCAGGCTTGTTAAGGCTTTTGTTAACACCAAGGTGAAATAAGGATAATGCCCCTTCATCAGTGTTTTCCCCAGTCTTATCTTCCTTTCTTCTCCTCAACCACAAAAATGCCTCTTCTCCAGACACTACTTTGTCACTCAGCATTTACCAGGGGAAGAGAAATGGAAGAAATTGTTACTATTTTACAATTATCTTTACAATACAGTAAGCACATGCCAGGTGAAAGGCTGAGCAATGACAATAGTACAAATGCAGGTGCTGCCTGCACCTCACATCCCTTTTTCAGCCTGTTGGTCTGGCTTCAAAAAAATCCCACTTAAATATCTATGTACTAAAACCCCTCTCATTTGCCAAGAAAAGAAAGCTCATTTGCACTGCATAATGCTGAATGTCATTTGATTCCACCAGCTTGAGAGGTTTGCTGCATAGCACAGACACCTGTGCAATAAGCCAGCCATCTCCCTCTCACTGACACATACGCAGGACATGCACCTGCAAACCCTCATCTCTCCTTTCAGGAAGAAATGGATAGCATTAAAATATAAGCATCTTCCAGAATTTTTAGAAAGGTCTCAAATACAAAAACTGAACTAATGGGATGACGCCCAGGTAGAAAAGTCTTTGGTGCCATTTCATTATTGGTCTGATTCTTAAGAGGGACAACAGGAGTTCCAGTTTGCACTAACTGGGTAAACGATCTTAACAAGAGTGATATCTGTGCATTCAAAACTGGATTTCATGCAAACTACTGCCACTGAGGCCAGCCAGGTCAGCTGGATGGTTTGATGGTTTAATTTATTATTAGTTCTCTAAGCACCCTGTTAATTTCGCTGCTTTGCTGTCCCGTGAGTGCTCAGCCCTCTCCTCCACTCAAAAAATAAATGTCTGGCGAGCAGACAAATTGCGTTGTTTGCGGGGACTGCCAGAGGATCCCGGGAGAACGGTAGAAGTGTTCTGTGGCATCTTGGTCTGCACACGAGGGCACTTCTTTCCTCCTCAGCACGCACAGGGTGTGCCCACAGCAGCGCCCCTTCAAGAGCAGATGCGAGGCAAGGCTTTTGCTCTGTCCCCAGTCGCTGCCGGGAAAGCACAGACAGCCCTGTTTAAACCCCTGCCTCCAGATCCGCCGTCTTCCCATGTCCTTGCTCCTGCGTGCTGGGGCCTCTTGCCCCAGGAAAAGGGAGAGGAAAGGAGAGGGGTCACAAAGGACACCTTCAGGGAACAAGACAAGCCTGCTAGCGTGCCTCAGCCCGAGCTGAGCCCTCCTTCCCATCCCATGCCTGGGCAGTCACAAGTCATTCACTTCCACTTACAGCCACTGTGCACGTCTCTGCTGCTCTGCCTCCGGCTATGGTTAGCCAAGTTCTCAGTCTTTAGGCAAAAGATGTGACAGAATGCATTAGATTTCAATAGAAAAGCCCCTTGATGGAGATCGTTGTGAAACTTTAAGAAGTTTTTGGACAAACAGTCATGCAACCGAAAAAGCGACCTCTTATAGCAGAGAATATTCTCAATTTACCACTGACTTTGGAAGTGGGTTTTTTTAGATCTGAGCTTAAAAAATGCAGACCTTTCAAGAAAAATACATGGTTTATTATATTTTCTGTTTATATCCCAGTTTAATTTAAACAGGGTCTTACAATCATACTGCTGCTTTGAAATGCTAAGTAACTTTCAGCTCAGCAGTGCAAAATACTTTAAAGAAGCATTCTTGTATGCATAAGAATACAATATTTTAATAGTATTTAGTTCAATCAACAGCAAAAACTGAATCTAAGATCCCAATACTATTAGATGCATAAATCTGTACCTGCCATGGTCTAATTTCAGCTCAGTATGCTGAATTCTATACAACCAGGAATTTATAAGACCTAAAACCAGGGCATTTTTCTCTTCAAGTTTTGAAATCATAAGGAAGACAACTGATTTAATAAATGTGCTAGATTTTATTCTTCCTTCCACTTGTGAAAATCTAGAGTAACCTGAATTAGTTTCATCATTCAGAATTTTCAGTGCAGCCAAAAGCAGAATGTACCTAATTCTGCATGTTACCTTTTCTAATGACATGCTTTTTTTAGCATTTTTTCACTGTTCTGTTTTTCAAACATTCTTTTTTATACTTTTTTTTTGCAAAAGAAATCTGAGTAACACAATTGGTGAAATTTCTTTTCCCATTACCATTGATGATATCTGCACTCCACCAAAAGTAACAAGTTTAGTCAAGGAGAGAGGAGCAGAAAGTTAATTTTCCTTTTCCCCACAAAACTAACAAAAGTATTTATGAACAACAGAAGATTGCTGGGAACTAAAACCCTACTTCTTCCCTGGTGTGAGAACTGAAACGCTCTTCAGCTGTGATTAATGAGATGTCTAGGTCAGAGCTTGTAGTGATGACAAGAGGTTAGTGAACAATAAGAGAATGATCTTACAAAGTACAGAAGTATTTCTTATAGTGTATTTCCCAAGCTTCACAGACCACATTTAATAAACAGCTGGTCTAAGTGAGAATGCTTCAGGAAATATTGCTTTTTTGAGCACAAGAACATCAGATATCTTCACAATATCTCGCACTCCATACTTGTCCAACATCATTACACCTTCACCATGAGATTTAACTTTCCTCTGTCCCACCAAGCACTCTCCTGAAATTATCTACATTCTTCACTTCATGTCACTTGCCATTCTCAATAATCCAGTCCCCAAAGTCCAACTGCCTGTGGCTCAGTTCCAGTCCATAGGTGTTTTCTATCCATTGTACTACATCTTTCCTAGACAAGACAGAGATGGAGGTTCAAGCAGCAAACACAATCCAAACAGCAAGAATTTTCTCTCTCCATGTTTTCTAGTGGGTAAAGCAATGTTTGGGAGGTAAAAGATTTCTGTGGTGCCTAGACTATCCTAAAGCATGGTGACAACCAAAGAGACAGATTTGAGTGCAGAACAGACACATAATTTGCTAATTACCTAAAAAGCTTTTGATATTGACAATTTGTCATACATTTATGGTATTTTTAACAAAGAAATAAATATAAATTTTGTTCCTGCACAACAAAGTTTCTGTTTTGTCTGCCTTTAAGTTAGTTGTTGCAGTTTTGTTCTACTTTGGACAAGGGAGTCACTAACATAATTTTTTTTGTTTGCTTGTCTATGAACTGGAATGAAAAACAGCTCAAAGAGATTAATTGCTGGTTTTGGTAACAAAATTCTGAAATAGGCCAAGATTAGAAAGCAACTTATGAGGGGTTTTTTTTATTTTAATTAAGTAACACCCTAACTTATTGGTGTAGAACAGACACTTTTCCTCCCCATTATTTTGCCTTTTCCTTTTCCTAACCCTCAGCCATGATAACTCCACCTTCCAGCTGATGTGTTAATAAAACACAACTCTGCCCATTCCAAATACATTCCAAATGTATTTCCCATTCCAAGCAGATGCTTCTAGTTTTAGTGATTTGACTACTAAGATCACACTAACTGGCTGTAAAGTATTTCTTCTCATTTTTCTTTTAGTCACAGTGAGTATTTGGAAAAGTTGGACAATCCTAAATAATTTTGATAGCCAAATCACCCTCCTATGTCACTGCTTGATGTCTTTAAGGTCTTGTATACATCCTCTCTTATCTATTCTGCACTTAAGCAAAATCAGAAATACTTCCCAAAACCACACTCTAATGATTCCCATTACCTTAATAAAAACCTTTCCTTTCTATAACTTTGTGAAGTCTCTGAATCCCTTCAAAAATACAGACTGATATTTCATTTGCTTCATTTTGCACTAAAAATGCTGCAGCCACATTTTGAATTGTTTGTGCTTTTTTCCCCTTTAATTTTTTCCTGTTCCTGTTTAATTTCTGCTTTCTTTTCTGCTTTCTAAATCAAATCACAACAAGACTCAAATTATGTGAGTAGTCAAATAGATTGCACTCATATCAGCTTTATTTTATTAGAGAAAATGTGTAATAGTACCCAGGTTCTTTCCTTCATCACCTCTTTTACATGACCTAATCAGGATTCATCACCTGCACCAGAGCTGCTGTCTAAAGGCTGTACCAGCCAATAACAAATATCACCATCACCTGTTTGGTGTTTGGACTCAGGAGACAAGAAATGGGTGAATTTTACATTGCTCCAGTTAGCGCAAGGTGGGATCTGTTAATCAGCACTTGTTCTGACTGACAATGTTGAAGTCTCCTAGGCTCAGATCTGGAATGGTGTCACTACAGGTTTTGCCAAAAAGTTATGCTGTGCTGAGCGTCATTCTTTTAACCCTTGGTCACTGACAACCTTTCAATTACCAGTCCCTCCTGCAGCACTGTGCCACTCAGAAAGATGTCTCTCCTCTCAATTTTTCCCTTACTGACAATTTTCAGCCCATCACCATCATACATCTATGTCTCTGAGCAAATCTACTTCTCTCTTGAATTCATCTGTGGATTTTGCTAACAGTACTCACAGAAAAAATTATACAGCAATAAAGTTTGTAATCTTAAGTAGTTACCAATATGTACAAAAGCTTACAATACATTAGTCCCATCTGCACTGTGCAGATGCCTAGACCACTCAACACTTACTTTCCAGCCAGGCTGTAGCCTTTTTCATTCATGGCTTACTCATTATATTTCACACCATTGTATTACTTCATCTCTGGTCTCCTGTATGTGATGTATTTTTTATAACTCTTGCAGATATAACCTTTGTACAGCAGCTAAGATTGTTTTTTAAAATCACCCTAAGCTGCAATTGAAACATGTTTATTTTCACAGCAAAATTTAGTCACTCAAAAATAGTTTCAAGTCTCCAGCTTCAGAATTACAATAAAAACCCCTGTAATATCTCATTTCTTCCACATTTTTACCTGAAAGTCTGCAAGTTTAAAACTACACTGAATTCGCTCATACTTAATGTCCTACAAATACCTTCAGGATTTTTCCAGGTGCTGTCTGCAGAAAAAATCTGCAGAGTGGCACCATTTATTAACCTCTGTTTACTGATCCAGCAACAGCAGTAAGTGTTCAGATTCTTACTTCCTACATTGAAATAAATTAATATATTTACTCCCAGCTCCACCGTGTTAACACAAATCATAAAGCCTGACCTGAGTATGTTGCATCTCAGGAGAATCTATAACATGGAAAAAAACAGAAGATGAGCTGGCTTTTCTCCAAGAGGAAAGCTAAGTGCCAAAAGAACAGGCAATATTACCAGTATTAACATGTTTATCACTTCTCTTTTTTTTCTTTTTTTTTCTCTGAGCTCTGCCCAGGATCTGCTGGATATAGCTAAGGAAAAGCTGCTGCACAGAATCAGGCTTGACTCCATTACTCTGGACCTACTTCTCCACTTCTAGTTCCAGTACTGTTAAAAAGACACTTTGGGCCACTCAGATTTTATATTTGCTGGCCTAAAATCCAAAGGATCATATGCTCTTTAAGGAAAAGCCCTGCACAGAAAAGCCTCCTTAGGCACAGCAGACCCCCATAACCCTGCAGATGTTGGAAACAAAGACCATGGTAAAACTAATTAGAAGCCAGACTGGTCCAACTCCTCAGCAGAAGAGGCTGCATGGCGCTAGAGCACAGCCTCTGCTGACTAACACAGCAAGCCGCGCTGCACTTACTTAAAATTATGTGAATTTAACCGTTTACTAATTTGTTTTAATTAGTTCTTTATCATCAAAGAAGTACCATTATATTCTCTTTTATTCAAAAACTGTGCTCACAACTTCTGAAAATATGCTGTTATTTCATCCTCACACAGAAGCTTTATTCATAATGTAATAAAGCAAGAAGAGACTTTTGAAGACTCTGCAGCAGTTTGAAAAAGAAACTTTTGTATTTAAAATTCTAATTATGCCATTAGATAACTTAAGACCATTCCAGAAGACCTGTTATTACCTACTGTGCACACAGCATAAAACTGGATTTCAGCTCAAAAACAAAACCATCAAATTCAAATAGAAAAGGACTGCCTGTGAGAGTAGCACATAAATATACTTTTAATCACAGGCATCATGATGGCAATAAGACTTGAGACAATAAACCAGTCTGTCTGCCATCCAGTCCTCCTTCTCCCAGACATCCCAGCAGCAGTACTAGTTAGACAACTCTGGTTAGCATAAGACTTGGAAGGAAATGACACAAGATGACATAATGTTTCATGGGTATGTGACAACAGTAAATTTCAATCATCCAGAATATGGATTTGAACAGATCTGCAAACAAAGTCTTTGTACTCCTTAAATTCTCTAAGGCACCTACACCCCCAGCCACTTTTGACACAGTGTGGACTTTCACCACCTAATCTTAGTTTAGAACCATATATTCAGTAGAACGAAACAAGGTCTTCAAGAGGGCGATTTCTAAGGAACTACATATGAGTTATACCAAGTCACAAGAAGAAGCATTTAGACTTTAAATTATGTACTCCAGGCCTAAATTATAACTATTCAACAAAAGCTCTTACAGAAGGTAGACTACCTTTGGTGAATTTGTACCCTGTGTTGTTGCTCAGTGAAGTCAGTGGGGAAATTCTGCATCCTTTAAAAGTGATAAAATTTCCCTACAGCACTGACAGCCTTTCACTTGGTTAGCTCTGAGACAGTTCATGGTTATAAAGTTATCCAGCCCTAAAATCTGAAAAGTAGGGCTTGGGACAGAAGCCACGTACCCATTACTGCTGCATATGATTCAACAAAACAGCAGGAGAACACATCTTTGTAAATATTTTTCCAGATAATAATAGAAAATCCTTACAAATTATTCCAAAACTTTTCATGCTTAAATGGTATAAATCTGAAGTAACTCCACTGGAATTCATGGAGCTCCAGGACTGTAAAATCTGTATCAGTGATCAGAGACTCCAATTTATTCATTTTTTGGATACTTACCAACTTTTCTTTAAGTATCTGACTAAACTGCTAGGTGTAATTTAACCAAGAGAATAAGCATTATTTGAATTTATAGGCTAAATGATTGCATGTCCTGGGAAATACTTCTAGCAGGTGCACTTTCATCTAAAGCAGATTTAGCTGGGGCATCATTGCAAAGATTGTTGGCACCTGGCTCTTTATCGTATAACAATCTAGTAAGAGTTACGGCAAAAGAACAAATCGGTTTTGAAACAGACAATGTGCATTAGACTCTGGGTATGTGTAAACCCAATATATCCAGCTGCATTCTAGGCATTAAAGAGTTATATATGCCCACTGGAAGTGTACCATGGTTCTGGCAGAAGTTCAAGAATCTCTGAACTTATATAACCCCCAGAAGCCTTATTTAATAACCAAAGTGGATGAAAAATGGGTTAGCATATCAGTCTTTTTTTTGTTCTTATATAACAAGGTTTCTTTAAGCACAAATAACTGAATTTTCACTCTGAAAACCCTAAATTACCTTCCGAATTCAAAAACTTGCAGAAAAGCCACACTGGAACAATCTCAGGAAAAAATAATTATCTAAAAGTCAAAACAGAAAGTTAATGAGTTAAACAAAGAGAAAAATACCTAGTCATGGATTTAATATTACATGTATTTGAGAATGGGTATAACCCTAAGAGTTATTCAGAGACTGTGAAAGTGATAGCAGACAGAAAAGATCTAAATACAACAAAATACAATAGTTAATTTTTTCATCCTGTAAGTTAACAAGTACTTTATTGGTATAAACTGTCTATTCCCAGTACTTTAACTGAAATTAACACATTCTGTGCTGAAAACTCATGACTCTTTCAATATCCTCTTTATTTCACAGAAGTTAGAAGAACTGATGCAGCACAGGTTCTGATATGAATTACTCTCTTTTGTCTTTGTATTATTCCAGAGCCTCAGGTGGCTCTGAGAGCAGAATCAGCCCTTGTTGCTAAAATGGTAAATCTGCATAGCAGGCAGAGACAGAGACAAATTAATTTCACAAGATACATCCACAACTATAATAATCGAAGCACTGTTTTTAGCAGATCTCACCAATCTCTTACTCAAACATCCTGGGAGGCTTGGGGGCCTGGCAGTGGTCACCTGCAGGGATCTGAGTGGATTCAGCTCCTTTGAGTTCAAAGTGTTCACTGCTTCTATCTTCTGGATCTTTTAACTTCCTTCCCATTTTTTGTTTTTGAGGCTCACTTTAGTGTTGCTTTTTCTCTCTCAGCTGTTACACTACTTTCCTCTATCTTTCTAAGGACATTCTCCCCCAATTTCCTGTTCTGTTCCCTGTGTCACATATGCAGCACATGGCAGCACCTATGCTTGATTTTGCAAGAGAAAAATGCTCAAGAAAAAGGTTATTATGCTACCTGCGACCCATGTCAGCTACCACCCATTTGTCCCACCTTCTTTGAAGGCCCTCTTTTAATAAATGAGACTATTATCAGCATCAAGGCTTCGCATGACGTGTCTGTGCTATTTAAGGCTTGCTGAGTGGTGCCCAGTAATGCAGCCAACACTTCTTGGTGGCCAAGACAGAGGCATTTAAGACTCCAGCAACTGTGGGTGACTGACCAGCCAAAGAAAACCATATCATTGACATGCTTCTTCTTCCAATTCATTCCACTATCTGCCACTGTGATACACAACTATCAAGGCCATTCTGGCTGGTTCCATAGCATTTCTGATATGGAAAATCTGTGTGTTCTAATTTTGTCTGTTTTACAGAAGACAATTTCATATCAGTTGAAATTGGGGTTATATTTTGATACTGGGTACAGTATTTAATGACTAATCAACCAGAAAACACAGGTGGTTTATACCAAAAAAGCGTCCAATAACTGCTACATTGGAGTCAGTAAACACAGTTTGATTGGAAATGTCATTAATTAAATCAGATTCACACGTTGTTCTGAAACACACACATCTTTTTCACACACATCCTTTTCATACATAAGCTAATGCTGTTTTCTTATATTTCTGCAGAGTGGTCTTAAAATGACACACCAGGCCATCATTTAACTGAGAACTTGATCCTGGATAAAAGTGAATAGTTTCCATCAAGTCTGTGCTTGCCACTCTTTATCCATAGCTGAATCCAACACAATCCTTCTGATCTCAGTGGGGAGGACTGTCTCCATCTCAGCGCATCTGCTGAAAGTGCTGTTTGTAACCAAGAACAAGGGAGTTTGTTTGGTGGTTTTCTTTTTACTTTCAATCATTTCAGTACTTTCAATAACATTAGATCTTTCCATTTGTGGATTGATTTTTTTTTTCCAGACAGGGAACATATCTCCTATGAATCACTGTTCCAGTACTGTGGCTTGGCTTCTGTTCAGTTAGGAGGACTTAGAGATCTTGTACAACACTGTAGGGGCTCCAGCATTCGTGCTACTGATCTGCCTGAGTTCTCTGTTTCCTGCTCCTCTCACTGCCATGGCCAACAAGTAGGAACAGCCAGACTTCATATATGAAGCAGCTGTGTTTAGGGTAGACAGAAAAGATGTGTCATGTAGCCTGGGTGTTAAATATTGGACAAGTTTTAAGTGCCCCTTTTTTATTTTATTATCATATTTCAGATATCTTTTCATGTACCTTTCATACCTTTACCAATATGTGCCACTCTTTATGTGTCTTTTATTTAAATATGTCCTGGATGCCAAATCCTTTGTTAGAATGTCTTTTCAACTGGGAACTATTACCTTTCCTGCTAAACTTCTCAAGGGCATGTAAGTTTAGTCAGCTGCATTGTATCTTCAGTGCTATACATGTTCCAGAAACTAAAGGAAACCCTGAAATTACAAGTTTGAAAGTACTCGCACTCAAACAAGGCTAGAGATTCTGTGATGTTTATCATTTTCTCTGTCCCAGTCAGGCTACATTTTGATTTTTCTGCAAAATGAAAGTCAAATCCTCAGCTTCATGATCTTTTCCATGCATTTGAATTTGAAAAATCAACATGTTTTTCTGGTCTTTCTTCCCCTTTTTAGATATAGCTGGTGGGGCTGGCCTGCTTGAAATTTCTAAGAAGTCTCAACCCCCGAAGTTCTCATCATGTTTTTTTTTCCTTTGGCTCTCTGTTACTCAGTCTCCAATATTTCATTCTGCCAGGTGCAACAAGCATGCTACTTTATCCATCGTTTGAACATTTGCTTCTAATGTATGCTCGGCTACCTGGTGGTGTGTAGCTGACACTGTCTTTAACATGCCTTGAATCCATCTGTCTGTTAGACCATATGGTTGTAATTTACTTGGCAGCCACGCTCCTAATCACAAATGGAGCATCCTCAAGTCTCTTCTATTCCAGGAGATGCAGTAGTTCCTCATTCCAGCATTAGAATTATTGGGAGATTCATTTCTCAGGCCTTCCCTTGTTGCTTTGCAACTTCTTTCAGAGCCATCCTCAGCATTCAGCAGTTCTTCCTGAGGATGTCCAGCAATGCAAAGCCTTATGCAAACCCTAATGCCAGATACAATCATTTATAATTTTTCCTGTGACATACAGGCCCAAGTCATAGCCAGCTTCTGTCAGAGAAACATCTGTCCTTTCATTGTCTGAGCAGCTGTGCTGGCTCTCTTCCTGTAAGTTGGAAATACTTCAGTCAATTGGTGAAACTATTATAAGTTTGGGATAAGAAGGGTCTATTTCACAACCTGCTCTACAGTCTAGACATCGTCTTGTGAGTTTATTACTTTTGCATGTGGCTGGTGGTCATATATGTTATGTTCCTAACACATATCTCTATATCTTCACTTATCTTAGACCATCATGCAGCACTTTGTAATCTTGTCAAGGTTTTTATCAGTCCTGAATTTCCCCAAGAATAAGCATGTTAACAATCTGATTTACATGTGTTTAGGCACTGTTGAGTTTTTATGTGTCAATCTACTTGTGACACCATACCACTTTCCATCTTAAACTTTCCCTCTAGATCAGAGAAGTTCAGATCTGCTGCTTGCAATATTATCTTGCCTAAACTGTCTGTCCTTTCTCAAGATGATGGAGCAGGCCATCTCTTAAAGACTTACAGCCTTAAATGCTGAAGCTGAAGGAGGAGCACTATTTGCTGACTGCATGCCCTTTTCCTGCAGAGCAAGAGCTGGTGCCTCACTACACAATCCGAAACAGGATCCCAGCAGTGGCTGATCCACCAAGGCACCTTTTAATGCTGCCATCTTTCAACCTGAGCATAAAGTAACAGCAACTTTTCCAATTTTGCTAATACTTACAGTCCCTATCACAAGTATTCCCCCTCCATCGTAATCTGGGCCGCCTACAAACCAATCAACACACCCTCTAGTTTTTTGGCTTTGCCACTTCTACAGCACCATCCAAACAGAGTAGTTTCTGTGGTTTTGGTCTGGGCAGAAAGCCCTCAAAGTCTTCCATTGCTTTTTCTTCATCTATTAACAAATCAAAGACAGAGACAGTGATGGAGATAGTTCCTGACCTCCTCCACTTTGTTCAGATGAGGCAGTGGCCACTTGGTTAGCCCAGAGTTTGATGTGTGACTCTTACGAGCCTTTCCTCACAGTAGATGTATCACCAGGTGTGTCGCAGATGCCTCTTTACATGCCATAGGTGACTGGCTGGGAGGTTTATACATTGGAAGCATGAATTGCTAACTTCCAGTTATTTCAAATATATTTTATAGTAATGTATGAGGAGATAACTGCTCTTATTTCAAAACAAAGTTATCTTGGTGGTTCCACCTTCCCTACATTCAGAGAAGGAAACTGTGATCCTTCAAACCTCTAGTCCTGCCTGGGAGCTTATCTTTCTCACTTCACTTAACTTTCAAGCCCAACCAGAAATGCCAAATCTGATGCCAAAGTGATAAATGTGGATAGTGGGCAGTCAACAGCTGAGATTAAAAAGTCCATCCTCTAACAGAAAAGCTTTACTGGAACATACACAGCTATGCAGAGCTAGGCAGTGATATGTAGCCTTTGTTAATAAACTCTCACCAGTCTGTCGGCCAGATGTCCTGTGAGTCATGAGACTCTGGAGATGGTCTACAGCAGAGATCATGCAGATTCAACTCCCTAAAGTTCAAAGCATTCACAAGTTCAAAGCATCCCTAACCCCTCTGTTCTGATCACCTTTTAAAATTTTTTACTCCAGTTCTTTGTTTAAAGCTGGTAATGCTTCATCTTACCTCAGCAGTCACTTTTCCTCCCTGAGCTGTTGCATTCCTTTCTTTATCTTTCCAAGAAGGCTTTTTTTTTTGCTTTCCTTATCTCCTGTTTTGCTTATGGAGTCTTAGATAATGCAATGGCAACAGCTACTCTTGTTCCTTATAAGAGGGGGAAGAGGGTTCAACCATAAAATAATTATGTCAGCTGTTGCTTGTGCTGGCTACAGGCTGCTTGGCCTGCAGTCTACTAATTTAAAATAAATTATAGATTAATTGAAATTTAGCTTTTAATTGTTTAAATCTAGTCACACTAATTCATCACTAATAATTCTTTGTTTCTTCACTGCTTCAACAGGTATCAATGTCTTTTAAAGTCCAAGCAAATAGTGCCTATGAATTCTGCTTATATGTTTTTCTGTAGAAGTATTTAAAATATTCTTGCTCTATAGATGCATGATTTTCCTTTATATAACTGTCATATCATGTCATCTGGATGCTTTATAACTATTTCTAGCTAGCATTTAATCCATTTCAACTAATATAAGTTTTATTGACTTTTCTAGGATCATTCCCAAATTTGCTACTATTCTCTTCCATTGTGTTGTGGTTTTAATCAATGGCAGTTTCAATCCAGGTCATGAATTATTGCAGGAAGCTTTAACCATATCCTCATTAGCGAGTGTCTTTGCGTTTCCTGGGTGTTCTCACAGAGTCCTGGAGGCATTTTACCATTTCCTTTGAAAAACTGTTCCTTCACGTAATTCCATCTTTATTCTTCCTGACACCTTCTGAAGAGGGGACCTATACAAAGAAATTATTCAGGTTTTCAGCAGCCTGTGCATCTGCCATAACATTTGTTAATTTTTCAAATGCTGGCAAAAACCATCACTTCCTTTATAGGTTTGCTGTTCCTGATATACTTAAAAGTTTCTTATTGTTTGTGCTGATGTCTCCATAGAGTGATTCACTATATCCCATTTAATTAGGGGGGAAAATGAGGCTTTAATTAGTATGTACTCCAGACAACACAAGGAAACAATTCAAATATGTAAACATATGTTAGAAACCATGGAAAAAAAGAACATGACTAGAAACTGTTGGCATGGATTTACCATAGGCAAATTCTGCCTAACATGATGGTTTTGTATGGTAAAATGATTTGCACAGTGGGCAAGAAGAAAGCAGTAGGATAATTTGTACAATGACTTTACCAAGGTCTTTCTTTTATGACCATCTGTGGCCAAGTTGGTGAGATATTGGCTGGATAAGTGGATGATGAAGAGAAAATAGTCTGAACTGCCAGGCTAAAAGGATTGTGATCAGTGGCACAAAGCCCAACCAGCAGCTCATTACCAGTGGCACCCCTTAGAGATTGATACTGGGGCCAATACTGTTAGTGAAAGACCCAGAAGCCTCTCAGTAAATGCAGAGATGAGATCAAACTGAGTGGAGCACTTAACATGCTGCAGGTAGAGCTGCTATGCAGAGGCTTCAACAGCTTTGAGAAAATGGCTGGCAGGAATCTTATGATGTTCATAGAAGCCAAATGCCAAATCCTCCAACACAGATGTAACAATACTATGAAATAGTACAAGCTGGGTAAAAAAAGAAAGTGGCAAAACCAGAAGTTTTGCCAAAAAGGGCTTTGGTGTCTTGGTAAGCAGTACAATGAACACCATCAACACGTCAGTCTGTTCTAGCAGGAGTGTAGCCAGCAGGTTGAATCAAGTGGTTCTTCCTCTGTTTGGCACTGATCAGGTCATGTCTGGAGGACCGTGCCCAGCAGGAGTTGCCAGGCCAAGAGAAACATGGACATAGTGAGCAAGGCCAGTAAAGGGCCATCAATCTGGTCAGGGATGGAGCACAAGACACATGAGAACAGGATGAGAAACCTGATTCAATCTTCCTGGACAAAGGCACACTGGAGCATTTTACTGCTATCTTCAGCTACCTGATGGGAGAGTACAGAAGAGATGCAGCAACTTTCTTCGCAGAGGTTAACAGAGAGGTGACCAAAGGCAGCAGGCACAAGTTGGAACATACAAAATTCCTGTTAAATTAGGATATCCTGTTATTAAGATAACCTCTTCTACTACAAGGGCAGTCAAACACTGGACCAGGTTGCCCTGAGGGTTTATGGACCCTCCATATTTGGAGATGTTCAAAACATAACTAGACGTTGCTGGATAAGTTGATCTTTTTGGGCCTCCTTCAAGCCTTCATTCCAGCCTCCATCTGCAAATATTACACAACCACCCTGGTAAGCCCAGGATGCTTCCTCTTTCTCTGAGATTTTTCATTACAATCAAAAGTTTCCAAATTACTCCTATTCCTGCAACATGAAATTCTTTGCAATGACAGCTGTGCTAGAAATAAACTGGAAGGGCCAAGATGGTGTACCCCATTAATAAGATTCAACAGTTTCTGTGAATCAGATGATTTCTCTGAGTCAGAACCTGGGAGTTTCTCAGCAGCTGTTTGTTATATACATCACCTATATATATGGTACCTAAGCTAAAGATGGTTCAGGTATATCTTCTCTAAAGCAAGTGTATTTCAAAGCTGATATTTAAGCTTAACCTGCATCTTCTCCCATTATTAGTGATCACTAGGAGGAGGGTAGTGGGATAGTGACATAGTTTTAGGAGTTCTCCTTCCCATAGATCAGATCACATTCAGATGTCTTGTCTTTTGAAATTTTTCTCTCAGGCAGCCCAGCATGTCTGCTGAGTGATTCTGAATTTCCACTCTGATAACTGAGAACATTGACTGTTTTGTTTCATCCATTGTCCCTCTGCTTTTATAAGAGGAGACAGTGACACTATGTAGCCCTTATTATTTGCACAAGTTGGGCTAGGTTTTTTCCTCCGGAATAAATTATATTAACGCACCACCTGTTAATTAAGCTACACTTTTGAAGAGAAATAAGTAGATTTGCCATTTATACTTAGATTTATGCATTGTCCAAAACAAAACAAAAAGCTATCCATTTCCTCAAGTCCCTTTCAAGCTGGCATTACAATTAACTAAAAAATTGTCTGCTGACTTGGAGAAGGGATAGAAGTTATCCAAATAGAGAAAAGAAGTAGCTTTCTCTGCAGTGGAGCCAATGATCATCTGCTGATTTACATCTCCAGGGGGAAACCTTCCACTGGCATTCTTTGATGTCTTTTAAAGACATCAGACTTCTCTTTGGCAAGGTCCTTAAAAGGGCTCCTTTCCTCTACAAGGATTTCTATTTTTTCACAGAATGTTTAACACAGTGACTGTAACACTTCTATCCCTTCATTAAATTTGGTAGAAATTGGTCAAAAACATTAAGGCACTAAGATACCTGTATTATAATACACATACATGTATATGCCCATTGCCACATTAAACAAGCAAAACAAACATATCTTCAGAGAAACACACAAAAAAAGTTCCACAAATAACTCTCATCCTCAGTATTTTCATCATAAATTTTTTTTCAAACAATCATTAGAGAGCAATTATTAATAATTCATATGAGCAGACTACCAACCAACTACTAACAGAGATGGCTCACAACTATAGTATAAAATTCCAGAAAAAAAAGGTAAGAAAAGCAAGGTAAATCATCACCTTTTATTTATGTTATTCATACTCTTCCAATTATGGAAATTCATTTCAGGGATGATGATCCCAGCAGGATTACAAAGCGTCCATGTCAGCAATTCCAGCTGTTCCAGCCCTCCCCAACCAACATATACAGCCTCAATTAAGGAATGTTCCTTACAATCACCCCTACTTTCAGCTCCCCACCTAGCTGAAGAGGACTCCAGGCAGTAATATTATCCTCTGCCTCCACGACCAAGGACAATACAGGATAGGCCATGGCACCACCTGTGCATGCTATCAAACTCATACTTCTATCTCTGCCTGCAAGGCAAGTATTAAGAATAGTTGAAAATATTGACAGGTCTAAGTCAAAAATTCATGGCAGGCTTCTTAAGCTGGCTGTGTTTTCACTCAGTAATTTCCAGTCTCCTCTGTGCCTGTGCAAACAAGCAGCCCATCACACCCAGCCACCACCACACCATCCCCAGCACCTGCTTGCTGCCCTGACCTTTTGCCACTGGTACCTTGAGATCATCCACCTTACTCAGTGGAGACTGTGGGTGGTGACATCCATATGAACCAGACCTACTGCTGCATGGTGCTGAAAGGTTACCTTCTGTGTGTAAAATGGAAAAAGCTGAAGGTTCTGAAGGCTGTTCCAGTAGTAAAACTTAAACTGATGTACAAAGTGATACAGGGGAATCACTGCAAATGTGTACTATGGATGCTCTCAGATCCACTTAAACCCAGCTTGCATCTTTTTGTTTGTACTGATATCTATCAATCCAACCCAAGATTCAGTCAATGTGAAAGGATATTTGCAGGTATATTTCCACAATATGTCTTAAAATTGGCTTGGTTAATCTCAGGTAGGTTTTGAGGCTAGAACAGGCATAAATTACTAGTATGATCTTTCCAACTGCCAGTGTAAAAAAAATTATATATTCTAAAGAATACTAATCATCTGAAAGAATTCTAAAATTATTCTAAGTGGAAATTATCATCTCTATGGGAGATGAAAGTTATAGAGGTAAGCTTCATTAAAATGCATAATTAGGTACAGGAAATACAAAAGACTGATCATAAAGCAGCACAAACTAAAGCCCTGAACTACTGAAAGTATTCCTGAAGGATTATCCCAGAGTCTTAAAAAGGTGATTTGGATTTGATCAGGAGATTTTAAACCCGTGAAGAAAATGAGTAAAATTTAGGCTGCAGTTATGCCAATGGGAGCTGGGTAACTTAAGTGTTGTAAGAAATTCTCTACATTTATAATATATAGGGAAATTTGCACATTGGTATTCAGGATAAAAGAAGTATATATCAAATTTAACTTCTATTTATCTGGTTTTCTGTCATTTCATAGCATGCAGGGTGTTTTCTCTTCAACCTTCTGTCTACCTATCAGCTCCCGCCCCATCTAGTCAATACCAAAAGTTCACAGAATCACAGAATGGGTCAGATTAGAAAGGACCACAGAGGGTCATCTGGTCCAACCTCTCTGCTCAAACAGGGTCATCCCAGGGCACATGGCACAGGATTGTGTCCAGACAGTTCTTGAATATCTCCAATGACAGAGACTCCACACCCTCTCTGGATAATCTGTTCCAGTGCTCAGTCACCCACACAGTTCTTCATATTCAAGTGGAATGTCCTGTACATCATTTTCTGCCCATTGCCTCTTGTCCTATCGCTCAGCAACACTGAGCAGAGCCTGGCTCCATCCTCTTGAAACCCTCCTTTCAGATACCGATTGACATTGAGGAGGTTCCCTTTCAGTTGTCTCTTCTCGAGGCTGAACATGCCCTACTCTCTCAGCCTTTCCTCATAAGAGAGATGCTCCAGGCCCCTCATCAGCTTTGTTGCCCTCCTCTGGACCCTCTCCAGGAGCTCCACATCTCCCTTGTACTGAGGAGCCCTGACCTGGACACAGCACTCCCAATGTGGCCTCACTGGGGCTGAGCAGAGGGACAGGAGCTCCTCCCTTGACCTCCTGCCAATGCTCTTCCCAAATGTATTACAGGATACCTTTGGCCTTATTGGCCACAAAGACACAGTGCTGGCTCATGGACAGCTTGTTGTCCTCCAGGATCCCGTGGTCTCCAGCAGATCATCCCCCATCCTGTACTGGTGCCTGGGGTGCCCCAGGAGCAGGACCCTGCATTTGCCCTTGTTGAATTTCAGACAGTTCCTCTCTGCCCATCTCTCCAGCCTGTCGAGGTCCTTCTGAAGGGCTGCACAGCACCCTGGGGGACCAGCCACTGCTCCCAGCTTTGTGTCATCAGGGAACTTGCTGAGGAGGCATCTGCCCCTTCATCCAAGTCATTGATGAATAAGTTAAACAATACTGGGCTTAGTATTGATCTTTGGGGCATACCACCAATGACTCCCTGTGCCACTGATTACAACCCTCTGGGATCTGCTGTTCAGCCAATTCTCAGTCCACCTCTCTGTCCACTCACCCAGTCCACACATCCTGGAGGATGTTGAGGAGACATTTTGAGGAGCCTGTGATGATGCTGTCAGAGAAAGCATCAAAAGTCTTGCCGAAGTCAAGGTAGACAACATCAACTGCTCTCCCCTCATCCATCCAGGTATTTGTTTCATTGTAGAATTCCATTGTATTTCCTTTGAGAAATCTAGGGCATGAGAAGTAATAAAAAGACGCTTCACAGTTGTATTTGTACCTCAGTGCATGTCGCTGTGTTATTATTCTACTCTTTCTTCTCATGCATTCCCTGTTATCTAACTTTCTAGCATATGATAGGCATCTGTGGCACCATGAATGCAGCTCTTAGGACAATGACACATTCTTGTTTTACAATGTGCCTACTATATTCTTAATGCTTATAAAAGTGTGAATGATAATATTGTACAGCCATACCTGACCACTTTATCTTAAATTTTTACCAGCTATGGGTAACCATACAAGTCTGGGAAGTTAGCAGTGAGTTTGGCGAACCAATGAACATAAGTATAGTGTTTGGTTGAGCTGTTTACAGAACTGTAACTCCAGTAAGGGCTCAGCTGAAAACATCTTTAACTGTTAAACTAAGACAAAGCCTACAGAACTTAGCTCAGATAACAACAGTTCCAAAAGAGAGGCTGCAATTAAAGGCTCAGATACCATTTCCCAGGCTAAATTAAATGCTACAAAGATACTTGGGAAAGGTTAGGATACAACCATTCATAACATGTTAGTATTTATTTCCACCTTCATTTTTTTCTTACTGGAATAACAGCGATGGAGGTAAACAGAGCATACTCTATAGACAATTTAGCTGATCCTGCAGATTTTTTCACTGGTTATATCACTGCCTATCACATTTTGAGGGTTTAGAACCACTTTTATAAAACTACTATTTTGACTAGTTTGAATTTATTAATTACATTTCCCAGATTAACTTCTGCAGGACATTTCAGTAAGGAAAGGCTTCTTTTTAAGCAACTAAACTCAAGTTCTTACTGTTGTCTGTTCCACAGAAACAAAATCACTGTGAAACTCTTAAGAGTTGCACCACCTCAGTAACACAGTGGCTTTTTACTTTCCCTGGGCTACACACACATAATGTACTCCAAAGTAGACTTCACTGAGTGCTGTTTTGCTGTCATCTTCTCATCCAGATGCACCCCAGCTGGGACCAAGGTTACCACCAGGTAGGAGGACGGCAGCAGCAGCATTAGGTTGGTCAGCTGTCCTGGCACTCACAATATTCCCATAAAACATTGCACTGTCTCTGTCACAGCCCATAAATCCTTGCAAAGCACATGCACATCTGCACTGACCTCTGAGCGTACATACTTGGATGTTACAGGACTGCCTCTTCACAGTGCTACACTGGATAGAGAGACACTGTACTTGATTTTTTTTGTTATACTCAGCTAAGAGATGTGTACTCTGCCAGTTGTTTAATATTCTGCCTTAATGAGAATATTTCTATTTTTCACTAAAAGTGAGCAACTCCAACCTGCTGCAGTTACCCTTTTCTATTACATACATATATTATGTCTAATTTGCAAGTATGCATAAAAATTCTTTGGGGATGAAAATCGTGCTTATCTTAAACTACACTGTACACTCCACATACAATATTTTTCTAAAAATTGGTGTGTACTTCCCTGCCCATCATTTATTAATAGGCTTACCATCTGCATTCATCTTTAAATTCCACCAATTAATATTCTCAAGCCTAGAAACACTGTGGGTACAGCTTTCATAATGTGCAAAATCTGATATGCAATTCATTTTACACTGAGGAATTTAACCCAATACCAAAGAGATTGTAAGAACAGATTTGTTGCAAAGACTTAAAATAAATTTTAGTTGGATGAGACAACTTTCACAGGCATTCATTTAAACACTAAACTTCACTAGCTGCACAGAGTTAACAAATGTGCTACAAATTTCTTCAACTCCCACACAAGCTGACTCATACAAGATAACAAAACTATTAGTTCTTGAAAGAACTCTATATTTTTCTTTATTGTTCCAATGACTTCCCCAGTTTTGAGTGGCACAATTTCAGAAGTGTACTCTATAAAGAAAGTGATGTTTGGAGATGGATGGGTGACCAGGTTATAAATGAAAGAAAATAGCCCTGGTGACAAGTAGTTTATGTCACCACCCCAGCTGCAAAATTCATCCGAAACTCAGTAATTTATCTAGCTGTATCCATTATTTTTCCCACCAGCTAGCAGCCCATCCAAAGCAAGCATAACCATTGCTGTTCAGTTCCTTCTTTTCACTTCATCTCTGTCATCTCATCCTTTTTTTTGTTGCTGTCATTTCAAAACTTGTGTCACATGTCCTCAGATAACTTGCCCACACTACTCATTTGTGGGTCCAAATGCCATTTCATGTGACTCACATGCTTTCTTATAATACTTTTTAATCTTAATTCCTCCAGAGTAAAGGAGCTTTTTTTCTGATGGATCTATACAGACCTGTCAAACGTGAATCTAAAGTTGATGGCTCATAAATGTCAAATTTGGATCAGATATATCTTTGTTTTAATTTTGATTTGCTTCTAATTTTATTGATATCCTCAACAAGAGGCCTTATAATTATTTCTAGGAACATTATTTCTTTGCTTTGTGTAATACATCTGAATATATTTTTACCAGAGGCAGTGAATTGCAAAGCAGGTAATACAAACCCAGCCTTGTGTTTTCTTTCTATTTTGTCTGAATTGGGTCCAAATATAAATAGGTAACAAAAACAAAATAACAAAATCCCTGAGTGTTCTTGTCTTTCAGGCTGTGTCCAAGCTGGGGCACCTTGGAGCACTTCCAATCTCCTTGGGCTGTAATATGCACTGCAGAAATTTGGACTTGGGCAAAGGGCAGGCACACACACCCGCTCCTTCACCCTGACATCCCCTGTTTTCCCTGGAGTGAAAGCCAGAATACATGAGTCAGATCTACCCATGATCTGAACCTTCAGGAGACTGTGACTGCAGGGGTGCTGCTGTACCACATGCACCAATTCATTTACACGCTGCATTAGAAAAACGAAATTACTGGACCATATGAGATATTCCCCCTTGTCCCACCACTACATGCTCTTGGTAAAAAGTCTCTCTCTTTCTTGTGGGGTCCCTCCAGGTACTAGAAGGCAGGAATAAGGTCAGCTTGAAGTTGTCTCTTATCCAGGCTGAATAATCCCAATTCTCTCAGCCTTTCCTCATAGCAAAGGTTCTCCATCCCTCCAGTCATCTTGGTGCCCTCCTCTGGACTCGCTCCAACAGGTCTATGTCCTTCCTGTGCTGAGTACCCCAGAGATGGATGCAGCACTACAGGTGGGGTCTCAGCAGAGATGAGGAGGGCAGAATCCCCTCCCTTGATGTGCTGCACACACCTTTTCTGCTGCAGCTCAAGACACAATTGCCTTTCTGGGCTGCAAGTGCACACTTACAGGTCATGTCCAGCCTCTCACTCACCAGCACCCCCAAGTCCTTCTCAACAAGGCTGCTCTGGATCTGTTATTCCCCAGTCTGCATTGATACTGGGGGCTGTCCCAACCCAGCTGCAGCACCAGCACTTGGTCTTGTTAAACCTCATGAGATTCTCATGGACCCCTTCTCAAGCTTGTCCAGGTCCCTCTGGATGGATCTGTTTTTCAGATGTGTCAATCTCACCACTCAGCTTGGTGTCATCTGCAACTTTGCTGATGCTGCACTTGGTCCCTTTTTCTATGTCATCAATAAAAATATTAAATAACACTTTTCCTAATATGGTTTCCTGAGGGTCACACTTGTCACTGATGCCCATTGGACTTTGAGATGTTGACTACTACCCTTTGTATGCGACTGTCCAGCCACTTCCTCATTCACCAAACAGTCCACCCATCAAATCCACTCCTCTCCAGTTTACAGAGAAGGATGTTGTGGGGGACTGTGTCAAAGGCCTTACAGCAGTCCCAAAAAATGACACCTGAAAGCCTCCCCTTGTTCACTGATGTAATCACCCCATCATGGAAGGCCACTAGTTTGGTCAGGAAGGACTTGCCCTTGGTGAAGCCATGCTCAAGACAGTCTTGAGTCACTTCCCTGTTCTCTGTGTGCCTTAGCACAGCTTCTAAGAGGATCTATACCATGAAAAATTTTACTGTGAGTGTGGTGAGACTGCCCAGAGAAGCTGTGGATGCCCCATCACTGAAAATGTTGAAGGCCAGGTTGGATGTGGCTCTGAGCAACCTGGTCTGGTGGAAGGTTTCCCTGCCCATGTCAGGGGGGTTGCAACTACATGATCTTCAAGATCCCTTTCAACCCAAATCATTCTACGATTCTGTGATTTTATGGGTTAAGTGTTGCACAGGTATCTCAATAAGAAAGTCAGAAACATCAAAGTGCAGTCCAGATTAAAAATGTTTATAAGAGAAAACCTGCTGTTTTTGTGAAAGGAAGGACAAAAATCTGCTCAAGTAAAAGGTTTGTGGGAAACCAAAGGAGAGAGGACTGGAAAGGGGGCTCCAGAAAAGAGCTGGGCAGAGGAAATCAAGTGCCAGTCAGGTACAGAAAGAGCTGATGATATGTCTGAAATGTGTAAAGAGTGAAAGGATGGAAGAAAGAGAAGACTGAGTGTCTGAGTTTAGATTAAGATTAAATTTGAGTTTAGATAGTGATGTGAATTGCTCACGTCTGATTATGGGAAATCACAGAAGTGGAAGGAGGGAATGCAGCAGGTTTTTTGATCCATTCTGCCAACAAGAATGGCAATTCTTGGATCAGTTTTGAAGAGGAGGAAGAGAAACAAACAAGAGTCTGTGCTGATCTGTACATTGATATGTAGAAATAAGATTAACTGCAGCTACCACTTGATCTATTGATTAGATGCCACAAGATGATGAACTGCAAGCTAATGGCAAGCTATTACCCAATTCAGTCTAGGAGCAGTAGAGTAAATCAATACATAACAGATATCTGACTTTTATTGCTGGTTTGCAGAGAGGAAAACCTGCAAGTTACTACATTCTTTTAGGTATGTACAATACAGATATGCACCTTAGGAACTACATTTGCCTCTTAGATTTCATAGGACAATTAAATGCTTTTTCTTCAGTGGACTGACTGTACCATCATTATTGCATCCTTAATCCCAGAAGTATCAGCAGCTTCATTGTTCAAGCTACAAAATGGATTTCTGCCTCAGAAGTAAAAGAAGGGAAGTCTCTACAGGAGGTGCAGATAATACCTGGAACTTTTCCATTACTGGAACAGCCAGATTAAGTCAACTGTGGAATTCCCATTAAAATTCTGGAGCACGAGGTTTTCATCCTGTTCCTTATGCAGAGATTAGACCTTCCTGCCCTTTAAACTTAATGAATTTTGACAATGTTTATGATATTATTTCTAGAAGGTGGAAGAATATTTTTGCAAATGTCACTTTGAATATTTGGAGTGCTGTAGCAGTCTCAAGTGGAAAACCAAATTGTAGGATCAGCAATATCAGTGACCAGATGTCATATACTTCAGTGCTGGGGATGAGTATGATATTACTGTCTCTCCAGATATAAAAACTCTTTGAGATGACTTTTATAAAAGTTTTAAAAAGGAAGATATCAGTTCAAAATGCTATTACTCAAATTAACATGTTTCTTTGAAATAAAGTATGGAAAAACATGGACACACTGCAGCAAGACCAATGAAGGGCCATCAATATAGTTGGGAACTGGAGAAAAAAACTTATTTAACAGAATGAGAAACCTGAATTTGTTCTACCTACAGAAAGAAGACTCAGTGGAGCATCGTACAGCTGTCCTCATCTACTTGATAGAAGAGTACTGATAAGCTGGAGTCACTCTCTTCTCAGAGGTGAACAGTAATGCAACCAGAAGCATCAGACACAAGTTGAAACACGCAAAACTTCCATCAAAGATTAAAAAAATCTCTGTCTCTGCAAGGGTGGTCAAACACTGGACCACATAGCTCTGAGAAATTATGGCTCCTCTGTATTTGCCGCTGTTCGCAATTTGAGTGTATGTGGCTCTGAGTCATTTAATCTAATTGGACCTGATGTCCACAAACTAATTTATTTCGAGCCCGCTGACACTGTGTACACAGACTTCTCTAGTAAGTAAATCCAGCAATTCCCTGTCTTTGAAGTAAAAAATCATTGGTTCATGTTTTAAACCAGCCCCCATTTCCTTCACCAAGCTCCCTATATTTCTAATAATGAGAAATTTGCTAAAAAGCATTTCTGCATTCATCTTATCCAACATCGCCACAGTTTCCAAAAGCTTAATCATATCCCCATCCCAGCTTTCTTGTCTCGTGTTTGAAGTGTATCAGCTGTTATAGTTTCTCCTCTTAACAAAACTACTCCATCTTCTTAATCATCTTAGCTATCTTTGTACCTTCTCCACACTGTCCTTGATATGCAGAGACCAGAATGGCATTCAGAACCCCCTCCCTTATTCTGAATAACCTTTCTGATGATTTCCAACATTCTGTCAGCTATTTTTCCTGATCCATGTCAATAAAAAGCACTATTTGGTTTAGTAATGAAATTAAAAATTGTTAATCCCATCACGCCGTGTATTGGTCTTTCTGAGCTACACTGTGAGCTTATTTATTTACCCCAGCCTCAGTCATATATTCATAGAACAGTTTGGATTGGAAAGGACCTTAAAGATCATCCAGTTCCAACACTTCTGCCATAGGCAGGGACATCTTCCACAAGACCAAGGGGCTCAGAGCCCCATGCAGCCTGGCCTTAACACCTCCAGGGATGGTGCATTCACAACTTCTCTGGGCAACCTGTTCCAGTGCCTCACCACCCTCACAATAAAGAATTTCTTCCTAATATCTGATCTAAGACTACCCTCTGTCAGTTTTGATACCATAAAAATAGTGTCATGTTTTTAATTGGCAAACTCATGGCAAGTTTCTCATGGCAATGAGCACGTCTTGTATTTTATTGTGATGTGCCCATGATACTCTTGAGCATCCTTCAGACCTGACAGGCAGGAATGAGAATAGCAGGTATAGTATTAAGTGTGAATTACTGCACTTTGGGATTGATAACAAGAAATTTTGTTATCAGTTGGTTTACTAATACCCAGAGATTAAAAAAATGGGTTTTTTTAAGTGATTATATGGTTGATCCTAAGCAAAGGCATCAACACTGGAGGTGATTTTAGTATGACAAATCATGCAATTTAGGATTAACTGGATAATGCAAAAAGAGGATTGTCATTACTGCCATTGGCAGTACTGTCAACAGTAAATTCTAATTTGGAATGCTGTGCATCAGCTTGGTGACCAATTTTCACCAAAAACAGGGGATAAAGGCTGGGATTGTCTAAAAGAACAATTGGGGGTGGTGGGGGAAAGAGTCAAAGAGCTCAGGTTATTAACCCAGCAAAGCAAAGTCTCAGATGAGATAAAATTTCTCTCTAGGTATATAAAAAGAGCAACATCAGGGCTGGAAAGAGCTATATAAATCAAAGCAAAACACCAACACAAACGGCCATGAATAAATTTACATCAGAAAGTGAAGACCAGAACCAGAAGAAAGGGGGTAGTGGGTTGCTACAGGAGGATTTAATGTTCAGTCAGTTATAAAAAATTGCTCAATCTCTCCTAGATCATGCAGACTTACTTGAATGTTTCCCAAGAGCAACCACCTTTTCCATCTGGGGACAGCATAGGACCTTGTCCCCTCACTCTGTCATAACAACCAAGCCTTTACGCTGTTTAGCAACCAAACAGAAGTTTCTGCTGGAGGTACTGGTCTCATAAAGAGGCCTCAGCAAATAATAAACCTGTAAAATTCCAGAAACTAGATAGTGAGTGGAAAAAATTCCCACAAAAGATTACACAAAGATACAAAAGATTCAAAGCAAGACGGATATTTTTAGCTTTAGGTCTATAGATCTTTTCAATCTGCAAAGTTGCTGTTGCCTGTATCTGCCCTGAACTTGTTCCTCTCTTCCTGACTGTAAAAGCAATGCCATGGAATTCTATTCAGCAACAGATCTGTTTGGTCTCAGCTGGAGAACTTTGTTTAACTGCTTTTTAATAGCTCTTGAGAGAGTTTAGAGAGAAGGCATGTGCACACACATGCAGAAAAACAGTGTTGGAAAGTATCCTCTTGTGAAAGGACAGGAGCAGTAAACCTGCCCACCCTGGGGAGAGCATCTGACATCTGCTCACAGACACTGACAACCAGGATGTCATGAAGAGAGAAGCTCTCATGCAGTGCTATGACTTAGGTTCTTCCTTCCAAGGAAATGGGACAGTAAACTGCAGACTGTCACTTCTCAGGAAATTGAGAGGCCATTGACAGAGGAAGAATCAAAGATCTGGTTCCAGCAGCTCTCAAATTAAAATAAAAGGTGAAGTCCTGCTTTCCCATTGTTTATTTTCATATTGTCTGGAGAGTTTTTCACTCAGATATTTCACAGGTCAAGAATGGAGAGGAGTATGAAGCTTGAACTATCCCCCTCCTCATGCCACAGTGCTTATTCTGGACACCAAGGAGAGTCTTCTAATGAAATTTTTGTTCCTTACAGCTCCTGCTGATGTTAAAAGAAGTAATACTCTGGCATTTATGGGAGAAACCAGCAATTTATTTGATCCATTTTTCTCTCCATCTTGTTAATAATCATTGCAGCAAAATAATTTCCACCACAAAACTGCCTCATAATTTTTTCAGCCCTCTGCCTGGATTTTTGCTACATAGAGTGGTCTTAGAGAGATGTGGGGAAGTAAATATTGGCCTAGCATAGAAGTTAAATTCTATGAAGTGTGAACATAAATAGATCAATCCAGACTGGAAAGCCCCATCCTCAATTTTTTGTTTATTCAGTATTGCTCCATTCAGCCACTTCAACAAAAGTTTCCAGACGGTATGACAGATCATGATTATAGACAGCTTAACCACTTCAATTGCCTCTTTCCCCATGGTCTGAGCAGGAAATTATGATCACCACTATGAGTCTTTCTTATTGAAAATGTTTTTTTGGAGAACGTGCAAACGTTCCTGTGAATCAGGTAATTCTGCCTCTTGGCAACTTTTGAAAAGTTACCAATATCAGGCAGAAAGTCAAAGAGTTATGAACTGGATGAGGGCAAGTGCTCCCAGGGAAAGAAGAGAAAAGCTTGAGGATGTATGTACATGCCCTACAGGGAAGCTTTCAGATCAAGATCCGTTCTGACTCATTTATGGTGTCAGTTCAGTGTAAGTTAATGATCACTTTGATTTTTCAAAAGAAGCCAAAATTTCTCTCAACTGATTACTAAAGCTGCACAGAGCATATTATTAACCACATAAAGGCCTGATTCTGTCACTAGTAGCAACCAGGCTTGCTGCTGTACCTGCATCTCATAAAAGCCATGGGGGTTTCCTGCAAATTTAAAAGCCTGCTACAGACACAGCATCTCACAGGACCCGTGTGCCTCAGCAGGATGCCCTGGATGTCCCTCCAGCGAGACAGGCTCAGGCGTGGGGTCTCTGGTCACACCTTCTCACTGCTGCAAAACTGGGACCGACACTGGTGATACAACAGAAACTCAATGAAAAGCAAAATCTCAACTTTCAATTTCAAAGATATCCTTCAAAAGAATTACCAGGAGCTGACTGTATTTCCCTGACTGCTTTCAGCTGTGATTTCAGCCATCAGCCTTCTTTTGCTACCCAGCATGCCTGCCCTATACTTCACTCAGCTGATGCAAAGCCAGCAGCAGCCCATGAGGTCTGACTTCAATTTGTGCCAGCACAGACAACTTATAACTAGTAAGAATAATATTCACAGGTGTGCCTCTCCTCTGGAAAGACATTCATGCACAAAGGCAATTGTGTAACATGCTGAGGCCCAGCCAGGGATTTTGAAGGAACCAAGAGGATCCCCACAAGCTCCTGGAGAAAGTTCTCCTGCTGCATCCCCTGGCCAGATGGGGCTGCAGCCTTGTGCCTAACAGCTTAATGAACCTTCTCAGAAATGTGACAACTGATTGGGTATGGAGCAGAAGAAAAAAAAGAGTATCAGGACTCCTTGACAGAAAGGCAATTGGTAGAAATTTCCCAGCTTTGCACAGTATGTGACTCACCAAGGAACGGGCTGCTTACTAGAACTCTCCAAGTCCCCCAGTCCCCTACATCCAGCTAAGACTTTAACCTCTGTTTCCTGTCCAAGCCCCTTGCTCCTTTACAGCCCAACTCACAAGCATGTCATCGCACCTTCTCATTGAAGGTGCTTTCCATCCACAAAGTCAGATATCTGTAAGTGGTCATATAGCTGAAATTTGAAAATAAAATACACCATGATGCCTACAAGAAGGCTACCTGAAACAGAGGCCAAGACAAATTAGGAGTATAAAGAGGAGACAAATTTATTCAAGGCCTTCAAGGTACATTCTGGCAAGCAAAGTCCCCCTTGGGGACTACACCCAAAATGGATGCCAGGTCATGAGCCCTTCACCTTTTATAAATTCTGTTGTATTAGTATATTGGTCCCTAATTCTCCAATCACACCCTTAGGTGATGATATTAACCACCCCAGGCCCGCCCCCCCCCATCTCACAGTTGTTTACGTATTTTCAGGCCCTAGGGCAGCAAATGTGTCCTTGGATTTTCTATTCAGAGGGATTGTTTTGACTGAAGGTATTGGGAACAGAGGTTTTTGGCATTTTATAAGCACAGAACAACACCAAGTTAGAAATACATAAAGAGTAAAAAAACCCTAGAAATTATTAAGGCATCACAATGCCCCAAAAAAAACAAGTGTGGTGATAAAACAGGCAGTTAGTTTAATTCAAAACCTGTGTAAAAATATCAAGCTCCTACTCAGAGAGTACAAGGTTGACAGAAAAAAAATCCTGTATAGTTTTGTCTGCATTTTCTCTAGCAGAAGTGTAGTACCAGTGCAACAAGTGCAATTTACTATAATTTAATTATTCTGACAAGTGTCTTCTCCACTTTCATTTGGTGTTACCCCAAAATAAGTTACTGAATATTTAGAAGAAGGAAAAACAAGAACTTGCGAACTAAGATGCTAAAAAAAACCCAACCAAAAAACCAGTATTAGCTCTCTTAAAATATAAGGAACAATTCTTTACTTTAAAGAAAATATGATTAAAACATGATTATTTTTAGCATATCATTCACTTTCCTGTTAAATATGCATTCCTGTTACTATGAAATAAAAGGTTAAATTAACTGAAGCTCACCTTTAGCACAATCAGTCTTTGGCAGATTTCTGCAAAGTTTCCAAGTATGTTTGGACCAGGAATGTACCCTCCTGCTGCCAGACTAGAGATAAAAAGGAACTTTCTAACTCCCAAAACAAGACCAAACACTTAACTGAATCCCTCAGACCCTGCTAGTTTTCCAACTGTGCTTATAATTTACTAAAATACCAGCATTTTTTTCACCATCACTTTCCATTTTTCTTCTCTTTTCCATGAAGCATGCTTTATGTACGAATGCCTATGGCCAAAAAGTGTCACAAGCTTTTTGTGGTAATTCGCCATTCAATTAACAAATTATGTTTTAAGCTTCAGTACACACAAACCCAAACTGTTTTAATTTTAAAAGTGTATCCATAGAAATCTTCTAGCACATTGTAAACTGTCACTGGAAATATCTCTGTGTTTTCTATATTTTCATTTTCCTGGTGGAATATGAAATTGCAGTTGTGCAGTTCATACCTAACAGTAATTTATATGAGATAAAGAACATTTAAAGTTTCTTTCAAATGCGTAATATAGAATTATCCACCTTGTGGGGATATGCTTCATTATTTTCTCATCTTCAGCCTTGAACATTAAATCTCCTTTGTAATTTTTAAGTTCTTTGACAGACAATGCAGCATACAAAAAACTTAAGTCACACAACCTCAAGAAGAAATAATAACATAGCTATTACATTTATTCATGTATTATGTAGTACAGGAAGTAAACAATTAGTTGAAAACAAATCACTTTTCAATTTTCCATTAATTTGTATACACTTCCCTTCAGCATTATCTGTTATGAATGACACAATATCATGGTGATGTATTATCAAAGTTCAAAGCTGGAGTATACCTCTTAGAGCTGGAGACACTAGTAATGGGGTTTTATTACTGTCTTGAAAATAATCATGCATATGGTGGATGATTCTGCTTTAAACTGTGTAGCTAAAAACAATCATGGGAAACATTTTAATATTTCCATTATTTGAGTCCAAAATAAATAGATGCCCACTTCAAAAGCCTTCATTTTCTCAGATGAATAAAGGATCTAATATATTGTTAACGGAGAATACCCACTGTAGCGGGATCTATCATTTTAGCAAACAGAACCTTAGGAAACAACACTTACTTGAGTCACTGTCATTACTCAAGCTTTGGAGGTAAGCATAAATTCTATTGTGCATTTTTTGTTCACTCTTAAGGAATTTTATTTTTAAAGACTTTAAGATAAATTTCTGTGGGTTTTAATTGAAGCCATGCTGAACCTTGTAAGACCTGCTTTTGCCTTCTATCTGGCAATCCACTACAACTAACTGCAAAATTTCTGCATAAGCTACAGCAAATCTGAAGTGACCCATTCCATTACTGCCTTCACTGAACCATGTATCCCATTTCTCTGTCCTACCTGGAAAGCATTAAGGGTTGAGCATTCGGTATCACAGCAAGAAGGTGACATGCCCAGGTGCTCCCTAGCTGGCAGATGTGCAGACAGGATGACAAACTCTGCTGGAAGAACATGACCTTGAGATGGCACAGTCAAAACAACCCTTGGTACTACATTTCCAAGCATTGTGGCAAGCACCAGCTGAACCTCTGCAGAGAGCATCCCTACTCACAAAGCCATTAGCACACCTTTCCAGGGGTATTCTGGAACACCAGTGTCTGATCTAAGTTTAAAACAGCAGAGAGACCAGGGTTAATGCAATCTTTTAAAGGGCAAAAATGAACAATGATTTATCTTTTTGTGTGTGTGAACTTTATTGCAACCTTGGCTAGAGACACAAGGAAAATTTTTCATGAAATTATTTTTAGGGTATGGCATTTTCTTCTTAGCCTTGAGTTTAGTCTTTGTCAAAAGATTTAGTTTCTTTGGGCTGCCTTGATCACTGAAAACAAGGTTTAAGCAACAGTTCCCCTGATTAGTGCTGCTTTTCAAAGGCATTTGACTGAATAAACTTTTACCTAGCTCATATAACAAACCAGAGAGTGTTATACTGAGGAAGCTGTAGAAAAAAGTGTAGCATGAATTCTTTATCCAGTATTACCATCTCTAGAATTTGAAATGAAAACTGGTAGACCATCTAAAACAAAGTTATTTTCAATGTAATTAAGAAAAAAAAAATTTCTTTTCAATTACTTTCTGTTTAATTCAATTACTTTCTGAAAGGGTTTTTGTGTGTGTGTGTGTGTGTGTGTGTGAAACTCCAGCACGTACTGGGATGCATTTATTGCAGTTTGTGTTACAGTACAGCAAGACTGCCTCCACATGTGCTCTGAGTGAGATATTGGATGGATTTTTTAGGAAATTCAAAGCAGCAACAAAGGCTAATTTTGCTTATTTCACTACTGTCAATCTGAGGTGGTGTGGGGTTTTTTACTGGCTTGTAAGGATGGCCATTAAAGTAAAAGGACCAACTTCCTGGTTTTTATCAGTCTTGTGCAAAAACTGGGAACTGTTCATAACTATTTCTTTGTAGGAAAATGAAGCCACCTCCTGTCCAAAGAAAGGGAGCCTGTTGCAGGGACCTCCAGGTGAGCTGCCATGTGCACAGGGCACTGCTGTGCACAGACACCAGCTCGCATCCATCAGCCCACAGCCAGCACACACTTTGCCTGGATGGCTCTCAGAGCCAGCACCATCCTCCACACCGCTTGCTGCACCTCCAGCTCCAAGGGCAGCACACAGCCCTGCTGTGTCTTGTGCCCACAGCACACTTA
Source organism: Pardalotus punctatus (assembly GCA_013400915.1). Lineage (NCBI taxonomy): Eukaryota > Metazoa > Chordata > Aves > Passeriformes > Pardalotidae > Pardalotus > Pardalotus punctatus. The sequence continues at coordinate 332,831 of VZTX01022521.1, read as the reverse complement.
TGCCCTGATATAAGGTAAGATATCTACTAAAAAGGTATTGACAGCTCTAAGCTAAGGCTCAACTTTTCCTTGGTTATCTCAGTCCTTAACTTCCCAATCACTTTGTGTTTGAGCTTGTGCCTGTCAAGCTGGCTTACTTGTCTTCTTCTGTATTAAAATGAAAGCATGGCTAGTTTAAAAGGGCTGACAACAAAATCCTCTAATCTAAATGAAAGAAAGCAAAACAAAGCAAAACCCCTACCTCAGCATAATCATCTCTCTACAGCATGAGAAAGAAAAAGTGACAGCAATCCCCAGATTTTTAAATTATTTTTATTGATTTTCATTGATGTCCTTGCTGAAATGTGAATAAAAGATCGAGTCATTTATTGAAGTCTATTCAAGACCTTTCTGACAGCTTAACCAATAATAACTGTACAAAAAACTCAGCTGGGTGGGGGCAGAGATCCTAAAAGGTATCTATAATAAGGGAAGAGTTCACAGAGCTTCCACAGGGCAGGATATTCACCCTTGAATACACCAGATGCATTTCTGCTTGCAGGTTGAAAGGAAAAGTACCGGCACAGGCGTCAACTGCTGCTTCTGCCCTGCTAAGGAGTATTGGGTTTGCACAACCAAGCTTTTGTTAGGGGGGGACCTACAGGAGTGGCTTCTATGAGAAGCTGCTAAAAGCTTCCTCTTTGTCTGAAAGAGCCATTCCCTGGTAGCTCCAAAGACGCATGTGCTGCTGGTAAAGGCTGGGCCAATTAGAAATCATGGTAATCTGCAATAACATATTTAAGAAGAAAAAAAACAACAAGTTATTGAGCAGTTGTAAGTGAGGCCAGTGAAGAGTGGGGTGAGAATATGTGAGTGGAACAACTCTGCAGACACCAAGGTCAGTGGAGAAGGAGGAGGAGGAGAAAGTGCTCCAGGTGTCAGAGCTGGGATTCCCCTGCGGACCATGGGTGAAACTGTGCCGCTCTAGCCCATGGAGAACCACAAGGATGCAGAGATCCATCTGCAAGCCCCTGGAGAACCCTACACCAGAGTAGGTGCATGCCTGAGAGGAGTTTGGGACCCTGTGGGAGGCCCATGGAGAGAGGAGCCCACAATGGAGCAGCCTGTCCATGAAGGAGTGCACCCCGTGGAAGAGCGACCCACACTGAAGCAGTCTGAGGGGTACTGTTGCCCATGGGAGGGACTCACGTTGTAGCAGTTCGCAGAGAACTGCTGCTCGTAGGATTGAGCCACATGAGAGAAGTTCATGGAGAGTTGTCTCCCATGGGAGGGACCTTATGGTGCAGCAGGAAAAGAACTTGTCTGCCTGAGTAGCGTGAGAAACCACGGGTGATGAACTGACCATAACCCCCATTCCCTGTCTCCCTGCACTGCTGGGGAGAAGGAGACAGAGCTAGAAAGGAGGGTGGTGTGAGGGGAATGTGTTTTTAAGGTATTATTTTACTTCTCATTATCCTGCTCTGATTTTGTTAGTAATAAATTCAATTAATATCTCAAATTCCAGCCTGTTTTGCCTGTGCTGATATTTGGTGGGTGATCTCTCCCATTCCTTATCGCAGCTCATTAATCCTTCATTATATTTTCTCTCCCCTGTCCAGCTGTGGAGGGGAGTGATAGAGAGGCTTTGGTGGGTGCCTGGAGTCTGGCCAGCATCAACCCACTACATAAGGGAAAGGCAGATAGGGAAATTTATTGTTGTTAGTAGTAAGTTATGATTTGACTAGCACAAGGAACTTATTTGTTGAACTATCTTAAAGTCATCACATTTCAGAGTAGAACCACTTTAATATGGGAAATGTTATTTGCTGTATATGTATTATGCTATTAAGGATAATTAAAGTTGAAAGCCACGAACCACACTCAAAGCTACTGCAAGGCTATAGAACATTTCTGTGGCCAACAAAATAAAGTGCCATATGCTGAAGAAGTCAGCAGGCAAGAAGTAATACACTTAGTAGTTTAAACTACAGTATGCTGTGGGCCAGTATCTGTGCAAATATTTCAGAAATGAGTAATGAATAACTGTTCTGAGAAACAGCTATGTGACTGCAAACATCATCATTTCTAGATATGCAGACTGCCAAAAGCTAAACCTAAACTTTGGAGAACAAAACCTCTCTTTTTATGAGTGCAAAATTCTACAGTGCCCTGTTTGAGGCATCTCAAAGATATCATATCTAGCTAAAGTATTTCACCTCTTGACTTTTCTAGAAGCCTTGCTGTGATTTTTTCAGGCACTAAGTCACACAGAATATTCTATGTTTCCTTTGTACCCTCAGAAGTAGACAACAAAAGCTTTTTTTTTCTTTATGTTATGTTTTATTCATAACCATTGAAAAGAAAAATTGAAACTCTGGTGCGAGTCACTCTTTAGACTTTTCTATTAGAAAATTGAATCAGAACTGTAAATGGTTTCAGACACAGATACCCAGGACCAGCACTGGAAACAGAGCAAAAACTAATGCAACCCTGGAAAAGGCAGTTCCAGTGCAATGTTCTAAATGCAACTGAAATGAGACCTGATTCACACCAGGATTGCCACCAGAATCGTTCACTAGTGAAAGAGGTAAAGACCAAAAAAAATAGCTGCAGGCTTCATCAGACTCCATAAGATACGTGTTTTACAGCACACATCCTCCTGCCAGCAGCTCTGGACTCTGAGCACCCTCAAGGGAACCAACTCTCCTCAGAAAGGTCACCGCTGGCAAGAGTGGTGCAAATATGATCCACGGTAGCTCTCCCTTAACCAGAGGCATCCAATCTGATGCTTTGGGATGTTTCTCAGCAAAAAGAGAGTTTCTCCATCTCTACTGGAATAATCCCCTTTCTTGCCCTGCATAGCACTAAAATGGTGACAGCCGGAGCCTGATTCTGTTACACTGCTATTTCTGATATCTGATACTTGGTAAAAATACCTTCTAGGCTAGAGAATATACAACCCATGCTCCCAGCCAACAACACAGAGTTTGCATTAGCACAATGCAATGAACTCTGGCTGGTTTCAGTCTTCTACATTCATAGGTAGCCATGAGGAATGAATCATACATTAGAAAACTCAACAATTTCATCAGCTTTTATCTGCAGCCAGGTTGTCCCCTAGGTATGTGGAGCACACAACTTCAGCTCTTTCTAAGCAAAAGGCGGAAGAGATAAAGAGTCAACACACACTCTAAAGAAGTTGCTATCTGACCTGTTCCCATTCCTCCAGCTCTGCACAAATGCAACTAATGAAATTTTGAGAAGAAATTGTGTACTTTTCCTGGAAGATAAAAAAAGGAAGAGGAAGGGATCCTGGGGACTACAAAGTTAGGACAGCTTCTGAACAGATAAATCACAGACTGAGAAAAATACAGTGGTTATGAAATGTTTAGGCAATTCATCACCATTTAGATTACACCACATTGGTATAAGCTGATGTGAACATACCAGGGCTGTGATAAGGAGGGCTAGAAAAACCTATGCTATAGCCCTACATAAATAAAAGTGAAATACATTTAAAATAAAACTTTTACTTACAATCTTTCTTTCTTTTGATTGCATAAAGCAACACTTGTAAATTTATCAGTAGTGGGTTTTTTTTCCAAAAGGGGCACCCCCCACTGTTCTCTACCGTATGTGGATAGAGCAAAGAAATCATTTACATTCCTTTAAATACCAAAAACAAAACAGATAAAAAACCCCAATTAGCTCATATTTATACAAATACTATTACATTTGTGTCATGTACTTTTTATATTCAATGAACTATAGCCTTAGAATGTTAATAAAAACCATAATGTTTGCATCCACAGTTCATAGTTGAAAAAAATTAAAATTGATAAGAGGAGTCCAATGTATTTTATGCACACTATTTATCCACTTGAAAAGTACGGGTGGGAAGAAAGCAAGGAAAACATCAGGGGCCTGATCCTGCTCCCATCAAAGAAAGTGCGATGTTTGCCATTAAGTACAAGATGCTGGATTGTGCCTTTGGTTTTGCTGGCAGAATTGTATCTCACTTTTTGTTTCTCTTGAGGCTAAAACACAGTCATTTGCTGCCCTCTAGAAGCAGACTGACATACATACTTTAGTTTAATCCAACATAGGCCTTCTCACTGTAATTTTAAAAATGTGCTTAACAACAATGAAGAGCAATGTCAAAGGACTAGAGGGATGGGAAGAACTACAAGGTACTAAGAATTTTGAAGTGTTTTCTGAATTCAGTTATTTCATAACATCATTGGTTATTCTGTTTCAAACATGTAGTAGTCTCATGTATTGCTCCTGGGATTATCAGACTTTCAAGAAGAAATTAACTCAGGTTATTGCTTTATCCTGCTTAATAAAACTGAAAATTAACAGAATAGAATTGTGAGTGCTTTATTTAAAGCCCAGACCTCACCACACTGATACAGGACTCTGAGAGGAATGGGAGATTCATCAGGTTAGGATGAAAGAAACACAGAATAAGTCAGTGAGTTTCAATTATGTGGAATGTTTTGATAGTTAAACTTTTTATTGCCTCCAAAAGTATCAATCTCATCTATAAATAATGCTTATTTGTTTATCAAGTGTTTAGAAATGTTTGTTCAATATTATTTTGGTTTTATTAATAGCAGGAAAAGCATCTAAAAACCACTGTGAAGTGTCTGGTTTCCACAAAATCCCCAATGGCCTAGGAATGAAATTTATTTAAAAACAAAACAAAACAAAACAAAACAAAACAAAACAAAACAAAACAAAACAAAACAAAAACAACAAAAAAAGAAAAAAAGAAAAAAAAAACAACAAAAAAACCAGAAAAAATAAACCAACCCCCAAACCTTCTAACTTCAGCTCCAAGAGGTTAAAGAATCCAAGCATGAAAGCAATGAATGAATAACACTTAAATGTCAAGATACCGTTCAATCATCACCTCATAGTACAATTAAATTACAAGTTAAATGTATACAGATTTCTTACATTTTTATTTATTTACTTATTTATTATTTCAATTCCATCACAAGTGGGTTTTATGTGTGAAATATGTAAAAGTAGAAATATTGTTCTAGTACCAGTCCACAAACAGCCAAATGCCATTTAGTTATATCTCACACCATGCTCATTGCTATATTATGTTCCCTGAAGTGACAAGGGTCTTGCAGACCAAGACTTGAACAGCTGAAAAGTTCTTGATTCTCCTTACATCTGACTAATACTATCATTAAAATTGCCCACTTAAGGATATATGCACTAACATACCAAAAATCAATTGATATTTACTGGCCATTTTAAAAAAATTTGTCTTTGAATCACCAACCTGTTTACGTTGCAAAAGACTTTTCCAACCTTTCAAGTCCAACCATCAACCCTGCACTTGCTTCTTTTCTCAGTACTTTGACAACAAATCCAAGCAGGACAGACTTGCAACTTTAAACCTGAACTTAGGTACTCATAAGATTCAAACTGAATGTGACTGTTGTGCTATATGTCATTTCAGAGACAGAGACCTCCAAATTAAGATTTTGGCAGGTGAAATATATTTCTGATGTCTCATTTAAATGTCAAAATTGAGGTAAAATCAACTTGTAGTTGCTGATATCTCCTAATAAACCTTGGTCAGCAATACCAATGTTTTACACGTTCCAGAATGAGTCTGAATATTTTTCCTTGAAAAGTGTAAATCAAAGATGCAGGAAGTCTTTTCAAGTATACTCTCCTCCTAACCAGATCTATGCTATTTTTGTTTCTAATTGACTTGTTTAAAATCAAATGTTATTTTAAACTGATGTAAGGTAAGAGGCAAGGGTCCAAGAGCTTAAGCAGGTTTCCTGTGAATAAAAAAGAGTTGAACAGTCTTCCAAAGAACTGCAGTAAGATAGAATTTAATACATTTGATTATTTGAATGAACTGCAAGGTCAATAAATGTATATACTCCCACACAACAATACAAACAAAAGGTGGGCCATGCATGTCAGGCCCTGACCAGTCCAGACCAGCATAAGGTTAACTATTTTAAACACTCTTAAGGAGTGACAGTCAAGCCAGGTACTCCCAAAATTTTCTCAGATTGCTGGCTGTGGAGATTTCAATCTAAATAAAGTATGGTATGGATGCCACCAAGTGGTAGCTGTTATCACATACCAGTATCTTCAGCATGACCTCACTCTAGGCTAACACTCCAGCTGCAGAAAATATTTTCTGACAGGCATTTGTCAGGAATGGAATCTTACTATTGCAAAAAGAGAAGAAGAATTCTCTAAGGAAAATATTTGATTCCTACTGCTAATGACAGAACTGTCATGGACATAAATGAAACCAATACCTTCCTTTTGAAACCTTATAAAATACTTATAATCTTCTAAATGCAAATCCAAGGTTGCTCAAAAGACCAGATCTGCAGTTCAGATTTACAGGAAACCTGCAAAGAGAGATCCCAGGTGCACCTGGAAGAGACCCTCTGTGTATAACTTTCTTTGGGCATATATACACTGGTAAATGTCATAAGACCATGAGATAAACCCAAGTATTGTTTAATTGTCTTATCACTACCCTATTTTTGGCAGTTGCAAATTGTTCTCTCTCAGACAAAGTATAGGCACAGTGCTGGGGAACAATTTCTTCCAGGGAATGATCACAAAAGCCATTTGGCTGAAATTGCTCCAGGTTTGCCATGACCACTCACCCTGCAATTAACTCCCTCCATTCTCTACCATCCTTCAACGTCATTGCCACAAGGTTTGCAAATATCTCATAAAACACATCTCAGGACATATACAGCCTCAGTTCCATGCCATAAGAACACTCATGAGAGCTATTTCATGCCTTTGCATTATTTCAGCCACAGTGGCATGGCAAGAGGCCCACAGGATCCATCCAGGCACACAGCACAGAGGTAGGCAGCCTGCTCTACTACCCCTACTGAGCCAGGAATTACAGCAAGGGTATAAGACAACCTCTGCCACTTGTTGTTGGGATCTCTGGGAAGAAGCTACTTATGTGAGAAACCATTTAGAAACACATCCCATCTGTGATCTCACTCTTAGAGAACATTATAGATATCCTTCAGGAATTCTGCCATGACTACCAGCATAAGTCTGGCACAGAAGACATGAAGAACCTTCCATCAAAGGTATTGCACCTGGTACATGCTGCAGATACCTGGTTCAAATACATGAGCTCCGTCCACTCTTCCAACCTCACTCACTCCAGGTGTAAAGGGCCTAGGAGAAATTCCCCACCTGCTGAATGGGACAATCAAAGAACTTTGTACTCTCTGTTCTACTTTTCAGGCAGAAAAGTGACTTGCCACCAGTTTTGTAGTTTAATAAATACAAAATTGAAAGCGGATAATTCTGACTTGCTTGTTCTTGTTGACTCATACTCATTTCAATAATAAAGTATGTCTGGAAAATAACTATTTACTAATTTAAACTGTGTACTATGTTAATAATACAAGTGTCTATTTAATTAATGTGTTTATTAACACAGTTATCTGAAAACAAAAGGCAGATTAGATTGCTTCTGGCACTAGCCTGAGGGGAATGGCAAAACAGCCTGGCTCCACTGCCTGCCTTCATCAATCAGAGCCCTGGAAATCTGAGCAGACTGTGACAGTGCTACTGCTGCTGAAGGAACAAGGGACTACTGAAGAACAAGTGGCAGACCCACTCTCCAAAACTTCCTCACCATCTACACACTAAGTTCAAATAAATACTTCGTTTTTTATTAAAGATTTCCATGGAGATATGTAGTAAAATTCTTTCCAAAAGTCCCCCCTGCCCTGTCTTTCCAACAAGAGAAGTAGATTGGCACAGGCCCTTTGTCTTTGGCAATGTTCACAATGTGCCCACACAGCTCAGGAACCTTGAGCAGGCTTCAGGTGAAGCATTCTGACAGCACAATCTTGGATTTCTACAATGCAACCAACAAAAACTGGAGTACCATTTCTTGATACTAATGAATAAGAACATTCAGAATCATGTAGACCATGAATCCAAGAAACAGATATTTTCCAATTCCTTCCCCAGAATATGAATCAGTACTCACCAAACATTACTGAGATCATGGTCTGCATCACAACAAATATGATTACCTGAAATAGAGTATCAAACATCATAAACCAGTGTCAACACAGAACATCTTCATCTGTCCATATTTGCGCTGTAGGTCTTAATGATAAACCAGAAACAATGTGGATTAGTCAGGTTGGAGAAGCAAGCCAAGGACTTAGGGTCCTACTACATAAATAGGAGTCTTTAAGTAACAAGTCTAAAAGTTTACATGGTAGAAAAAAGCGGCAGTAACACTGAACAAAACCTTACTCATTGACAGATCACTGAAAACAAGACACATCAAAAAAAACTTGTGCAGCAGCATGTTCCAGACATATTTTGCATTTCACCTGTGAACTCAGTTTGCATAAACACAAGCACAGGAGCAGAAATGCTTACACAAAGGTAAACAAGGAACCAAACAAAAGAATTCCTCTCAGTTTATAAAAAAAATGCACCTTAAAAACACGAATGTCCGTGCTGACCAAAGATGTTGCTAGTCCAGCATCCTGCCCCTGACAGTGGCTAAAGCTCCTTTACTGAAATAAGAAAACAACAGGCAAATGCATAAATCATCAAGAGGCTGCTATGCTTCCACCAATACTGACAAAATGGATGACAGAAGGTTATACTGGCCTGCGGGTATTAGCCTGAGGAAACAATGTTTTACTGTTTTTCTAATTATGTTGACAATTTTTTCTCTAACAAACTAACTGATTTTTAATTAAGATATGTGAAAGTTGGTATGGGAGACTCGTGCATCAGAGAAGGATGGTTCCCAAAGGCTGCCTCTTGTTCCTGAGAAAAGACAGAACTAGGAATAAGAGGTGGTCTAGTTCCTGCATTAAGTAAGGGAATTGCAGACCCAAATATGAAATAGCAGGAAGAAAGAAACGGTTGCAGAAAGAGAAAACACTTGAAATTATTACATCTCAATAATGCCCAATCTGCTAGGAGCTAAACTGGCCTACCAAAACGAATGTTGTTTGACATCCAAGGTCTACAGCGATTGCCTTTCAATAAATAGATTTGATAGAATAGGTGAAAATGAAAATGGGACATTATATAAAAAGTTCAAAGATTGAAAAAAAAATTCTAAGGTTACAAACACACTGTGAGAAAAGAAGTAGTAACACAAATATATAGGCAGCTCATCAGTTACATACAGACTTAATCACATAAACTGCAGTGCACAGCTGAACCTCTGGACCTGTATGGATCACTTTGTAATTACTATACCATATAAATTAACATCAGCTAACTAAAACAAAAGCTGAGTGAACATTCTGTTGGTATTTTACATATATCTAGGACACACTAAGTGATGAAATTCCAACCCAGAAATACAGCTTTACCTTACTAACGGCTAAGGCATTCCCTAAATATTATGGGAGAAATTGTATGCCAATTCTTGTGCTTGAAGTTTCCACAGACTTATGCATATCCTGTTTTTTCTACCCAGTAATGACAGGCAATTCCTCACTGCTGCTGAACACTGCTGGAGTTACATACTGTTGTTCAGTGTAACAGTACACAGAATTTACTTGAGCTTATTTAAGTCGGGAGGAGTCTGTTGCTCGTCCTCTGATGGAATATTGGAAAACGCTGTCAATTGGATATTTCAAAGCTTTCTTATCTGCAGAATTTGTCGTTTATAAGATGTCATCATCTTTAGTATGTTAGTCTGGAAACTTACTTAGAGGTAATGAGAAGGAAATTTGGCATTACTTTCAACATAATTCTCCATAATTATTTCTAAATCATAGTACAAAAATATTTTTCCACTCCATGATTTATGCAGCTTGTGCTCTTGTACACTCTGATGACTCAAAATTTCGAAAGGCCCTCACGACCTTATTTTCAACTTTCTATGTGCAGCTGGAGCTGGTTGGCCATATATTCCAGGACTATCTATCGCATCATATTAAGAACTATTAAGTCAAACCATGTGTGAAATCAGCATATATAAATTAAGTTTTTTTATGTCTATGCCAAGTACCATACTTCAGGACTGAAGTAGAGTTAGTTTGCAATAACTGAAGATGAGCTGTCATTCCTCTTTCATGTCTTACTCCAATGACAAGTACTTCTTTGACTTTAATCACAAGTAACTTTTCCTTATTTTCAATTTTTTAGCCTCTCATCAGGTGGCAGTCTGTTTCTCATTGACCCATTTGAAGCAAATAGCATTGTACATCTTTTTACTATGTTTGTATAGCACCATTCTGCTGTTTATTAAGAATTTCTGGGTATTTTGGAATTTGTTTTGTTTGACCTTTCCTGGGTGATGAAGCCCAAACATGCTCTAAGTAGCAGAATAGATGTTTTCAACTCTCAGAGCTCTCAGAATTTCTGAGTGAGAGGTCCTGCTGGAGTACTGGTCCTGGTGAAGAGACAAGACCACCTCAGGAGACCAGGAGATTGTCCAAAGAACATGTCAAGGGCAATGACTTGTAATTAAGCACTTGAGAGCAGGATGCTATCTGAGCACAAAAATGGTTGGGAAAAAATAAATTTATAGGACAAGCCTTGCTCTAGTATGTCAGTTGTCTGTATATAGGATAAAGTCCTTAGATGTAAGCGGAGCTAGGTGAGGAAAAGAATAACATGGAATGGTATGTCTCAGAAAGTGTACCACATAAACAACATGCAGGCAGTAGAAATGGCGTAACTGAAGTGGAATTTGGGGAAGAAATCTCCCTCAAAAAATCCATCAAGAGACAGACTGTACTGAACCCTGATAACAAGCAGTGTGATGCAGTCAAGACAGGGGTGATAGAGCTGTAATTCAGTGGTAGTTGTGCATAATGAAGAAGAACTAAGAGTGATAAACTTGGATCTTGCTACAGTATGGGGAATTACAGGATTGCATAGTAATAATAGTGACATTATTTGCTGGGTCATTTAGTTGATTTATTTTTTATAGTGGGTGGATTTAACAATAAACATTGAAGCCTCCCCTCTCAAGCCTGCAGTTGAGACAAATTAAGACCACCAGGTAACAGCTGACCTCTCACCCTTGCATCCTCTGAAAAATATTTTTGGATTAGATATATTAGTCTGCCAAATCCTTAGGGGATGCAAACCTTTGGAGTGAGTTTTACCACTGATTTCACAAACTTGCCTTAAGAAAAACTGGAAATATTTTGTTTTAGCTTAAGCTGGTGCAAGCCACTATTAGATCCTCATTATTTGAAGAACATTTTGTTTTATGTGAATTAAAGCTTTTGCTTAAGTGATCTAAATTATCTACTTTCAATAGAAAAAAAATGATGAAAAGTTGAAAACCAAATTTTAACTAAATCACTTTCTATTCACAGGCTCATGCAAGCCTATACAATTTTTTTCATGCATGTGTTGTAGTAGCACTTACCTTCTCCCTGGCTGACACATAGGGACTAACCAACCTTTTGCGACCCATGGTGGGAATGGGAAGAGCAGAACCTCTTCATCCACAGCCAGGGCCCTCCAGCCAATGGGGCAGAGACATTTCTGCACCATGACCAGGTATGACCTGACCAAGTTATCCATGGGGGCCCTGCCAGACACCCCCTGGGTGTGGTTTTCCTTGGAGCAGAGGGTCTGTGAGGGGAAGCCCTCCCCTTGCTGCTGGGATGCCAGACACTCAAGGACGGTTCCTGGGACTGAGTGACCCCTCACCATGCTCTCCCAGGGCAGTAACTGTTTTCCTCCTGAATATCCCTGAATGAACCTTCTGGGTACTCTGGAGTGAGAGGCCTCTTTTGTGTGTCCATGTGTGTGCGTGTGTGTGTACACATTTTGTGTAGTAACATAATCCCCCAGTGGCTACACCATATCTGTAACCTGTTAAATGCCATGGGAGTATCATCATTACCACCTCGTTCACTACTTTTGCCCATTGGTTTTAGTTGCAAATTAAGGTTTGAGTTCGTTATCTGCAGGAAGTTGTTGCCATGTACTTCTGTAACAGCATGCTGACAGTTGTCCAAGTCCTTAGTTCTCATGGACCACTGTAATATCAAGATGGGCTTGTACTGGACACAGCCCAATTCCCACTTTCCCACTTCAAGAATCTTTTCTGCATTAGTCTCACACAGCAAGTGCAGGGACTCTGAGACAGAATCATAGCCACACAGTCCTGAAATCACATTCCCAATACATTACCACTACAGGGGAGGGGGGGTGGGTTTTTTAATGTTTTTGGTTTGGTTTGGTTTGGTTTGGTTTGGTTTGGTTTGGTTTGGGTTGGTTTTGTTGTTCTTTTTTTTTAAGACCCTTCCTGGTGCTCCACTGGATTTTTTTCAAGGCTGCCCAACATCAACAATTCTCCCTCAGGTGAAGACAGTTGGCTAGTTCCCCTGGTACTCCTTGACACTTGCCAAGGCTGGACATGCAAAAAAAGAGACTTTACCAAAAATAAGCTCCCTTGGGCAGGCTCCGGGGTGGGGAACGCCTGCATGACTCCAGTCATTAGCAGCGTCCAAGTGTCCACCAGGGATCAGCACTGGGCCCAGCCCTAGTCAGTATCTTTACTGATAATCTGGATGAGGGAATCAAATGCACCCTTAATAAATTTGTGGATGACAGTAAACTGGGCAGGGGCGTTGAAAGGCTGTGCAAAGGGACCTGGACAGGCTGGATCAAAAGGCCAAGATCAACCATACGAGGTTCAACAGGGTGAAGTGCCAGGTCCTGCACTTGGGTCACAAGAACCCCCCGCAGTGGTACTGGCTGGGGAAAGAGTAGCTGGAAAGCAGCCCAGCGGGAAAAACCTAGGGGGGCTGGTTGACAGCAGCTGAACATGAGCCAGCGTGTGCCCAGGTGGCCAATGGCATTCTGGCCTGTATCAGCAAGTGTGGCCCAAAGGACAAGGGCAGTGACTGTCCCCCTGTACTCGGCACTGGTGAGGCCACATCTCGAGTGCTGTGTCCAGCCCTGGGCCCCTCACTTACAGACTAATGAAAGACATTGAGGTGCCGGAGCATGTCCGGAGAAGGGCACCTGAACTGGTGAAGGGTCTGGAGCACAAGTCCTGTGAGGAGCGGCTGAGGGAGCTGGTGGTGTTTAACCTGGAGAAAAGGAGGCTCAGGGGGGACCTTTTCACTCTGGACAACGCCCTGAGAGGAGGCTGTAGCCAGGCCAGGGTCTCTTCTACCGGATATCAAGTGACACAACAAGAGGACATAGTCTAAAGCTGCAGCAGAAGAGGTTTCAGGCTGGACATAAGCAGGAATTTCTTCACAGAAGGGGTGATTCGACACTGGAATGGGCTGCCCAGGGAGGTGGTGGAGTCACCGCCCCTGGAGGTATTTAAGGAAAGACTGGTCGTGGCACTCACTGCCAGAGTCTAGCTGACACGGCGGTGTTCGGTCAGAGGTTGGACTCGATGATCTCAGAGCTCCTTTCCAACGAAACTCATTCCGGGATTCCCGGAGTGCGTGACTCTCCCGGGCTCCTCCCGGCCGCGGAGCTGCCGCAGCCCGTCCCGCAGGCGGAGGGGCGGGGCCGGGCCGGCTCCCGGGGCTGGCGGGCGGGCGGTGTCCATGGAAACCGCGCGCACGCGGAGCGCCGCCCTCCTTCCCTGCTTCCCACCGGCCCGCCGCTGCGATCGCCATCATGATGCTGCTGGGCCGCGGGCCGGACGCCAGGTACGGGGGCGCGGAAGGCCGGGGGAGCCGCGGGTCGTTGCGGGGAGGAGGCCCCGCTTCGGGCAGGGTGCCCGGGGATCGCGCGGGGTCGGGGAGCGATGTGGGCCCAGTCCTTCTTAGCGCATCAGCCCTCCCCAGTGCATGGGGGTCGCCTCTGCCTTCCTCCGGTAAAGGCCGCAAAACTTTTCCAGGCCTAGCGTGCTATGCAGAGATGGAGTAAAGATGTGCTGCCGATATTTATTTGGACCTCTTGTGAATAATTCTGGGGACAGTTATAAGTGGGCACGATAATGAGGGGGGAATAAAAACTTTTACACCCCCATATAAGAAAATGTAGTGTTTCGTGTCCCAAAATTAAATACTGGTTGCATGGGTGTACCGTGAGATCTGAATTGTAAAGGGGGCGATTATGGCTTTCTCCGGGAGGGAAACACTTTCTGACTTGAAGACCTTTCAAGAAAATGGGAAAGATACACCTTTTACTGAAGATATTATCGCGTCGTATTAATTTTGAAAAACGCCTTTATTAGTGTTTAATTAAATTCTTACTTGCCTGCTCACCTGGTGAAACCTGCCCTATTCAAAAGATTCTGTGCTCCCACATGTCCCGGAGGACTGAATAACTTCCTTGGATTTTTTTTTAACGTTAACGGAATCTCTTTTGAACAGTCTGTCAGCTTGCCATGAAGCAACCCAACTGGGTTTTTGCCCAAGGCGGAACTTCTGAAGGTCTGAAACACTTTTCCTGAAGTAAAGGTGTTCCTCATTTGAATTGACTGCATTGTTGTTCAGTCTCAAAGTACCACATTTCTTCAAATTTTCTGATCATCATGTGTCCTGATATTAAGTTGGTATTTAAATACTGGTCAACAACATTGGGATAGCTTAAGGGTATGAAGGAAGTTTTTAGTTCTGTCCCTTGCCAAGATAAGGATAGAAGTGAATTCTCTTGCTGAGAATTCCAGCACTTCACATCAATAACCTTGTGTTAGACCGTAGAGACTTCTTAAACCCAGTATCTGGCCGGTACTGTTAGCTGAATTGTCCTGATTCAGTCAGATCAACAACAACTGGCATGAATTCACATGACCATCAAATAATAGAAGAATGTGAAAGAAATGTGAGTTACTGGAATTACTTATCTAGATCAATAATGAAACATAGAGACATTGGATCAAATAAATTAATTAGATTTACGTAGTTTAAAAGAAAATAATAATTAGTGTGATGAATGCCCTTTCAGTGGCTTTAGAATTTTCACCTCTTGTGTCCATTCACTATTCTTCTTTAATTCTTGGTGGTATTTATCCTCTGTAGTGGTAATCAAGAGGAGTTTGGTAGCTTCGCAATTTAAAGAACATTAAATACCTTTACCAATTTGCCCTCTACTGCCTAATTTCTCCAGCCACTGACTCGCCTGTTTAGATTGCAGGCCGTTGCAGGAAGGGGTGGTCTTGCAGAAGTCTTGTTTGAGACTGCAGGTGTTACCACTGAGTTAGTAATTAATATCAATAGTAATAGTGAGCTTTTGCTTAAATGAAGGAGGAAAACTTCCAAGCAGATTTTTGTGTTTTGGATCTTAAAGTGCAAATCTGCGCTTTTTTTGTTTGTTATTCATTCATAAATTAGCACATATTACATCAGATTGTTACAGCATTCTCTTTTTAAGAATAAATTACTGCTTTGCACTGAAATGAAATTATTAATAGTATAATTATATCATTTCTCTTCTATATGTGTTGTAAACACTTGTGCCCTTCTTATTTTTCACTTATTTTTCTTTGGTATGCAGGGACAATCAGACTAGACAAATACAAGATGCTGTTTCAAATGTGGAAAAACATTTTGGTGAATTGTGCCAAATATTTGCTGGATATGTACGTAAAACTGCCAGACTACGAGACAAAGCAGATCTTCTAGTAAATGAAATATATGCATATGCAGCTACAGAGACACCAAAGTTAAAAGTTGGACTGAAAAACTTTGCAGATGAATTTTCCAGACTTCAGGATTATCGCCAGGCAGAGGTACAAAATTAAAGCTGTACATGTTGTGTTTGCCATCTGAACTTTTCAGTTACTTATCTGTGATTAAAATGGAAGTCATATACTCTGCAATTGGAACAGAAGCATAGGAGAAAACATGCCTAAATATATTAGTGTCTGAGCAGGGTAGCCTGCCAAAGCATTCATCATTTACCCTCCTAACAACTTCAGTGAAAACTGCCTAAAATTAGTCCTGTTGAAGTCAGCAAAACTATCCATCCCTATGAACACTCAAAGCATTTGAGATAGAGCAAGTTTTTTTTATTGGTCTTAGACTTTGGATTGTGATTTATTGTTAATAAAGTCTTCTTTTTTAGTTGTCTAGCAGCAGCTGAGGCAAAATCAGTTATTTTCCTTTTGCTAAGCATTATCAGAAATAGTATGGAAGAGGTGCTGTCAGGGACCACTGCAGATTTCATAAGTTTGTAGTTCAACACTAGAAGTACAAACGTGATTTGGACCATATGTGACTATATAGCCACATTTCTGCTAGATGAGTGAGAGTGTAAAGAAAGGTGTTTATGCCACTTACACATTTTTGTGTGGTGCCAGTCAAACTGTAACTTATGATGCAGAATTCCAAATACTGAGATTTAAAAAAAAATCATTCACATGTACTCAAACTGGTTTTTGGAGTATGTATATATTATTAGAACAGTATTATCTATTCTTTTAGTAGAACATAGAAAATTCGTGCTTATAGTTTTGAACAGGTAAGACCCACTGTAATTCAAAAAAGATACTGAAATAGTTGGCATTTTTTTATGTTT
Source organism: Pardalotus punctatus (assembly GCA_013400915.1). Taxonomy (NCBI): domain Eukaryota; kingdom Metazoa; phylum Chordata; class Aves; order Passeriformes; family Pardalotidae; genus Pardalotus; species Pardalotus punctatus. The sequence continues at coordinate 316,373 of VZTX01022521.1, read as the reverse complement.
TGTGGATAGGACTTTTTATTTTGGAGAGCATTGCAAGTCATCTCTCCATATTGACAAAGTAGAAAAAGAAAACCTTGTAAAAGTAGTTAATATGGGAAACAGAGAGTTTGAAATACAAGAAATATATGTGGATCTTTAAGAATCTATTTAGGGAGGGGTTTTTAAGGAGTAATAAGAAATCCAAGGGTGTGTGCAATTTTTATTTTTTCAATAAGCTCTTATACATCTGGCTCTGGCTGAGCCACATGTAGGTCCTTACACTTCAACTTATGTCATAGCAATTTATCCTCTGCTAATAGATTAAATTTTTATTGTGGACAAAGGTGAATGTGAACTCAGACTGCATGATCTCTCCGTTTTCCTCATTAATGTTGAGGTACATATGTAACAACTTGAGTTTTGCTTCTTTCAATTTTAAATGTGTTTTTAAAAACTGACATTTGGCCTATATCCTCCTGCCATGCCTGTCTGCAAACCAGCACTGCCCTGTGAAGGAGAAAATGCAGAAGCAACAGAGGAAAAGAGAAGCTTTTAGTCTTTAAATCAAGGTCTCCTTTTCTTCTGAAAATAAAATATATGATCTCAGCTTTGTGTCTTCTGGGCATCAAATCACTTAACAGTTTTCTTGTATGCTGACGAAGTGGGTAAGAGAATTAGCGTATAAAGATTATCAATTTCTGGTCTGTAGCTGCAGTGCTAGATATATAAATACTGAGGTGTGAGATACCACAACATGTGGAAGGGTTAAGTACGCAAGATGGGCAGGTTATTTGGTATGTCTGTAGTTGTTTAGAGCCTTACTGCCCTATTCCATCCGATTCTATTGGCAGTTCATGTGAAATTGTTTGGCAGTGTGCTGGTAGACAGTATGGAGAGATGTTTGCTCAGCTGACATATATTTTGGCTGACTGGTGACTACCAATGTAGAGGGAACTGTCCCTTCCTAGTAAAGGTATGCATCTTGAACTAATCTGGATGTAAGATCGATGGGCCACATGACTCACTCATGGTCCATAAGTCACTGGCAGATTACACTGGGGCCACTCAGACAGTTTTGTCAGATTTGACAAGCAGGTCTTATCCTATTGCCTGTCTGACCATATGTAGCTGTTTTTCTGACCACGAGAACTGAAACAAAAATTCAGAACCGTTCATCTGTGAGAGCATTTGTGCATTTTACACACCCTGTTATTTGTATTTTTAGTGCACTCAGTACCAGTGAATATTGTTTCTATTATTTTTGAGAAGTGTTCCATTTTGTACAGTATATTTGATAGCAAAGATGGCTTAGTCCATAACCTATCAGTAAGTGTAGAGCAAATACACAGATCATTAGGTAGAAAGCTACAGAGCTCCATGATGCAATGTTGGGTGTATTTAGTACTCAGTTTGATATATTCAGAATTTTCCATGTTTCATTTATGCTGAGTTAATTAAGAAAAAACGAATTCCACTAGCAATCAGCTTGAGCTCTTCAGAAAACAAATTACTTCTTGGCTAACGTACTTGAGTGGTACAAAATTTTTAAAAACTCTTAGCCTAATATTTTTTCAGTATATATGGACTTAATTCCTAATAAGATGAGTCACTATTAAATTGTTTCCCATTTCTGTGCACTGTAGATACAGATGATTTTAGTGACCTTGTGGTTTTTCTTTGTAGGTTGACAGGCTGGAAGCCAAGGTTGTTGAACCTCTGAAATGTTATGGGACCATAGTGAAACTTAAAAGGGTAGGTTAAACATCTGTTTTCTCACAAGGTACATTTCAGTGTCCTGGCCATTCAGTTGAAAACTTTTGGTTTATGGGGGAAATGGTTATGATTTTTCATATTGCAATAATCCGTTTAACTTAATTACATAGTTAGACATCTGAACTAAAGCTATATATATATATGTTGAAGGAAAGAGCTTTGATGTGAATACAAGGATATTCAGGCTCTTTGAGCACAAGTAAATGCTCAGAAAATTCATTAGTGTGGATAGCATGAATTCAAGACTTTTTTATTTATAAATAATGTCATTTATTATTGTTTGATTTTGATATTATTATTATTATTACTACTACTACTTTGGCTCTTAATCATCAATATGCTGCCTTTAACAGCTTTTCTAACTCAGAATTGTGTTCTACATTAAAGTTTATAATTTAGAAAACACATTTGAACCTGATAAGTAGGTAGTGGCCTAAATCCCTCTGTTAAGCCATCATGACTACCTGAAGATACACAAAAATCGAAGGTCTCTTAATTCACTATGTTTTAGAAACAATGTTTATAGGGGTTTGAAAGAATCCCTTAAAATATCTGTAAGTTTCTTTCCTCCAGGAGGGATAAGCTTGAGCAAATAATTTTTCATAAGCAGATACTACCTTATAAGATGAAAGTAGATCTTTGTAATACTTGTATCTTATACAGAGAATACTTAATCCTGCAAGCTCAAATCTGTAATTGATGTATATGTCTGTACCATAAATCAAAATAATAAATTATTATTATTATTATTAATAATAATAATAATAGTATCTGATGTTAAGTACAAAAATCTTGCAGTGTGTTCATTGTGGTTAATTTGAGTACATTGTGGCATTGCATCTCAAGCAAGCAGTTTTGGTATGTTTCTGTTCTGTATCTTTTCCATATGGTGAAGAACCAAGAAGAGTGTTTGGAACTTACTGCATGGTTACCTCATTTGGTGGTTAGAGAAACAATTGTGAAGGACTTGAGTAGGACTACCCATAGCAACTATAGAGCAGAGCTGTAGACTGTAGGGCCTGAAACCTGGTATCGTAATGGTCACTCCAAAATCCAGTTTGTGAGATACAGAACTGAGTCCTCTGTGGAATATAAATGTTGAGGATGGAAGACAAGTTTCATGTGTTTGTGGCAGTTGGGTTGCTGTGGAGACACAAAACATTACAGCAGTGCCAAGGGCATCCAAAGCATTGAAGAGACTGTCTTGAGGTGCACTGCCACTGATAGCCAGTAATGCAGAGGACAGAAGCAACTGAAACCAGGTTATTGCAACAGTGAATGGAATCTCCGATGGTCTTTGCCTTTCAGAATGTCAGAAAGCACTGATTAATGTTTATTTTAGCTACAGTGAGGAGTACAAGAGCATGCTTAAACTGTAGATGGGATTAACTATTTTACCAGTTTACCTTCGAACTAAGATAGAGTTCGCTAAAGATGTAGGCCATTAAATGGTTATTTTTTTCCCTTTACATTGACCATAAACCTTGGTTAAAACTTCAGCTGTCTGGTCGTCAGTTACCATCTCTAAACACTGTGACATATTTAGTGACAAAGGAAATTTTGTCACTCATGTAAATCTAGCACAAGCTACTAGGTCTAGGATTCCTTTACCTGTAACTACATTAGCTGACTAAGTAAAACCAGGCAGAGTATGTCATTACAGCACTGCCTATAAAGGGGATGTTCTCACTGCTGCTTATGTACTGCATCTGTTCCAGGATGTGCACTGGAATATATCTGTGCTTTATCTAAAAACAACCGTTGCTATTTCTATGGTGTAAAACATCGATGTCCTGTGCTACTAAAGAGGCCCAGGTCAATCAGAGTAGTGTTGTGCTTTATCTGCTAATGCAATAAAATTGTTTCAGTTTCATTCACTTGTTCTGGTTTACGATGCTGAATAGCTTCAGTGGAAGCTAGTACAATATTCTTGTCCTGTAATGCAGCTTAAATGTAGGATATGAGGATTTCTTTCTGTTTCATTGTTCTCTATATCAATCTTCACTTCTCTGCTTTTTGGCAACTCTGCTCCTGGTTCCTTTTCTTCATGTAAAACAGGACATCATAAAACCAAGGTGATCCACGGGCAGAAGAAAGGATTGATTTGCTTTAATAACTTCAGTGACTAAAGCAGGTAACAGTGATGAGGCAAGTACAGTGATGAGGCTCTGCCAGCTCATTGTCTGGTGGATGAACTGTAGCTGTACTTCTGTATTATTTGAAATTAGATGCACCCATCTTGTGACTTGAATTCATAGTTAAAAGCTAGAGTAACTATGAATAATTTTATATTCTCTGTACCTTTTATCTCATTGCCTTTTCCATTCCATTCCATTTTTCCTTGAGTATAATAAAAGCGTATTTTCTAAAAACACATCAAAGCTTGGTCTAAAGACACTGGAGGTGAATGTAGGACTGTTTGTGGCAATTAGTGGTTAGTTGATGTTTGTGGTGTTTTGTTTTAAATGAAAGATTTCACCTAATCTTTGGTTCTTGTTATATGCTCCACTGCAATGAAAGAGCTCTGTAATGCTCTGGGTTTTTTTTCTGGATGAAGGTATTTAGATGCTAGTAAAACCAGTTTTTCATTCTTTTCTGTTAGATAATAATGTACACCTTGATTTTTTCACCATAAATTGCATTTCCCCCAGCTTTTTAATGTTTTTATTGGGTTTTTTTCTGCACCCTTTTCAGTTTTTCAGCATCCTAGACAAAATATGTATGTAACTGTGCCCTAATTTTGTACATCCAAACTTTCACCACTACAGCCATAGCAGCACTAATTCTTTGTCATGCTTTGGCTGGAAGAGAAGATAAGTTTCATAGTGGCTGTTGCTACAGAAAACAGAGGCAAAGGAGGGAACAGTTCCATCCCTGTAGGTATTTCCAAAGTCACTGCATGCTAGAAAGAAAATACTGAATTTTATAATGGTAACTCTAGAACTTTGCATCCTCAAGTACATGTTGTATGAAAATCAGAACCCTTTTAAGCCACAGTATTAAATTTTACTGTTTTAAATGGGCCTAAAAGCCAGTGCTATTAACAGGGCTCAGTCATTAAATAGCACTAAACATGCAGCTGTGACCATTAGATAGAAATCTTTGTTCTGTTTCAAAAATAAATACGTTCTTTTCTCTTTCTCTGCCTTTAAAATTTAAAACTCAAAACAATTTTAAAAAATTTTCTTTTATTGCTTTTCTTACAGCTGCATGGTTTTCATAAAGGCAAAGGCCTTTTCAGCAGTCTTTGACCTTAAAGGTGGTAGTAAAACAACAATAAAATTAGTTCTGATGGGCTGAAGATGAAGTTGTTTTTATTATCAGAAGCCAGCTCTGTGTCCCTAGAGATGAGGCAAAGTGACAGTTATATACAAGGACATACAGACAGACAGTAAGGATAGCAACAAGGAAGAAACTGCATGTTTTGACCCTGACCTCACGTACAGCCTCGTTATTGAAGGAACACACAGCAATGTGAAACTTGTCAATCTTGTGCTCGTCACTGACTAGTGATCTGGTCACTGACTAGTGATCTGGTCACAGGATCACAAAACTTCCTGAAAGACACATTCTTGGTTGCATATCCTTCTGAGTGAAGGAGACATACAGGCATTAAAATTGTGAAATCCAAGGAAGGAGCACAGAGAACTTCCCAATTTGATAGTTTCTAATAGCTCTAACTGCCTCCATTCTGGAATAGTAAATAAACGGGAAGTGGTATTTTTAGAGTAAAAGGTAATTTGAAATGCATGCCCAATCCTGCCTCAGATTTTGTTAGACTTCAGTATTTCTGCTTGTTCTAAACTACTGCTCTTTTAAACTGGAGCCATCAAAATTAATGTCGTTTTCCATACCAGCATCAGTGGAGTGATAAATACTTGACTGATAGTCTTAGACTCCATGAATGTCAAACAATTTGCAAAACATGGTTTTATAGCATGAAAAATAATTTGAGAAAACTGGTAGATAAACATTCATAAATTGTCACTGGTCTTCCTACTTCACTGGTACATCCTACTTCTCTTTTGGAAATGAGAAGCAAAAATGGTTATCAACAGTTTCTGCCTTTTCTAGATCAGTTAAGTTTTATCTTCTCCAGCTACATCGTTACTTGGATGTATTTTGTTTCAAATAGTTTTAAACACTTTACTAAATGCATATATATAAATATGCAATTTAACCCTTTCAGCCATAGAATTCCTATGGTACCTTAAAATCTGTGTAGCAGAGAACTGTAGAATTGCTTAGGTTGAAGAAGACCTCTGTGATCAAGTCCAACTGTTACTCCAGCACCACCATGTTCACCAGTAAACTAAGTCCCCAAGTGCCATATCCACACTTTTTGAACACTTCCAGGAATGGTAATTCCACCAGTTCCTCGACAGCCTATTCCAATGCCTGACCATGCCTCCAGTGGAAAAAAATTTCCTAATATTTTATCTAAACTTGCCCTGGTGCAGCTTGTATGTCCTCATCCTGTCGCTGACTGCCTGGGAGAAGAGACCATCCCCCACCTGGCTACAGCCTCCTTTCAGGGAGTTGTAGAGAGTGATAAAGTCACCCCTGAGCCCTCCCCCAGGCTAAACACCCCCAGCTCCCTCAGCCATTCCTCATCAAACTTGTGCTCCAGCCCCTTCAGCAGCTCCACTGCCAGCAGTGACAGCAGTTGGCAGTGGACAGGTGACAGCAGTTATGTTTTCTTCATAACTTCTGCTCGGTACTCACTGCTGCCTGCTTTGGTTTTTTTTCTTACTGATGCCACTTTATTTGATGCTGCTTTTTATTTCTAAATACCACTTCGATTCTGTTGCTAAGTCAGGAATGAGTCTGCCTACTTAATGCTTTGGGGATCTCAGCTTGTGACCATCTGCTATACTTCTTATGAAAAGCTGTGAATATCTTTTTCTTCCCCACATTTTAAATTACAGCATGTGCTATTGGGAGTTGTGCAAGGTGCTAAACTCTCGGTCCCCACTGACTTCTTTTTCAGAGGATCAATTAACAGGATAAGATCAGTAAAATCTATTTTTGTTCAAAGCAGAAGTTTTGTTTGTGTTTTCTAGGCAATGCATGTATGAAGGAAAGCATATTTTGTATTATCCTAGATGTATTTCAGACATGTCTAAAACATTTTATTTCCAGGATGATCTTAAAGCAACTTTAACAGCAAAGAACCGAGAAGCCAAGCAACTATCTCAATTGGAAAAGACACGTCAGAGGAATCCATCAGATCTACACATTATTGTATCCTGCATTTCTTGTTACTATGAAAAATATTTTTAAAATTTCTTGGGAATTAAAAGCTGTTTAGGAAGTACTAGTAACAGTAATGCTCTTTAGAGGGACTGTTTCCAATGTTGAATCTTTTCTTAAACTTTATGATGAGTTACAGATTCTAATAGCTGCTTTGTTACTTACTTTTGAATTGAAATAATGAATTATTTGATATGTTTATGCAAGAGAGGTAGGCATAGATTACATCTAGGAATTTGGAAGTTTTTGAAAGCAAGTGTAATCAGACAGTTTTTTATTTCTGTGGATTTATTGTTTTTCTCCCTGCCATTTTGGTAATTGTTGTGCTTTCTGGTACCTAGTTGGGATACGAGTTTCCTCCAGCTGCACAACAGGAAAAGTTGTTACTCTCTTAGTAGAATACTCAACTAGCCTACTCTTCCTTTCCAAAGACCAGTCACCCCCACCCCCCCCAGTATACTATTCTGTATTAGAGAGGGAAAAATTAAGCCTCCATCAAACTGAATTAGAATTTCCATTAAAATCTCATTGAAGTTTCAAATTCTGAAGCAATCGGAATCTAGGGAATGCCAAAATAAGCAGGATGAAGGCAATCCTACTTCAGTCCCTTTTTGCTTACATATTATGATACAGGATCTAGGTTCATGGTGTGCTGTTTACTTTTTACTACACTCTAGTGTTGGACTCGAGAGTTAAGCGGTCCTATTCTTTGCTGGATTTTATCAACTCTATTTCAGAATCTTCAGGATCTTTCTAGTGACAGGGGCTTGAGACTGTAGAAAGAGTGAAAATGACTGTGTTGGTCAAATGCAACACAGGAGAGCTGAATTTTATTTTTGTCTCTGCCAAAGAATTCCCATTTATTATTAATCAAATCAGTTAAATCAAGTGATGACTAATTAGAATTCCTCATGTAATAAAGAAAGACACGTCAGCCACTGGGTTAGAACTTGAGCTGTGTTGCAAATTTCTCTTCTGCTGGAATTCAGGGAGTAAATTACGACAGTAAGCTGTTTTCCCCAAAGGGAATCTGATCCCATTTTTTCTCCCTCAAACTAATTCCCATATCATTTCATGGGTATGTCACTGGCATCTAGTTCATTCCTTGTTTCTTTTCTAAGCCTCTCCCAAATACCCTTCTGTGACTTAGCTTCTTGTAACACGTGTGTTTTCTGTAGTTAAGGCTTTGCCTGAAAGAGTCTGATTCTGCACATGGACAAAAGCACCAAATGCTGCATATTTGCATTTTAAACTGATTGACACAAAACGCATAAAAAGGTTATGAGGAGCAGGAATGTGTTCATTTGCTTTTGAGGGTGTGTGCAGGTCAGCTTTCAGGTCTGGGAGAGGCTTTACCACATTAGAGTACAGCAGCTGGGCTCCTGCAAGGGTTTTCGGTTTTCTTTTTCTTGAGCAACTGTGATGTTGCAGCAGTGAACAACTTTGGCCATAGATAGCAAAGGATCTTTACTCACTCCCATCTTACAAAATGGGGTGTTAGCACAGCTTTGAAAACATTACTAGATTTTTAAAAATATAGAAATACATTTTTGTAAATCAAAATTTATTTTTTCCCTGAAATAGTCTACCTAGGTTGCCTGCTTTTTATTTTATTCTTTTAAAAATAAATAACCAAACACTCAGTCCAAGACAGCTGTCCTGAAATGTTTTGGCCTGGATACTTGACTTCTAGCAATGGTCTAACAAACTGTACATCTTACAGCCAGAAGCTTCAGACAATGTAACAATAGCACAAAACACATAGAATTTTGAAATAACTAAGGTAAATAGTTCACAGTATATTAAAAGTAGAAGTGAAAATGGATGCTTCCATGAATATTGATTATGTTGCCATTTTTTCCTTTACTAGTATTTCCAGTCACAGGTGAGTGTTCAGAAGAGCAAATACCAAACTGCTGTTGTGCAAACTATGCAGGCTCTGCGACTTTAGACACTTCACTCTACAACAAACAGAATCCCTCTCCCAGAGCATCTGTGCACAAATTATGGCCTATTTATTTAAAATGTATTGAGAAGATGTATTTCATTGTCATAGAAATTACATACTATATTTGTATGTGTAAGGTCTGTTTATGCATAATAGCTGCCTTCTCTTACAGAGAGTGACTGATTGAACTAATTGAAAATACACAAAATGCCTTTTCTTCCTGTACTTTTGTCGTTTGTTTTGGGCAAAAGCAAGAAAGAGATGAACATGTGACCTTATGAACTATTAAAGATCATTAGCAATTTTGTTTGCCCAGTAATGGCAGAATTGTGTCTGTGAATTTAAGCTGTTTTTGAAAGGAGATTGCTTCAAATTGATAATCCTGTAATATAAGATTAGTAGATTATAATCAGAGTGAATAGAGCATGCCTTGTGCCTTAGATTTCCATATATGTAACACTAAAAGCTAGATCACAGGAACTGGACCTGTGGTGTCTTTGTCCATTTTAAAAAAAAAACACTCTCTTAAGTTGCAGTTTTGTAGAAATGGGAAGAACCCTACAACTTGATCATATGATACAATACTTGATCCATATACTGCTTTCAAATCTCATGACAAAATAGATTTGTGATGATACTTAGTGACTGAACCTGTAAGTATCACTAGTGTATGATGTTTGACCAATAATGCATGGAAAATAAAAGAAGTTTAGACAAAAATTTTGTAGGCTTCAAGTGCAAGCTCTTACATCTGTACATCATTAATTTGTAGTAGTACACAGTTCTCAGACTTGACTTAATTGGAATAGTTTCAATATCTCTCATTAAATGGTAGTGAACTTTATAGGAAGTTCATAATTATATCTAGTTAAATTAGCTATCTAAAATGCTTTTTGTTGCAACAAAATAAGAAAAACTCTGTATTTATGTGTTAGGAGTTGGTTGATGTGTCCCCTTCCCAGTGTACTGTTGAAGATGTTTTTTATAGGATATTATAATAATACAAAAATATTAAAATTATACCTGAAATGCCTCTGGATCTAAAAATTACAGTAACTCTAGCCTGCAGATTGAGATTTTACAGGATAAGCACATTTGTTCCAGCTGCTGCTATAACTGTCTATTTAAGTAATTCAAAAAACTTACTAAGATGAAGTTCAGCACACAACAGTACTGGAAAAGATTCTTTCTGAACCCAGCAGGTTGATCTGCACTTGTAAACAAGGGTGATCTTTCCTGCTCATCCACCCCTCTGGCCTGTGCTGGGTTAAGTACCTAAACCCAGTCACTTGTCAGCGCAGTGTCAGGGCTGGCTCAGTAAAACTATCACATGACTATGACAGAAAATTAATCAGGGCAGAGGGGCTTTCCTTGTCCATTTTAGCCCATTTTTCAGGTCATTTTTCATCTTTCACATCAAAATCACAACAGTGTAGAAGGTATCTTTATATGTTTATTAAGCTACAGATTGAAAATACTGTAACACAGGTATTGTTTTGAAAACTTAGACTTAAATGTTTTCATGGCAATTAGCGCAAATAGCTTTGTATCAAATACAAGACTAATTTCCCTTTTGTGTTACTTTACCAGGCTGAAAGTGAATTGCAGAGAGCGACACTGGATGCTACTCGAACAACTCGGCACTTAGAGGAAACCATTGATAATTTTGAGAAACAGAAGATAAAGGACATCAAAGTATGTGTGCTCACATTTCATCTTGCATAATAAAATTACTATAGTTAGTTGGGGGCAAGATTAGTAACATTAAGTATTCACTGAAATGCAAATCTCATGGTACTCATGAATATTTCATAATCACAGAATTGTAAATTATAGATATGTATAAGATTTACAAATAACTTACCCCCATCCTGTTATAAAAGACTGTCTTCAAAATAGCAGAAATTTTGACTGACTTCATCTTGTGAATACATATTGGAGATTATCAAGTGACTTTTCAGTAAGACGTTATTCCTCATATGTTTCCTTTTATTCTTCAAGTATTTATTTAGAATTTATTATGAAATAATAACTGCATAAGTGATAACCCAGCCAGCATTTATGTTTAATTTCTAAAATTCAGGTCTGACTACTTAAAAGTACTAGGTATCATGCTGTTATTTATATCATATAAATACCAAAGACAGAATACAGTAATTTTTTTTAAATGGAAATGTACTGCATTAAGAAAACCATTCTTTTAATTTGCTTTTAGAACATATTTTCTGAATTTATAACTATTGAAATGTTGTTCCATGGGAAAGCTTTAGAGATATATACTGCTGCCTTCCAAAATATTCAAAATATTGATGAAAATGAAGACTTGGAGGTAAGAGTGACTGAGATTTGTTTTTCTGTTTACTTCCTACATAAAAGCAGTTTTCACAGTTGGGCTACACATGTCCCCCACAGAAAAATGCAACAAATGTTTCAGGTTCCCAAAACAAACTCAAGTATACCAATCTTTTTTTTTTTTTTTTGCACTTCTTCAGCAAGAGCATGCAGGCTTATAATCTCAGAGAACACAAACAAACAAGAGAGCATCTGCAGTGGCAATCTAATCTTTCCCACAAAACACAGAAAAGAGACTCACAAAATTACCTGCCACTCCACACTCAGCTAATCATAGTGTTTAAAGAACACCTCTGCAGTGAATCTTGCTCAAAAGATGCACACAGAAAAAATCTTACATTGCTGTGATGAGATGATGTAAAGACTAATTACTGCATTAAAGATCTCTCTCTAATCTGAATTTTGTTTGCTTGTTTTCATATTCTAATGATTTTTTATTAGGTTCTAGAATTAAGAAGTATTTATTATTTACTAAATTGGGTTTTTTTGCCTTGTGGCAGTTAATAGCTTCAAGTTACCCTTTCTTTTCTATTTGAATTATAGTCTCTTTTTCCCAAGACATGCTTTTCAGTCCTGTATTCATTTTTGCAGTTCTTCTGGACTTTGGGCCTTTAAACTTAGTATCATTGAAATGTGTGTTGTGTATATATGTTCAGTTTGTCACGAAAGTTGGATCATTTTCAGTCTTTTTTTGTAAATCCTACCAGTCATAATTTTGTCCGTTTCATAGCTCAGAACCAAGTTAGCACAAGACTTAAAAAACCATAATTCTTCAGTGACATTCACATTTGAGACTACTTGGTAATTTTACTTCATTTAAACTATACCATGGCGATTTTGTACTATTCTAATTTCACAATTATAATATCACATGGCACCAATTCAGAAATCTCCTTTAAGTCAAAACTTTGTCTTTCACAACCAAATTTCTAATCTCATTTTAAATTTCCTGTTAACTGGATAATGATTTATTTTTCATAAAAATACTGATCCTAATTTACCATCTCCTTGACTTAAAGTCAAGGACAAATAGCTTTACTGATTATTGAAATAACTTGAAAATATAATAGATGTTGCGGTCTCTCCTGTATTCTAAGAGGATTTCCCAGATTTTTCTTGAGTTGTACAGCTCCTGTACATTTCAAGTAAAATTTTTCTGATGTAGTTGTTACTGACATCAAGGAGTTGCTTGTGAAGGGGCTAAGAGTTCATCTTTGCAAGACATGGAGAGCCGGAAGGAGTTGCTGGGGTTCATACCTCTAGTTTAGCCTGAAACTCAGCTACATATGTTGGTGGGAAACCATTGCAGTTTTCTCTGTGTAAATGCCCTCAAACCTCTGAAAAATGCTTACTTAGACCACGTAAAGATGTTGATGTGTCTCAAATTAAGCAAGGATGTTGTTTCAGCTAAAAATGATGAGTCCAAACAACAGCTGATGCACATCTCTAGGTCAGAGTCCAATGCTGCATTTCTGCTAGCTTCAATCTTGGTGATTCTTAGCTTGCAAGCATCTAAGTCACAGCTTTGTCCATTCGATCTTTCTCCATTTGATTAGGTTTTCCGGAGCTCACTTTATCCACCAGACTATCAGTCTCGCTTAGACATAGTTCGTGCAAATTCCAAGTCCCCCCTGCAAAGAACTGCCTCCTCAAAATCTTCATTGAGAACAGTACAGGTAAGAAAGAAAAATTACACACTAAATCACTATATTAAAGCTCTATTTAAGATAATCTTTTATCCAATGCAATGGATCCACTGTCTTTACTCAGTTCAGGACCCTTAGAAAGGTAAAGAAACTTTCAAGGGCATAAATATCATTTTAATAATGCAGCTTTATCATGGAAGGGGAAAAAAAATCAGTTTTTAAAACTGTGTTGCTTACTTTTGACAAATGCCATTTCCAGTGATACTTTGTCTTTCATCAACAAACTTTGGCATCTTGCAGAGTAAAGATCTAGGAGCTCATTTGAAAGAGAAGTGACATTCTTTAAATACACTTGCATATTCTTAGTATTCAGATTCTAGAGTATGGACTCTCTACCAGATCCTAATTCAGACCAGTGATACCTTCTAGCAGCAGAGCAAACCCATGACCGACAGACCTCTCCTTTTATACTCTGAAAATTCAAAAAGCAGCAGGTTAGGAAAAGGATGATAAAAATTAGTGGAACAGTTGAAGACAGTGCCACTGTTTTTGGATCAGTTACCTTGCAGATGTCTTTGCAGCATTTGTTTACAGCAGTAAACTTGCAGGCATTGCAAAACAGATAAATTATTTTTAATTTATTGCAACTGTAATCCTGTAACTATGATGATTCTTACACCAATGTTTCAGTTAAAGACAAAGATAGCCCCATTTAAAATGTATGTATCCTACTTTTCTTCTTTGAATAGAATCATGCATTGATACTGTAATAAGGAAAACTTGACTTCATACACACTTCATGCCTTCTCTGCTCTCAACACAGAAAGGATCAATTATTAAAGTTGAGCTCTTCTGTTGCTGAAAGTGTGAATTGTGTCATCTGAAGAGATACAACCTAGTGATTCAGTGCATGAAGTACTACCTTGACTAACTTGCCAATCCTCTCTATCACGCAAATTCCATGTTCAAACTACTTCAGAAAACGTGAGAGGAAAAACGCAAAACAGCAGAAAACTGAGTGTATGTACACTGCTTTCTCCCAGAGATGGAGTGGAACTCCATTTTGACTAATTTGCAAGTTAACCTTTCTCTTCTCCTAGACCACTCTCTTAATTAAAACTTTGGGTGTTAAGTGTTCTCATAACCTCTCACATGCCTGAAAAAGAACAGGAAGTCATCTAGACCTAGAGGGAAACTGCAATGGAATTCAAAATAATGTCATCTTACTTGGCTATGCCCTGTATCTGCAAAGGAGGATCATTTGGCAGAGAAAGGGGTGGAACACCCTACTAACGCTGTCACCATAGGGCAGTGAGGAAAGGGCAGCCTGTTCCACATGCCCCCCATATTGTCCTTCCTGATTCTGCAAATAGCATGGTGCTGAATTACACTAAGGGCTCTAATCTCTGGCACCCCCAAACATCTCAAGAGAAAAAAAATGCTGTATTCCAAAAAGCCTTCAGATTACTTGTTTTATCTTTTCTGTGGATCTTTCACTCTAAAATTTTTCACAAATCTAGTTTCTTGCTACATAGTAATCCTTTACTGACTGTAACACAGTGCTTTGGACTTTCCAATGTAAAGCAGTATAAATAACGTGGTAAGCAGTTCACAGAATCACACGGCCTAAGTCTGTGGGGCAGGGGAGGACAGACAGACACATGCAAACACTAACCTGTAGGTGGGGGACAGTGTGGGAAGTCACTGCATACCAGATGGAATAAAGTGTGCCAGTAACACAATTCAGGTCTTGTCAGAGGATTTAACACATACCATTCTTGAATTTTTTTCTGGTTCTGTGGACTAACTTTATGTATTATCTGTATGTTAAAAATCTAAAGTAATCCTTGAGCTTGATTATTTTTTTCACAAAGAGCTACCTCATTCATTTTGCACTTTACTTGGAAATTTATCCTCAACGCTTTGGTTTATTGATTGAGGTTGGTGTATCTTGTATTTTAGAACTATAGCAAAACAGAATGACCTTTTCTAGATATTTTAAATCAAACTTAACTATGCAAGTTTTAGTTACATGCATTAAATAAAACAAACTTTTGCACTGTCTCTGTAGGACAGCAAAGTATAATTTTAACCATTATTGAAAATGTCTGCCTTCAAATGTTCCAACACTAAGACATGAGGAGAGAATTGCCATGCTTCTGTAGTAGAATCTGCAGTGAAACATGGAGCTGAGCTGCTTAAGCAAGGAGAGTCATCACCTACATGCAACTTACAGAATTAATTTTTACATAAAATTATTTATTATCAACAAATTATCATATTCCTTTTTTAATTATTATTTTTTGCATTAAGGTATGAAAAATTAAATTTTAGTACTGGTATGTTTTAGTTCTTTGGCACAATAACTTGCATTTAAACTGCCTAATTTCTTTTCTCACTTTCCTTCCCTGATCCAGTTTGGTGCTTAGGGATAGCCATCTTAGCACCACCAGTGATAATATTCTATGTAGTTAATTGCTGCATGGTGAGAAGTATTTGAATAGTGAGCAGAAAAAAGCCATAAAGCCAAAACACTTATTTCTGGAAAGGGGAAGGGGGAGCTTTTCTTCAGAAATATGATGCAAGTTCTGCTGAAGAATTTCAGATGCTCTGCACTAGAAAAAAACCTTGGAAAATTAAGTCTATCCCATTGAAATGAAGCTACCTTACCAGGCTCAATCTGCAGCATTCCTTAATCTCCAATTACAAATCAGCACCATTGTCTTTTTCTTCTTTCACTGAATGAGAGACTGCTGCTTTAGGCATTTCAACTCAAGTTAACCCAGCTTCATCTAATGATTAACTCCATTTTCTGTTATGTTCAGGAATTTGTAGGCAAGCATTTGCTTCAAGCTAATTTATATACTTTGTGAGCATCAACAAGACTAAGGATTTTTCTGCTTTCATAAGTTCAATGACTACAGTTTGCTTTATGCACACACAAAAAAACCTTACGTTACATATATGGCTGTATGAATTAGATCTCAGAAGTCAATTTAATAATGAGCATTTACGAACTTTTAAAATAGGGGGCTGCTTTAAAAAAAAGGCAAGCTCTGTCTTCAGTACAGAAGTTTTATTGTATCACTGTATGTGAGAAGACACAGAAAATATAACCAAAATTAGAGCTGCAGATGCCCTTAGAGAACTACTGAACCTGAAATAATTTTTCAAAAGCATTCCAGATGACTTGGATAACTGTCTTCAGTGTTCTTTCTCATGGGGAAAGAAAAAAAAAACCCATATATCCTTTAAATTGTAAATGTTACATTGTCTGTGAAGAATCTATCTTCAATAGGAATTAAATTGAGCCCTCATTAGAAAAAAGTACAGACTGCAGAATCTCAAATGAGATGAAAGCTTGGCAGCTGGCACTTGTTTTTAACATTTGATGAACCAAAAAAGGAGTCACTCTGAAGGCAGCCACTGATGGGCAGGGAAAGAAGTTCATCTATGAATCAAGACTCTTTTAGTAAGTTTGTCTAATTCATTCCTGAAAAAAAAAAAAAGAATAAAAAGCTGAGAGCAGCCTAGTTTTGGGCTTTTAACTGAAGTGGTCTGATGTCTTCAAGATAAGATTAGGCCCTAATACTCATCTTCAGCCTGCTGTATCAACAGCCATCCCAGGAAAAACCTGATTTCCGTCTTTATTTTTAGCATTAACTGGATCAAAATACCACTTTCCCTATCCTGTAATAGTTGCCAAGGACTATCAGGATTTTTTTAGCTTTTAAAAATCATTACAGTGTTTTTATTCTGTGTTATATATCTTTCAGTTGGCATGCATGTTATAAAGGGTTAATAAATAAACAACTTACCCCCTCCCCCAGATGAAAACCCTACAAATATTTGGACTGAAAATGCCAACAAAGAATTGTTTTTTCTTTGTGGAGAACACTTGATATCCTTTTGGTGGATTTTTGTTTTAGCAGATTTCCCACAGAATGCTAAGAAAAGATGAAGATGAGGAAGAGGAGGAAGATGAGGATGAGGAAGAGGATGATGAGGAGGACGAATTTGATGCTACTAAGGAAGGGAGATAACAAAGCTGTTCTAAGAGGGGTGTTTTTATTAAGGGGAAAAAAACCCTTTACCTAAAGGCTTTTTTATGTTGGATCAAAAATTTCACCAAGGCTTTATATTTAAAATACCAACAGGAGCAAGAATCAGCACTAATTCCACAGTGCCAGACAAAAAATGACTGGTTTCAAAGAATGGAAAGAAATCTGCTCGAAGTGGACAATTTCAGTAGCTAGAAAACAAAATATTGAAATATATGCCTGTATTATATTTGCATAGATGTTATATTGTAATCACATTTGCTTACACTACATGATGAAGTGTGCAAAAACTGCACTAGCTTACAAGCAGTTAGGAACATTGTTTTGTTACTTTGCCAATATATTACCTCTCTAGCTACACACCTCTTGAATTTAGTACATCCTCTAGCTGTACCTGTTATAATTAGGTTTATACATCCTAAAGTAACTGAAGTAATCAAGAAACTGTTTGCAGCAACAATCTGTTGAGATTTCATTTTGTTAGCCACCCTGGGTGGCAGAAGGCAGGGTGAGGTGTATTTTTTTTTTTCTTATTTTCATTTTCCTCAGGCTTTCATGAGGCTCAAATGACTTTTGACTCCTTTACACATACAGAATGAACACTCACAAACAAGGACCTGGCCTAGTATCTATGTTTAATGCTGCTTTGCTTTTAAATAAAAGTGCCTTCATGATATAACTAGTGGATATTTTATGTAGTTGGTGTTTATTATTTTAGTTGACATGCTATATACAGTTCAAATTTCATGTGTTTAGCTACATGATTCAGTTACTGATTCCATCAAACATACAAGAAATTACATATTTTGAGTATAATTTCTTACCCTGTTTGGAGATGGTGATTATGTGTTCAGTTTTTAACAGTGAACTATGTTGTCTGCCAGAAAGCTGCTACAACACTGTTCACCTCCAGCTTTAGTATCTGCTAAAGAGCAAATGCAGAATTTAAACTTGTCACTGGGAAAACAATTTTAAGTTATAACAAAATATTCTTTCAGTCACAGAAATAAACCAGGAAGTACATTTATAACATTTATGATTTTGTCCACTGATGCAAAGTATGCAATGCGTACCTGTTTTGACATGTAAAAAAACAGGTTTTCCAAAAAATTAATGTGATGAAAATATAAGTGAAAAGGTCACAATATAGGGTTCTGTTTTAAACCCAGAAAATAATTTTACACCAGAATTACATACTATTGACATTGAATTACTGTTCCCAAGGAGTAAATACCAATGAGCAAAACTTTAAAAGTATCTAGGTAATTCTTTCCCATCTATTTCAGCAACTTTGGCACTTCAATAAATAGTTGTACCACATCAGAATTCTGGTGATCAACACTTTACCACTTCATACGCAATTAAGTACTCCATCTCCAAAACAGATGTCTAACTTGGTAACAATTTCAGGTTTTCATATAATATACGTATGTGCAAATAGCAATTATTTGTGTACTATGCCTTGAGAAAGCAATTCTGGAAAAAGAAAAGGCAGCTGTGTTTAGATTAATTCCCCCTAAAAGATGAGTAGCTAGGGTACGGAAAGAGATTTTTGTTTTCCCCAGCAGCATGAAATTCATTCTCCCTACATCACAAAAAAAGTAAACTTCAGGAATTACAGAAAAACATCCAGAAAATAAGGACAGTGTTGGGCAACTTTGTCCTGCATGTGTGATGTCTTAAGTTTGCATGTTGCACAGAAATTTTGACCTTGAATCTATAGATGAAAAGTCCCCAATTAAAATACTTCACAGCCATAATAATAATTCAGAATGTAATTAAAGAATTAAACATTACCTAAATATACTTCTGCAAAGATTTTTCTCACATGGTATGAGTGCTTACTGCAAGGCTGACTTGCAGTTATTCCATTCACTCATTTGTATTTTTTATCACTGGCACCTAGATGATGCAGGCTTGTATCCATTCTTGCTAAGACTATTTTGCCACTCTGTTGAACACATTGGCACATTCCTTTGAGATTAAGGGTACTCATCAGACTATCCTGTTAGACCTTCCTTAAATGCCTCAAGCTGCTTTGGTAGGTGATCACTATTTCTAGTTTTTGACAACAGAAATTGTTCTCCTTTACATCAATTTTTGGACAATGGTAGCAAAAGCGATTTCAGAGAAGGCGTAACTAAGGAAATTTGCTATGTTTTACATCACCATCACAAACTGTAGCATTTAATTTGTTACTCTTTACTGTATGGATGGTACTTAAAAAAGGAGGAACAGTATTTCAAGCCATGTAATTATAGACAGTCTCTAATTTGTCCTTTGTACTGGAAATACAGTGCATCCAAACCACTAAACTTCTGATGTTATAAAACCTTATTATCATGAAATGCTGTCACCACACCATGCACCTGGTACCATCAATTCAGGCAGAATCAGAATATAATGCCCAGTATGGAGAGGCAGGAGGGGACAGACACACACATAGAGACCCAAAACACCAACCAGATAACATATAAACTAAGAATCAGCTGTCTCATTAACCTCATTATTTAACTGATGTACTGGCATCCCTTCCCATGTTTCCTATGGTTCACTGCATCTGTACATATTGTGAGGTACAGTTCTTCTCCTTATAGACCTTGAAAACATACTTTTTTTGGACTATCAATCAAATATTTCAGATTAACCTGAAGTAGTTACATACTCGATCTGGCTTTAAATTAAATACAAATCAGCTACAGGGCATATAAAAAACATTTCAAAATGCCTTAATTATGAGCTCTGCCATTAAAAGTTTTATGATACTTTTTATATGTTCACTAAGGCAGGGGGGAAAGTTTACCATCCCAAACACTAATGGTATCTTACCAGCCATTACTCAACTTTTTCTGAAAACAGATGTTATTTCTAAAAGATAATCTCACACTTTACTGGCAAAACCACCTATTAAACTCCCCTACCTTTCCAGTCTCCAAGTTTGAAATCTATTATGTAGTAGCTAGAAGAATTTTAAAACCAACAAATAACCTAAAACTGATTAACTGGAGAAGTTAGTCATATTCACATTTACAACATAGCTTAGTAGTAAAGATACTAGCTTGCAAAAACAGTCACAATGAAGTTTTCAACATAATAATGTCAAGGAAGTTTGTTTTGAGGATCCTCGTGTCTTTATTTTCCTTTTAACAGCTGGTTCCTTGATCTCTTTTATTGTAGTTATTAAGTAACGCACAGAATTCTTGGGGTTTAATTCCTTTTAAGTTCAGAGGATTCAAAATTGTATGATTCTGAAGCTAGTTCCTACCAGACAGCAGAAACCAGTACACAAAGCATTCAGAGTTTGAAAACTTGGCCATGTACATTTCTTTGCTTACAGGAATCTACATACACAGACCTCGCATTATCATTCCAAAAGCTTTTCTCTTGGCACTACAGAGTAAAATGCAGAATAAAGCTACACCCATCTTTTAAGAATTACAGAACAAAAACTCCCTTGATTTTGTTTGTTTGTACCAAACAGTTGGCCTGGAAGTTTTGCAGTAATGATAATGACTTCACATAAAGCAATTAAGGTTTGACCAGGAGTTAGGGGGGGATCATGCACTGGAAAGTCTGCCAGGACAGCTCTGTCCTTAAAGCTATTAAAGACTTGATGGGCAAGGTCTTGAGGAGCCCATTCTAGCCAAAACTGCTTTGAGGAGGGGATTGGAATAGAGACCTCCCTACTTTATGAACTTACGATTTTTTTGGTATTGCCCAAGCAAAGGTTAAAAGTTTTCACTGCCAAGTTGCACTTTGTTGTCTCAGTCTGAGAGGACTGAGACTTAATTCTTTAGTACTCCAGATACTGTCTTGCAGAGTTGCTATATTAACAAAAGTCCTTACCCACACAACCAAGGCTTCCTACTAATCATGAATTTAGAAGATGCAGCTTTTCCAAGATATCTTTTATTTCTTCCTAAAATTTAAATATGCTGGTACCAAACCAATGAAAACAACATGTTCTAAATGCTGACATAAGCATTTATTTTATTACATAAGAAAATAACAAAGCTGGTTGTCAGCTTGGTTGCCAGTGACAGATGTTAGTCAAAACTAATCAGAGATTGACCTGGAATGCGTCCAGACATTATTAGCAAGTTAGTACTCATATTATGCAGCATGTGAAGATAAAACAAAGACCACTGAAGTCAGAATTCTTGATCTAATTCCAACATTCATCTTCTGCCTCAAGGTACCACAGTGAGTGAGAAAAAAGCCTGTCTAACTGATGAAAACAGCCTCTGCAATCTCTATAAACTACCCATTCTTTGCTGTGTTGACAAACTACCAGTTCACTCTTTCCGGAGGAAGCAGCCAGCATCATTCTCACCGAGACCCAAATCTGCTTATCATAACAGTTGAGATCATTAACGATACAAGTTTTAAATATAAGACACACATTTAAACAGCAATTTCTTTTTTATTTTAAAAAAAGTTGCAAAGCCAGCTAATGAGAACAGGAAGCACTTTAACAGGAATGCCTGCAAACACATGAAACCGAATAAAACCTGAAGAGTTTACACAAACAAAAAAAAAATCAGTAATTTTTAAAATTTCATTAAGCTAACCTCAGTAAGAAGTGTTATTTACTAATGCAGGTAGCACTGAAAATGTTCTATTTGAACCGTTTGTGTGGTCAGTCAACCAGCACTTATGTTTTTATTTGATGCAAAGACAGAAGACTGGAATTAAAACAAATTTTTTTTAAAAAACCAAAACCCAAAGCATTACAACTCCATCCCTTTACACCTTGATGTATGACATTCAGTGTCCTACAGATATTTCAACCAAGAGCTAAACAACTGAACTGGATACTATTTACAACTGTTGATGGAAACTGTTTTGCCTCTTCCAGTAATTAAAAGTTAAGGTTAACTGTCAATACTGTCAAACCTAGAATGTGTTATTAGAGCATCTTTTCCTCCTTTACAGCAAACTCAACTTAACTTTCCGTGGACCAATGGGCCTATCATTCAGTTCATTAATAGCAGCCATAGCTTCCTCATAGTTTGTCATAGCAACAATGGCATCACCAGAAGGTAATCCTTGTTCATTGTACTGCACAGAAACCGACTCCGGTATCACTCTGTAGCCATAGAAAAAATCCAGAATCTCATTAGGAGTAGCTTTAAAAGGTAAATTTTTCAACAGAATAGGAACAACACGTTCAGAACCACCACTGAAATTTGGATCTGGCATAAATCTTCCTTCAGGAAAATTTCCCATTTTATTATTCCCAAACTCCATTCTGCCAAAAGGTTCACTGTCACCACCAAAATCCATGAGGGGTGGTGGACCCCTAAAATCCTTAGGAGGGTACATGAAGTCCTCAGAGGGATGTCTAAATTCAGAATGATGCCTGAAGTTCCCAGGGGGACCAAATGAATGCATGGGTGGCCCTTGTGGTGGCCCAGATGGTGAACCAACTGGACGGGAGAGGTCACCTCTGTCATATGGATGTGCATGACCGTGCATTTCATTTGGTGCAGATAATGGTGCAGGTACGCCAAACCTCTGCATCTGGTCTTGAGATATAAGTCTTATTAATACTTCTGTTCCCAAAAATGTCTGACGATTTAAATTTTCTGCTTTCATGGCTTGTTCTTCAGATTTAAACTTCACTAGTGCTTCTCCCAGTCCAACTCCTTTTTCATCATAGAGCAAATAAATATCATCTTCATCAATATCAAATCTTGCAAAGAACTTTTGCACTTCAATTTTTGACACATCAAATGGAAAATTCCTTACGTAAACACATGTCTTAGGGCTGGAATGACCTTCCCGGTAACTTTTTTCTGATACGGACTGTCCAAGATGATCTCTGTCCAGTGATCTTTTTCTTTCACAAGAGTCAATTATTTTCAACATTGACTTTCTTGAAATTGGAAAAATGTAAACAGGACGATTGAGAAGAACCTTTCTATGACATTCTAAAGCAGCCTGGTACTCTCTCTCACTCCTTAACACCACAAAGGCATCTCTAGTCCTTTTCTGATGCTTATCCGTTAGAATCTTGATCTGTTTGCTGTGTATATCCAGATCAGGAAAAAAATCTCTCAAATCTCTCTTCTCCACATTAAAAGATAGATTTCTTAAGTGTATGTAATATTCCTGATTGGGAGATGAACGAGAATGTGTTCTTTGTCTCCTTGGTGATCTTGAACGAGAATGCTTCCTTGAATGCATGTAGCCTGAACTTTTTGGAGAATGGTCTTCACACAAAAAGTGATCCATTTCATCTGGCATGTCTATCCTCCCACCGCATTCAATCCACCGTTCCTCTGTAGTTGGACTAATTTCTATAAACCTCTGACCCATGTATTGTCTATGACGTTTAAGTCCTTCTAAGGCATCACCAGGTGTAGCACATTTTACCAAGCAATCACCATTGTTTAAACCATTGCGGTGCTTTATCAGAATCACTCCATCCACACATATCCCAGAAAGGAAAGCACGTACTTCAACTTCTGTTGCAGAGTAAGGTATACCACGTAGAAATAAGTAACGATCATCTGGGTTAAATGGGTGAGAATCCTTTCTTAACTGATAGTTAGACTTGGGTATACCCATATCACCATGTCTTGTGCCATTGGTATGGAAACCTGCCTCCAGGCGATTTGGTGGCCCATAACTAGGTTTTCTTATTCCTTTTGGAGAAACTGTAACTAAATGTGGCATGTCTCCAACACTTGATGTACCAGAACCATTAGTACCTGTTCTTCTAGAGCCAGACATAGTTTCTCGTCCCCCACGGTCAAATCGTTTCCGGCTCATTTCTATGGTATTCTGCATCTCTGCCTTGCTGCTGAGAAAGAGCTCTATGCGCGAGTCCTTGATAAACCCTCCTGAACAGCTCATGGCACGCCGTGCATCTTCATCTGTTGCAAATATAATAAAAGCCTCCCCAATCTCTCCTCCAATAATATGCACACCTCCATCAGGAATATTCAATCCCAAGAAGAAACGCCGAATATCTGGAGGACCCGCAACAACAGGAAGCCCCTGTAAACGGATGACTACAGCCATGCTGAGCTCAACCCACAGCAAAAATCACCTGCAGACAAAAAGGTACACATGATAGCACGTCTTTAGTACTCAGCTATTACAGTATCTTATCACTTAAGAAGCTAGAGCCTTTTTAATGAATGCCCATGTCTCAATCAGGAGTAAAGGTATCAAAAAACCCACAAGTTCACAAAAATGAGATTAAAACAATTCACTGAATGATGATTGGTCAGAACAATTAGCTACTCCACTGGCACACGTGCACAAATCAATATTCCCTACCCTAAGGACAACAAAATCCATCTAAGCCACACCTCACCATCCACAATACCTAAAGAACACCTCAGGTCTCTCACAGCATAGTTACTATATGCCAGAAATCTCTGCCCAGTCCTAAGGAACAAAAAACAAAAAATCCAGTTTACTTTTGAACAGGACACTAGTTGATAAAAGGAGAAAGGAAAAATAACTCTGTCACTGGAAAATGAAGTAATTCACAAACAGTGATGACTTTACTGCTTTGACAAGTTGCTCTACCAAGTGATCAGTTCTGTTCAATAATGTATGTTTTCTCAGCATTCAAAAGTGTTGTCTCTTTGATGTAGTCAGAGTATTAACTGCAGCGGCCACAAGCACTCAGGAGAGCATATCCGAGTTGCCAGCCACAAGTCTGTGAGGAAAAAAGGCTGTATATGATCTTGTCACAATACTCAGTGAGAAGTGTTAAGCTTTTGGCAGCTTACCTGTTTCTGCTTTGGAGACCTGATAAATTCTGTAAAATCAACTTAACTGTGGAAAGAAAACGAAACATAATTAATGGCTGATACCTGTACCTTGCTTTACGCACTCTGCTACACTGCTGCAGCTCATCCATAGCAGGCTAATACTAAAGCCAAGCATGTTATGCACCTATCTGAAGAACTCCTTCCACAATCCAAGATGCCATGCACTGCATCTTTGTGTTTCCATTTCAGAAGCAAAAGAAATTCAAAATTTAAGGTCACTTCTGGAAACGATGAAAATACGATGAGATTACTTGGTCATCAATTGTGCCACTGAACTGTTGCAATGAAACACACTGACAGTGTATGGAGGGAACAGTTCTCTACTGAGTTCTTGAAAGATGCTTAAATCCATCTCAGGGTTGCAGGACGTGTCCACTCTTCTGAAATCCACCCGGTTTCAAAGTTCACAAGAGTATGCTACTCACCAGTCCAGCACTGCACTTAATGTACATAGTGAAGATCATCAAATGAATGAGCAAAAATATCCAACAAGGAGAAGCTTCAGGAAGTACCTGAATTTACAACGCCAACTTCAGTATTTTCCCTATATCCTTACTGTACTGCCTTTCAAGCATAAGAACAAGAAAAGCTTTAATATGCTGTCTTAAACATACCCTGATTTTCAACATTTTCTAACATCACACAATAAATAGCACAATATTCTCAGAACAAACACAAGCCTCTATACCAAATTACTGCATCTCTTTAAAACAAATGCAACAGCCCAACATTCTAAGCATTTGAGAACATCCCTCCTACAAACCTTGCTCTACAAAGCACTAGATCCTGATGACAAGTTATCCAACTACCGTAACTGCCACTCCACCTTAACTTAGCAAAACAAGAGCAAAACCCAAATTCTTGAACTACTGGATTCCGTGTCACTTCTGCACCAGTACTCTGTAAGCACAACAAACCAAAAACAACTGCCTATTTAGAAACTTCACTAAAGACCATCTGTTCTCTGTACTTTTGTGGTGAGTTGACCCCAGCCAGTAGCCAAGCACCCACACAGCCAATTGTTCACTCCTCATCCCCATCAGCAGGATGGGAAAGAACAAAGCCAAGAAAACTTATGGATCAAGATAAAGACAGTTTCATCAGTGGAGAGAAAAATGCAAAACAAAGGAAATCACTCACCACCTCCCACAGGCTGACTGATGTCCAGCCTTCCTCCAAATAACAACTTCCTTGGGAGCCAAGAAAAAATCCCCCCAAAGAAACCAAAGCCATCAAAGTACTTCTTCCTCTACCTCAGTTTTTGTTGCCGAGCACGATGTTACATAGCACAGAATATCCCTTTGGTGAGTTTAGGTCAGCTGTCCCAGCCATGTTCCCTCCCAGCTTCTCACCTACTCTGAGCACACTCACTGGAGGAACAGAGTAGGGAAAACAGATAAAGCCTTGATACTGTGCAAGTCCTGTCCAGCCATAGCCAAAACACCGATGTGTTGTCAACATTCTTTTAGCCACAAATCCAAAACACTGAACTGTATGGGCTGCTGTGAAGAACGTTAAATCCATCCCAGCCAGACCCAGAACACTTTACGTGTCTTCTCAGCAGATGCAATAGCAGTGCCAAAAAGCATGGAGAATTCAAGGGCAGAATTTTCATACAGCACCTTCATGTCTTGAAAAAGCAAATCCGCTGCCCTGCTACTTTGCGTTGTATTTAATCTGTAGTACTTCTGGATTTCACAACTCCGCTTTCTTATCCCAATCTTTAAACATCATTCACAACAGCTCTCCTCCATAACTCTTCCGTGATAAACAGCAAGTTCTCCACGATGCACCAGCGATAAAATACACAGCCTTCAGTGGTGAAAACCAGACACAGTGATTCCAGATCATAACGTGATCTCTACGAAGTCCACAAACAGAAATGCAAGTTCAAGTAATAACTCTTACTGACTGTATAGTAAACAATCAAGCATGGGTAGAAAGCATAGACAAGCCATCCAGCAATTTAAAGTCCATGACCAAAGAGTTGACTTGTCATGAAAACTAAGAGCAATCCATTAACTGAACAAGGACTTCAGAGAGCAAGGTTTTGGAGAATAAACAGATTGACAACTTCATGCCACCAACTTAAAACCACAGAGGTGTACACAGTTTTATGAAGTTTTATATATGAGCAAAATTGGCTAGAAAACAGTACAATACCTATTCTTCCACAGCCTCAGGAAATTCCAAATATCATTAAAGCCATTAAAATAAACCACAATTTGTAAATACTGTAAGAAACTATGCCTGCACTACACTAGTATTTTTATCATAACACTGAAAGATTACACAGACTGTATGCAAGCTAGAAAGAACACCCACAGAAAGACCCCGACTATAAAACTGGACCAGTGTAGAACAACCAGTGGATCAGGAAAGGTTTCTTTAAAATAAGCCTGAACAGTGGAAGCAGACTGCTGCTAATAGCAGTCTTCACAACGCTGGAGGAAGATGCGAATGAGCTCTGCAGCTGGGCCCGCCACACGGTCCAATATGGCACGGAACGGATTCCGAGCAAGTCGCCCCGCTGACACCAGCGCTGCTGGAGGGCCCCGCGGCGGGCGGCAGAGCAGGGAACGGGCGAGGGGGACGGGGCGAGGGAGAGGCCGCCCCGCGCCACATGCTCTTCGGCCCGCCAGAGCCGCCAGTGCTCCGGCCCCACGGAGAAGCCCGTCTGCCTCCGGGTACCGGGAAAGGGCTGAGGGAGGCACCAGGAGCGGGGAAGGAGGGTGGGAAGCCCAGGGACACGAGGAGGCCGGGGGCCGCGGAGCAGCCGCGCAGCGGTTCCGCGAGGGTCGGGCAGCCGAGAACCGGTTCCCAGCGCAAACTCCGCGCCGCCCTCGGCCACACGCCGCACCCCGGGGAGACGTGCTCTGTCCCTCACGCCATCCATCCACACACCCACCGGACACGCCGCTCGGACCAGCCCCGCAGCTCCGGGTACGGCTCCGCCAAGATGGCGCCGCCTCCCCTGCCCCCTTCCCCCCCCCGACGCTGAGGGGAAGCTGCCCTGCGCGAGCACTTCCGGTCCGCAAGCGCGGGCCTGCACGCGCACCCTCTAGGCGGGGCGAAAAACGCCGCGTCCTTGTGACCCCACCCCCTCCGCTGCAGCCGCGCGTGCGCGCATCGGCGCGCGGAGGGGGCGGCCCCGCTCCGCAGGTCGTGCGCATGCTCTGTCCGTCCTGGAGGTGGGTGTGCGGTCTCTGAGTCGATCCCATGGAGCTGTATAATAATGGATCTGTATGATTATAGATTTGCATAGTGTTAGACCTGTATGACGATAGATCTGTATATAGAGAGGTGCCGTGCTGCCCTGCTGCCGTGCTGTGCGCTGTCCTCAGGCTCATTCCGTTCGTGCAGGTGCGTGCCGAGCCTCAGGTATCACTCAGAGCTCTTTTTCAGTACCTACAGACACGATTTCTAACTCAGCTCGGGGCTGGCTCAGCTTTGGGTTTTGAGAAGAAAGGCGGGCAGGGATGGAGGAATGGAAGAGAAGGAAAGGTTCAAGGTTGAGTAAAGGGAAGGACAGAGGCAGAGTACTTCGGCTGTGCAAGCGAGGTATTTTATCCTAATGTTTATCCTAGCTGCCTTTCCCTGTCTTTACATGTTCTCCTCTTTCTATTTTCTATTTCTGTTCTACTTTCTACTGCATATTCAGTACTTGTCTGCTCCATTTTACATAGAAAAAGAAATCCATACTACTTATTGTAGATTCACCTAGCAATGTTGCCGATTTTAGAAGCACTCTCAACACAGACACAGAACCTTGTTTAGAAAGGAGACATTGTTTATTCTGGGCAGGGTACAAGGTGAAGGTTTCCACAAATCAAGCACAGTGAAAGGTAAAAAGTTACATCTTTACACAGTCAAATTGACATAAACTTGAGTTTAAGGGCAGATAATTTTACTTGAAGACATCCACTCTATCTTTAAACACTTGTTGAGCAAGCAAAATAAATCCAGTGAGAAATAAAGCATGCTAATGTCGAAAATCATAATAGGCAATTAGAACACAGGGGAGGGACAATGAGGAATTATTAAAAATCCAGAACACAGTGTCCTGCAAAGTTTTGGTAACATTTGAGGGCATGGGACATGAGGCAACAGGCAGAAACATGCACAGAAAGTTCCACCTGAGCACTTTACTGTGCAGCTGCACTGGAACAGGTTGTCCAGAGAGGTTGTGGTCTCCCTCACTGGAGATATCCAAGAACTCTCTGGTCACAGCCCTGTGCCAGTGTGCTCTGGGATGACCCTGCTTGAGCAGGCAGGTTGGACCAGATGACCCTCTGTGGTCTTTTCCAATCTGACCCATTCTGTGATTCTGTGAACAAGAGTGTGCTGACAAAGGTGTAGAAGGTAAAGGGGAGTAACGCTGGCTGTGTATCCATTGCTCTAGGCATTTTGTGTTTTCACCCTGTTACAACTTTCCTCTTTGGGGAGAAATTAAAAACACGTATTACATTTGTATCATATTCTGTGCAGCATTTCTAGAGACGAGGTACCGGCAAGTGGAAACCGGGCCTTGCTCTTTCGTCCCTTGCTCTTCATCCTGCACAAGACCAACAAAACTCTGTAGACCAAATACATAAACTCGGTTTGTGCCCCCGCCCCTCGCCCGCCCCGCGGACGTTTCGCATGTTGCGGCGTACGGCCCCCTGCGCTCGCCGTACCAAGCGGCACTGGCCAATCGGCGTGCGGCGGCGGGGCGCGCGGTGCCCATGGCGACGCTGGGTGGCGAGGCTGCTGTCGCCGCGCTGCTCATGGTGCTGTGGGCGGTGCTGCCTCCCGCCCGCGGCTTCTCCGTGCCGCTCCAGCGCCCCGCTGACTGCGGCGCCGACGGCTACTTCGACAGCTCCCGCCTGGCCTGCGCGCCCTGCGGGGCCCACCAGCGGCAGAGCGCCGGCGGTGAGCAATGGGGGAGGCGGCGCTGCCGGGGCCTCGGGGCAGGCGGAGCTCGGGCGGCTCCGCGCTGAATCCGCCCCCTGCAGCGGGAGATTCGCAGGCGGGTCTCAGGCTGTGGCGGTAAAACCGGAGCCCTCGGGGTCAGGTTTGGGAAAGCCGCGAAAGGGCCAGGATCTCACAAAGACCTAAGAGGCTCCAGTACAGCTGTGATTTATCTGAGATACAGCTTAGAGATTTATGTACACCTTCTATAATAGTCTTTCCTCAAGCATTGTAGGTATTCGCATTTTCATCTGTAACTTTCTACAGGACCCTGAATTTATGTTCTCGAACACTTCTGTAACCTGAAACTCCTTGTCAAAACTCACATGTCTGAGGCAGCGAATGTCTGAGATCCTCAGGCTGTGCCCATGCCCGTCCGAGTCCCACGCAAGAACTTGGAGCAGATACATCACACCTTGACAGTACTAAATGGCAAATAGAGATATTTGGTCACTTTATTTAGGGCATAAGGAGGCATTAAAGAGTCCATCTTTTATAAATACACAGTCCAACAGGAGTGGCAGTTCCCTGTTGTGTGTACAGATACAAATTTGAGACTAAGACCCAACAGCATCTCTTTTCAGAGCTGGTACCTCGGTCAGAAGTAGTGATGTGGATGGCTGTATTCACAACTGCTGTATAAAAGCTGGTCGCCTTTTCCACTGCCACTCTGATACCCTAAAGGGTAATTCCATTGTCCACTTAACAACCAACAAAAAAAAATACACTGTATTTGTTTTCAGATGCCCTGATAACATGGGTGTATAGATCCATAACTCCCTTTTAGACTGAATCTTTCTCTAAATCAAGGGCTTCAAGGAGAGAGAAATTCCAAGGGGAGGTCAAGAGTTGTTTTTTTTTCTGCGGCATCTGAGTGGAACAGTGTAGGTAGGTGCCACTCAGTGCTGTTCGCATCTTGACTGAATTCCACTTGTGATTTCCCATACACTCTCTGGCTGGCTCCTCACTGTGGATTCTGCTTACAAGTGGCATGCCTAAAAATCTTGTGACACTGTGAATATCAGAACTCAAACCTTTTCATTGATATAATCCAAGTGGGCTTTTTCTTCTTTAGAATTAAGTATAAATAGTTGATCACTTTGACAAATGTGCATGTGCAGCTGGTCTCATTAGAATGTACTTTATAAAACTTTTCACAGAATTTTACATTATTTTTACCTGCACAGTTCAATAAGCTTAAATAATAAAGAGTTTATTAGTACATATAATCAGTTTTGGTTTGTAGAATGTGTTTAAAAATATGGAGAGAAGTTCATGATAGTGAGACTGGAAAAGTTCCTTAAAAAAGAAAGTTGTTGAGCACTAGCAGATGGGCACTATGGTGTGTCATGGAAGTAGTGTTTATTTCATACAAAATGTTAAGTATGTTCTGTTCTCTCACTGAAAACCATTCAATATAATGCTTGATCCCCATGCACAATTTTAAAAGCCTTGAGTTTAAAACAGATTTCCATACAAAAGTTACATTTTGAAAAACCTTTGCACAGGAATACAATTTGGTTTTAGGACTGACTTCGTATTGCAAAAGTAAAAACTGTATACAAAGATATAATGCTGGTGTTTAGAGAGGATAAACTGTGGCAAGATTTAGATTGAGAGTTTATTACAGTCTAAATGGTAAAGTTGGGTTTAATTTAAAAAACCCACAAAAACGCAAGTTCTGGGTCCCTGTTCCACTCTGGTAGATCAGTGAGCCTTGTAACAATTTCCTAAAATATCTGCATGCAAACTGTAACATTTTTTAAAAAGCAATATGATTTTCATGCACATCTCCCTCAAGTGTATTATGTGTCTAGCCAATAATCCATCTTGATCTCTTGAGAACAATAGCAGTTGTTCTTAGTATTCTGCTACAACCAGTCAGTTTTATATAGATTAAATGTGCATTTGTTTTGTTTTCTTCAGGTAGTTCCTGTGTATGTGAGACAGGATACAGAATGGTTTCTAGTAATGATGGGTTCTCTGTTACTTGTGAAAAATGCCCAGAAAATATGGTAAGTGTTGAACTTTTCGTGTTTTGCCATAATGATATAATGGTAATCATAATGGTTATGTTTTTTAACTTTAAATTTTATTCTGACTGCAAGTTATTTTTCATTAATTTAAAATATTTTTGCATAATAGTCTTTGCTTGAGAATTTTTAAGACCATGCTTATAGGTAGTATTTTTTTCAATTTAGAAGTGTCTATTACTATTATTTTGCAGGCTACAAATTTGATCCCACAGATAAAATAAGAATTTTTAAAGTGTTTAATTTCCTTCCACTGTTTCTCTTCTCTGCTTCACCCCTTCCCAGAGATCACAATTCTGTAGAATGTTAAAGATGCTTTTCAGCTCATAGGTATCTTAATTGATTATTTATAAATCCTGTTATTTTAATATTTAGGCTGTATCTTCATAGTCCCTGATACTTCATCTTCTTACTTCAAAATGAGCTGCTCCTACTATGTTACTTTAATTATGAATATCTTTAACGTTTTAGGCAGTTCTTTTTACCTTCCTTGACAAATTAAGTTATAATTTTGTCTCATATTCACAGCATTGAACCAGAGACACCAGGCTTGACCAACTTTTTCCCGCTAGAGTGAATAAAGAAATGCATTTTTCCAGCAAATCAACTTTTGAGGGTGAAGCTTTGCTGAATGCTTCTTTCCCTTCAATAACTCTCTCAATAATAGAAGAACTCTCAGGAGACCAGCTTAGTGGCCTGATTTAGGTGTTTAAGGGCTAATGGGCAATGTAGGTAATTTCCCTCTTCTTTTCATCTCCTTGTTGTGTTAGACAAAGACTTTGGCACACATCCTTTCATGTTGTGATCATCTGCTGTTTCTGTGGTGGCATTTGCAATGGTGGCGCTTGCCTTTGACCTACTGCCAAGGCTTTTGTAAAGATAACATGATGATAGTGGAGAAGGGATTAACATCAGTAGCACTTGAGGATGAGCAGTTATCTTCATTTTCCTCTCTGGTTTTTGTCTGTAGTGCAGTTATGCTATAAAATAAGAGTGGATGTGAACTGTCTGGGTGGGTATACAATTGCAAGCAGTTATATAAGCTGCTTCACTTAGAGCTCCTCCATTTCCATTACTCCTGTATATTTATATGCAACTGCCTATTTATGCACTATTACGTTTATCCAGTGTAGGACCTCTATATCTCCTTTTAAACATTCTGCTTTTAATTTTCACTGAAGGGTGTGAGCTAAAAGATTCAGAAGAGCTCAATAGTTTTTTAGTCTGCCTCTGCATAGGAATTACTTTTGCTGGATTGTTTAGCCTCTTTTATCTTTAAAAGCTTCGTGAATGTTATCAATATTTTATCTGAACACAGTTTCTAGTAACTAATGGCTGGATAAGGCATTCTTCACAGATACTAGGTGGTGCCTATATATTTGAAAATTCTAATAGTTTTACGTTTTATTTTAGAGCGGAGTTACTCAAGATGGGTGGAATTGTATTGCTTGCCCCAAAGGCCTGACTTCGAATGGAAATTGTAAATGCCCCAATAACGAAATACTAGGTAAAAAAATATGTCAATTATGAGATGATAGCACTTATTTTAGATATTTGAATTTACTTAGACATGCTCTTCTGTTAAATAAGAAAGAAACTTTTACATGGATTTACATATCTAATGTAAAAGTTCAACACTCTTGATCTGCATTGTCATTTCTGAAAGACAACAGATAAATCTGTGCCATTGCTCATTGCAATAAAAACTGATATGCAAGCATTCCATAAATGAATGCTGGTGTATCCCTTTCTTTAAGCTCCTTGGCAATGGATGGAGTCATTAAAATTGGAATAAAAACAATGTAAATATAGACTAGGAAAACATTACAATGTTTTGAAGTATAAAAAGCGGTAAAGGAATTATACCTACATGAGTAGGTGGAGGAGAACAGCCTGAGTAAGCCAAGCACAGGACTGTGCAATAGTGTCAGTGGATTTCATCTCTCCCCGAGACACCTGTACCTGTGACTTTCTGAGATGTGCTTTCCTATATCTGTGCTTCTTACTTGATGCTCTCTAGTAGTTGTGGATGATTTTCAGTAGACAGAAAATTAATGTTAAATTTAGTGTTTGTGTTAAATGGATTTTTTCTTATTTTGCATAGTAAAAACCTAAGAGCGAAGTACAGTTTTCATCAGTGGTGTAAAACATAAAAGTTCTTGGGACCTTTAGTTTTCCTTATTTTCAAAGGCATAGAATGTCTATAAATCTTTGAATAAGTATTATAAATGTCCACTTCGGTTACATTTCCAGCAGAGTATATTGGATAATCACTGTTTTCCAGATCAATAATTTTAAATTTTTCTAGGAATCTGGAAAAGAGTGAATACCAGTCTTCTACCTTAAATTTTATGAGAGTTACAAAATACATTCCAAGCCTTTATGGTAAAATATTGAGAGCAAAACTGATTCCATAATGTGACATGCAGGCAGAACATTAATATTGTATTTTTTTTTGTTCTCTTTGGTTTGAATTATTTTTTTAATAATTAGATTTGAAATCTCATGCCAGAGGATTTAACCAGTGGAAGACGCAGTTTTGAAACTTGGAAATTGTGACATGTCCATGGATCATTTCAGATGAAATTTAATTTTTTTTCCCAGTTATTTGCAAATTTGATGTTTTGAATTTTTGCTTTGCAGTGAGCCTTTGTTTGAAATTCGAATCAGAATAAATAACAGAGGAACAGCCTCTGTTCTGGACATGAAATGTTGCATTTCTCATTAAAACCAAGCTGCACATGCACAACTATAAACAATGCACACATACATACGTGAATGTGCATTTATAGTGGATGTTATTTGCAAGTTGTGCCCTTGATTTTTTCAAAATAAGTTCTTTGAATTTATTTTAGATCTACACAGACACTTCATTTTTTCTCACTTTTCTTAACCTGTGTGACACTTTCATCTGGCAGTTTTATCACAGTTGCTTTTCTTTTCTGCTTAGTGGAAAGAAGCATTGATGGCATTTTGCTTGATGAAGCACTCTGCATACATTGTAATGGAAGTGAGCAGTCGTTCTCTGCTTCAGATGTATCAGGAAGTAGGTGGGTGTTCTTTGCCTTTTGTGATGATAAATTTGAAAGTGTCATGCTACTTTTAAATGGAATATTCCTGAGGAACAGACTGTATCTGGGATGGCAGTTTTGAAGGCAGGTGATTGGAAGTCCTCAACTCTGTATCAAACCCACGGTGTTTTTTGCTGGCTGAAGTCCTTACATGACAAGCAGCTTGGGTTTTTTGACTTGCTTTAGTGTGACTAAAAAGCAGGCTTTGGTTTGGAAGCAGAACAGAATTCCTATTTTGATAATTAATTATTTATTTTCTACTTCACTGATAGTAGAAACAAATTAGTAATAACTTCTGAATTTCACTTTAAACTAGTGAAGTTGGTAACACTGTTCCCAGGCATGCTATGTAATCAGCTTTCACTGATTACTAAATCTCATACTTAATTACATTTTAAGTGCATTCTTCATATTTATGATCCATAGGTGTATAAGATGTGAAGAAACATTCATCCAAGTAAGCAAGTCTTGTGACTGCAACAGCCCAAACATTCTAGTAAGTAGAAGAATGGTTATTGTATTGAAGTTCAGAAAAAGAAAGTTATTGTGGTAAGTGTATCAATATCTATTTTTTATTATTTTCTTTCTTTCAGACTGGGGGTTTGTGTTTCTTGGCTCATGAAGGCTTACCCCCAAAGGGAGTTGCAACTGTTCGTTTTGCAGAGCTAGTAAGTGTTTATTCTAAAACACTTTTAAGCTTTCTCATTAGTTACTTTCAGTAAGTATTTTAAATCCCTGGTCTTGTGGAAAACAAAGGTGGTACTTTGTGGTCTGATCACGGTCATTTGCATCAAGATAGAGAGTAGGTATGGACACCAAGCAAGCATTGTTCTAGGAATAAGCTTTTAAAAATTCATGCCCTCTTGGAAACTGAAAAAGGGAAGTGATTTACATGACTTTAGTATCAAAACAAGTAGCATGTGGCGTTTTGTCTTAATTGTGTGCATTTAAAGCATACTCTTGTATCACAAAAACATATTGAAGAGTCCATGAGTGCCTCTGGACTTTTTTACTGTAAAAAATTGGTCGTCTAAAACACTTGAAAGAAGATATAAGGGTTTACTGCTTGATATATAAGAAGTTTATATAAGAGTTTACTACTTTCTCTAAGGAGGTTATAGAAGAAAATGGGCACCTGTAAAGTCTGAGATTGTGTAGGAAGTTGCTGAACTCCTTGAATTGGCTAATGAATGAAAATATGTTCTGTTGAGAAGAATGAAGGGGTTTTCATTGTCTTATCTACTGAACTTTCATTAGTTGTGAAATCTGCTCAAAGTTAGGACCATTTCCCAAGTAGTTGAATTCAGGAAGTGCTGTGTGGCTAAGAAATGTGTTTTGTTCCTAAAGGAATGAATGTTAAAAGCTACTGCTTGAAAGAAAATAAAAAGCAGTCTTTGGTTTTTCTGATATCATACATTGGTTTGCTCCCTGAAAATGCCAACTTCTAAGTAATACTTTATTGAAAATGCATCTTTTCAGTTGCTTACACTTTGTATGAATGTTATGTGTTGTTCAAACAAGAGTAGTTTTAAAAAGGTGGTAGTGAAATAATTAATTTGGCAAATTTGGCCCTGAGTTACGTTTACCATCAAGTCAACATCTTATCCTTGAAATAGTGAGTTCTTCTCTTGTGCAGTAAAGAAAGCTTCTGTGTCACAGAATCCATATTCAAAGCTTAAATATTTCAGCTTTTGTTTTGTATATTTTGTCTAATTTAGTGAAGTGAAAGAAATTATTACATTATGCTTGTGTTTTGAACTGATACTGTTTGATTGAGATATTTACAAGGAACAGAAAGCTCTTAGAAAAAAATAAGCAGCATCTTTTAGCTAATGTAGTTTTCCAGACTGTTACATTATGGATGAATTTTTGTGAGCAAAGACAGTGAAAAAGTACCTTATTTACAGGGTATAACACTGACATCAGCATGGTTTCTGAAAAACCTGCAGTCCTCAGCCTCTGCCTGTTGGGTGAGTTTCATTAATGTTTGGAGTTTACTTTTTTATATAGAAGTGGTACTCTATAAAAGCATGTCACTTTTATTTTTGGGAATTAGCTTGCTTTTTTAAAAATAATGTTATTTTGACATGGCAGTAGATAAGAGTTATATATACAGAATGCTTAGAAATATTGAGGGCTAGTCAATGTTAACATTAAAACTACAGGGTTGGAGTTTTCACAAGATCAATGGTGTTAAAGAAAAAATCCTTCAATATTCAGCAGTGTGTGAACTACTATCCAGTAGTATGTCCATATATACTGGTATAAATGAGCATATGCAGTAAGGGATCACTCAGAAAATTAACTTCTTGCATATTCAGTATTTACTAGCGCCTGGTCTTTACCTCTTATTTGACTTTCAGTTATTCATAACCATAGAACCACTCTTTTTAGCTTTGCTTTGCTTTATGTATGCAAGTGTTATTTACCATTATGTTGCTTTGGATGACAGTAACCATGGGTGAAAAAGTGGCTGCAGCAACAGAATCACAGACACTTGTGAAGGGCATGTGCCTCTGCCTGCTTTTTACCAACTCTGTTATCACACATGCTCATTTTCCTTCTGTATTGCTGTCCTGAAGATCAGATTTTAACTTCTCAGGTTCCGCCTTTTGTCCCTATCTGTCACAACTCAAAGGGTTACCTGGCCTAGAAGTCTCTAAAGATCACAATATGGATTTTAAGAATTCCGTAATACACAAGCACACAGAATCTTTATTTTCTACGTGTCTTTATTAGAGATTAGTACAAATTATCACTGGTAAAGTGAGTATAGTTATGATTAGTAAAGCAAGTGTATGTGTATTCCAGTGGTAGCAGCAGTCAATAGTAGCAGCAGGCATACATTTCAATATTACAAGTTGCTACAAAGTGATCACTAGTAAAGCAGCATATGTGCTTGTGATGAATTACCCATATGTATGTATATTATTCCAAATAGTACCAGTGCAGTACTCAAGAAACCAGTCCCAGGAGTGGGGCCTCAAAATTGATGACAGGTGAAGTTTCACTTCAAAGATGATTGGCATTGCAGAATCTGGAGTCAGTCAGGCATCCCTAGCCACAGGCTGATAACTTGCCTAGAACGGCTCATAGAAAAGTTTGTGTAGGGGACCTTTTGTGTGTGTTAGAGAGAGATTGAGAGAGTGAGACAACAGACAGGGACAGATCCACTCTCTGTTTGGGGTAAAAGGTAATTTTATATCAGGGAGACATAAGGCAGTGTAGGACAACACCGCTTGGAGCAGCCAATAGATGACAATGTTTTATATTCTCTCAGGCTAGCTTTTGGTTTTTCCAGACTGTTTTTCTACTCTTTCATGTACAATAATCAATAGCAATTGCCTATTCCTACTCTACTGGAATGCTTTCCCTCTTCTAGACTCTTTTTCATCTTTTCAGGTGATAGGTTGCTGTTACAGTTCCTTGGGTTTGTACTTATTGATGTTATCTCAGGAGGTCTCTGAAGTTCAGGTACCCAGCTGCACTTCTTAAGGATGTTTCAGACTCCCAGGCCATGTTTCCAGGCTGGCATGTGTTCTCTCAGTCCGTAATTGAGCAGACCTCTGTTCAGAATTTTCCCAGATCACCTTTGTGGCTGCTTCCATCACTGTCTCATAAACACAGCTCTGAGATGTGTTCTCCCACTGTTCCCATTGTTTATCACTGACCTCAGTTTATCCTGTCTGTCTCACCCTGCTCAGGGTTTCTGAGGTGCTGCCTGAATACAGCTGCAGGCCTGACCCACACATATGGGGGTACGGAGGTGGCAGGTTAATACCAGTGCAGTGACCCCTGCACCGAGATGGCAGGTGTCACCTGCTTATATCACTTGGCACTGGTTTGTTTACCAAAACTCAATAAAGTACATGTACAACATAGTTTGGGAAGAGCAAAATAGAAGAAGTACTAAAATTGAAGAGAAGATACTTACACTGCACGCATCTGTAGTTGTCAGTCTGAGGTCTTTGATGGAGTCATCTTTGCCATACAGCCTAAGTGGTATTAAACATTTTGATTCTTATTTTGTTTTCTAAGTGCAGATTTTGACATTTCTGTCACTTCATACCATCTAGCTGATGCAACTAAAACAAGCTGAAAAAGTGAGAGTATTGATCTGCCATCTGTAGATCTATAAAAATACAGTACCTGAATACCTGGAGGAAAATACTAGGTGTTGACAAAATGAAATTACTGTCAAGTAAAAACAAGGGTTTAGGAGTGTCTTCTTAAAAGTAACATTAATTTTATAACTGCCTCACCAAAAGGAGAGGTAATTAAATAATTTTTTTTGTGTTCTTGTGTTTCTCCATTGCAGTTGTACTCTAATCTAACATCATGCCAAGCTCTTGGAAATATGTGTGTGATGAATATGAACTCACTGAGTTCTTCAAGTACTGATGCCTGTGGTTTGTTTCAGTATATTTTTGTCAGTACAGCAAGGGTAGGCATTGTTCATTCAATACCCTACTGGTAAGTTGCCTTTTCCATAGCTTTTGGTCTTTAATAGCTTTTTATGAAAATTATTATTCTAAATATTCCTTGAAGAAAAATACTATGTTTCTTTAGAGTAAACATTGTAATTCTTTTCAGGAGACATAATCTTCCATGGCTATATTATGGTGACCAACCAGGATTAGCATCCCAAGTGCTTGAGAAAAATCATTTTCCTACAGCCTTCAGTTTTAAGGGAACAGATAAGGTAAGTGTTTGGTAGTAGACATAGGAAAGCATACATTAGGAGGAGGACATAATCACATAAAAAGGTTTAGATTTATTACAGATGTGACTCTATTAAAAGTAAATTTTAGGCAGTTAGTGTAACGAAACTCAGTGTGAGATCTTATCGAAGAGGAAGGTGGTATTTATGTAAAATAATGTCTAGTAAGATGATGTTACTGATTTACAGTCCCTCACTCACACATTTCCTTTGCTTACATTCTCATACCCACATTCTCATACGGCCAAGATGTGCTTCCTTGAGTGGTCTGACCAGGACTAAACAAATAAAGGATGGCAGCTTTTAAGTGTTCATTGTGTTCCTAAGGATCTGGATTGTCAGTGGTAAACTAGTAATTAGACAAACCTTTTATACACCTTACGAGTTAGTAGTTTTTTAGACACTGTCTTTTGTTTCAGTCTTGTTCACTTTCATCTTCATAAATCTTTTTTCCATGTTTGAAATACATACATCCTTTTGTCAGATTTCATGGTAAACTAATGTGAAAAAGAGGGGTAAATGTGATATGCTGTAACTTTACTGTCACCCTCCTGGTGTGCCAAAGTGCAGGATCCTTTGCTGACAAGTTGTCTGTGCCAGGTTTTATCACAACCCAATTATCAGCTCTGTAGCTGGGAACAGTGTTCTTCATTCCTGTTTGTGGTGTTTAACCCTTTCTGTTGCTTACACTTTCTGTTGCTCTCCCTGTTTCATTTTTACCAATTGTAATATTTCTGTTGCAAATCTCTACAAGATGATTGTATCAGAGATTAATTCAGTGTATTACTCCAGCCTTTTCCTCTTACTGCAGTGAATTAGGGAAAAAAAAAAGAGGTGAGAAAAATAATTTTCATGTTAACAAAGCCAGATGTCTATCCCTGGGAGGGATGGACTCCTTAAGGAGCTTGTTAACTGGCACAGTTTTAGGAAGAAATCAGATAATAAATCAAAGAGTAAAGGGATTTATTTTTCCAAAGTCATTGTAAAATAGAATAACTGGAATAGGTTATTCAAGTTCAGCTAATCATAAAAAGTAGTTCTAGTGATAACCTGTTTGTCAGTTGTACTGCCAAATCTATCTAGCGTTTTCTTATTGACTCAGAAATAAAATAATAGCCTTTTTCAGCCATATTCTACAAGGCTGTGCTTTAAATTAAAAACAATGTTGCAATGCAGTAGTTTTAATAACTAAAACACTTGTTATTCCTCTTAACACTGAACGTTTTGGAAGCTCTCAAGATTACAGCCTGGTATACATTAGAAATTTGCATAGATTTCTGATTAGTTGAGGGCATGTCTACCTGTGTAGAAGTTCCCTTGGAACTTTTTCTGTGTCACGGGTGAAGCTGTAGAAGAATGGTATGTTTCTTTTAAAAAGTAAACTACCAAAACCAAGATTGAAAACAAAATCAAAAGGGGAAAAAATGAAGGATTGTGCTGAAAGTTTTAGGAAACATCAAGTGATGAGACAGCAGCCTCTATAATGTGTATGTTCACTTCAGGGCAATTTCATTCCTTTTTATCTTTTTTTCATCATCAGGATGTAAAGCTGCAATTTATTGCAGCATCATTTGATGCAGCAGGAAACTTTCTTAAATGGCAAAGTTTGGAAGGAGGCATCTTACAGGTATGTTTGATTGATTTTAGTTATCTTTTATTGATAACACAATGTTCTGAGTGCCATTAGCCAAATTAAGGCAAAAGCCTAGAGTTTGGTTATTATTCTAATGACAGTTCATAACTGTAGAGCTAGGTTAGGGAAAATAGCCCTTTATTTCTTGCTCACAATGATCTCTACAAAATCAAAAGTACAAATTCATCAACAATGCCTTCATCCATTGGACCAGTATAAATTTGGCATATTGGAAAACTCCGAAAAATAGTGTTAGTTGTTTAGAACCAACTGTCTCTTTCTTCCATTCGGCACAGTTGCTCATGTGTGTAGTTTCTTATTAAACCTCTTTTTCATGTTGACAAAAGTGTATTCTTTAGCTCTTGATCCACATGTTTATGGATGATTCTATGAATATGTCTGTGTTTGATGCTGTCACCTATTTGCACACATCATGGGGGTGACAATCAAATCAGTGGTTATGTCAGTGTCAAGGGAGGTAGGAAAGCTGATCTATCCCATTTTCTTTGCATTCTCTTGGGGTTTTTTTACTTGCTTTTTTATTTTGGTTTTAAATATAAAATGTACACTTTGGCCAGCATCTGCCTGTCTTTTTCGTAGCAGAAAGTTATAAATACTTGCTAGGAGACTTTACATAGAAAGGGGAATACTAGCTAGCAGTACCCTTGGACACTTCACCCTCAGATTTCAGGGACACAGACATTCTACTTCAGCAGTACCATGCTATAGTCAGGGT
Source organism: Pardalotus punctatus (assembly GCA_013400915.1). NCBI lineage: Eukaryota > Metazoa > Chordata > Aves > Passeriformes > Pardalotidae > Pardalotus > Pardalotus punctatus. The sequence goes on along the minus strand of VZTX01022521.1, from coordinate 274,425 downwards.
GTGAAAAATGCAAATAAGCAGCAATTAGAAAGTGCAATAGTAATTAGCCTATCAGAGAGAACAATTGGCAGCTGCAACATGTTATGGAATAGAATTTGTTTAGCAGTCCAGTAGTGATCTAGGCACTCTCAGTATTTCCCTGGGCAGACAACAATAGGAACACTAGCAAGAACAATTGGGAATTGTTGATGCCTTTTTCTGTTGGAGCACATAACTTCAAATGCTCCAGTGTCTATAGAAGAGCAGCTGACATTTAGGATTTATTTTGTTTTTGTCTCAGGATGAGGCATCTTGTGTCTGTGTCTCCAATTTTAAGGAAAACTAGTGTCTGAGAGAACAGGTTACTAAGACAGTTACTATGCATAGAAAATTATATATCCTTACATAGAAGTTAAGGTTTATTGGGGCACATTTATTTTCTAAGGCAAAAACTTTTAACAGCTATTGAGAGCCAATGGGAAAGGAACAAATTTTCCATTCAAAGTCTCTTTTAATGCAATAGATTTTGTGTAATGATAAGTCATGCACAATCTTCTATTACACAGAAATTACCATCATTTGGACCACAGTGCTAAAGTGGTCTCAATACATAATTGTAGCAATTCCCAGAATTTCAGTTCCACACTAATAGAATTGTGGTTTATGCAAATTTAGACTTGATTTTCGTTTTGGGAAAATGGCTATGGCCTCCACTAAATGCCATGCTCATTTAATTAGAATTTGGCCCATTTTTTTCTGGATTCAGCTGAATCTGCTGTTCTTTGCTGAAAATATAAGTGTTGTATTAAAAAAAGAAAAAAATATCTGTTACTTGCTGTAACTTTGATCCTCTGAGAATGCCAGCTTAAGAGAAACAGGGCAATATAAATGTGGACTTCTTTTCTTATTTTGACTTTAGCAGAAGCCACTACTAGAACTTGAGGCAGCGCAGTGCATTGAACAGTCAGTCCACAGGAAGATTATTCTTGGCTGTTTGGATGCTGCTTCCACAGATTTCAGTGATGGAACTGAAAATTGCTATGCAAGTGTGAATAAGCTAAACCAGCATTTTAAGAACACCAATATTACTGAAATAAATAATTTTGTTTGCTCCAAAATCAATCCTTCTCTTATCAAAAAATGGAATAAAATATCTTTCGTGAGAACCGTGAATACATAAGTGCTTGAGGTGACTGAATTATTTTTCACATGAGAAAATGGTACCTTTGAATTAACCTAATTATAACTATGTTTTATTCAGCTTTGTCCTGATACCCAAACTAAATTGAATGCAGCTTATGATTTTGGAACAACTTACCAACAAAGTGTAAGTAAAATATAAAATGCTCTTTTGAATTAAGCTGCTTTATATGCCATTAGTTATTCAGTGCATACTGAAGAATGTCTGGAGTTTAGGCATAAGCTGCAACTTGGTGTTCTTCCTTGTGAAATTGAGTGAAATGAGTGTGGGGTTTTTTTAGTTATTTAACTACATCACAACACTTGTTTACTACATAGCATAATCTCAAGAAATTAAACTGGCATTTGTATTTGTGAGGTTGCTGACTTAGCAGTGAAAGAGCACAGTGCCTGAATTCTGACAGCCATATACTTTGTATCATATCATATCTCCTGATTTTCCTACCACTATCTTTGACCAGTTTTTGTATGGAAAGAAGGCAAATCCAGTCATGCCATACCTGTATATTGTTCCCATTAACTCTTTATTGCATGCCCTGATTTCAGTGAATTCAGTAAAGAGATTGAAAACGTATTTTAATTGAACAGATTACTCATCAGAGGAAAGAGATTCTTTAGCTATCTTAACTATGAAAAAAAACTGTTGGAGTTTTCACACCTTACTAAACACCAGGAAAAGAAGAGGGGATAGAACACTAAATCATGTCAGCCACAGAAATGGTTCTGCCAGTGATAAAGCTTCATTAATTTTTGTCACTTAATGTGTTAAATGGGAAGGTGGTAGTCTCTTTGGCAGGAGAGTGGAGAAAGAAACATTGTTATAAAACTCTGTAGGTGCACAGCATCTCATACCTATATATTAATATTGTTTATTAACCCACCTAACATTGAAAACCATTCCGTATGTTATGTGTTAAAGTATAAAAGTATATAAACTCTGGCTGCTGTTTGGGTGGTGTAAAAGTCTTGGAGAGTAATGGCTGTCAAAGCTTAGTCTGGGAAATTTAAGGTGTTTACCAAATAATATTTACAAATCTTTGTTAAGTGGTTTTACTCTTCCGTATTGTTCAATGTTTATTAATCCATATTTCACTGTTTCAGACAGAATGAAAACATGTTCTATTTAGGATTATTGAACTAGTCAAGTATGGGGATGTTTTCTTTTTCAAATCTTGAGTATTTGATATCAAGTCTGTACTACGTGTTGTTAAGTATTAGTAACAGTTAATGCTGTTGGTGGGTTTGAATAGATACGTCAGTAACTTACTGAGTACTTTTTTTAAGTATAATTATTTTTGTGCATTGTATGCATTACCTTTTTTCCCGCCTATGGCTTTGGAGAAAACATGGTTGACAAATTATATGAGTATTTAAATACTGCATAGTTGTTCACATATGCAAAAAGTTACCTGCTTTCACATTTGATTTCTTCACACGATCACAGAGTGGTTGAGGTAGTCAGGGACCTCAGGAGGTCATCTTGTCCACACCCCTGCTCAAGCAGGACCATGTAGAGCAGGTTGCCTGAGACCATATCGACATGGGCTTTTATCTCCAGGGAGTGAGACTCCACAACTTCCCTGGGCAACCTCTGTCAGTGCTTGGTCACTCTGACAGTGAAAACCTGTCTTCTCATGCTCAGAGGGAACCTCCTGTTTCAGTTTATGCCCATTGCCTCTGGTCTTGTCACTGGGCACTGCTGAAAAGAGTTTGGCTCTGTCTTTTACACCCTCCCTTGAGCAATATTTATACACGTTGGTAAGATCCCCCTGAGCCTTCTTATCTCCAGGCAAAAGAGTCTCAGCTTCTCTACATAGTAGAGATGCTTCAGTCTTTTCCTCGCCATAGTGGCCTGCGCTGTGCTGGACTGTATCAAGTAGTTTAATTTCTTTCTTGTGCTGCTGGGCCCAGAACCATATTCAGTACTCCATGACTTCAGCATTTATGTTTCTTGACTTTAATGTTTACACTGTTTCAAATTTTATGTCTGTGAGTTTTGCTACGATATTTTTTTCCAAATCTGTTGAGAAATGTTAAGAGCTTCATTCTCCACATTAATCATTCTAGTTAAATGCATTCATTTCCAAGACATTTGTATAAAATCATTAGCACTTTGTAATTGCATGCCAATAGTTGGAATGCCTTGTCTATCAGTACTTCAGTAAAGCATTTGACACCATTTCCTACAGCATTCTCAGGAAACTGGCTGCTCATGGCTTGGACAGGCATACCCTTCACTGGGTGAAAACATGGCTGGATGTCAGGCCTAGAGGTGGTGAATGGAGCTAAATCCAGTTGGCAGCTGGTTGCTAGTGGTGTTCCCCAGGGCTCAGCACTGGCTCTGGTCCTGTTTAACATCGTTAGCAATGATCTCAACAAGGGGATCAAGGGTCCCCTCAGCAAGTTTGCAGATGACACCAAGCTGGGTGGGAGTGTTGATCTGCTGGAGGGGAGGAAGGCTCTGCAGAGGGATATGAACAAGCTGGATCAACAGGCTGAGGCCAGTGGTATGATGTTCAACACGGCCAGGTGCTGGGTCCTGCACCTGGGTTGCAACAACCTCAAGCAGTGCTCAGACTTGGGGAAGAGTGGCTGGAAAGCTGCCCAGCAGAAGACCTGGTTTCTGGTCAACAGCCAGCTAGTCAAACATGAGCCAGTGTGTGCCCAGATGACCAAGAAGGCCAATGGCATCCTGGCCTGTACCTGGAATAGTGTGGCCAGCAGGACAAGGGCAGTGACTGTCCCACTGTACTTGGCACTGGTAGGGCCACACCTTGAGTGCTGTGTCCAATTTTGGGCCCCTGCAAGGACATTGGGGTGCTGGAACATGGAGGGAAGGACAACAGAGCTGGAGAAGGGTTTGGAGCACAAGTCTGATGAGCAACAGCTGAGGGAACTGGGGATGTTTAGCCTGGAGAAAAGGGGGCTCATGGGGGACCTTGATTCTGTGATTCTGGCTTTTGTGAAGAAGTGGGACAGATTCCACAATAATTTTGTAGGGAAGGAGTCCACAACTTGACAAAATAACTAAATGGTCAGATGATCTTTTTATTCTCATGTTTTTTTCTTGTAGTGCAAAATTTCAGTTTCTAAGATTTTAGTGGATTTTGCTAATCCAGTCTTTTATGACCTGTTCCTTGAATATAATGGTGGCAATGGACAACAACGTCTTTGGGCTGTGCCGGTTTTAAATTTGAATCTTCAATACAATGAAAAATTTGTTAATCAAGGTAAGATGTGATAGTAACATCTCCATAAATTTAAACAATCTGAAAACTTCAAATAGAAATAATTTATATTCATTACTGTTACTGGGTTGTTTTTAAAGATACCACAACATACCATAACTTGTTTGCATTTAAAATATTTAGTATTTTGTGGGCAAGTTCTGATAGTTTAAATGCAAGCTTTGGTTGCATACACCATTCCAATCAGTAATATGCACAAAAAAAAATCTCATTTCATTATATATTTAATATGAAAATAAACAGTTTTATATCTTTAGTAGTTATACAATCAAATGTGTCATTTCTAATACTTTTCATTCTTTTTGTGTGTTGAATAATATGTGTGAAACTGTCATGTTTTGTCACAGGCAGTAATATGAACAACTGGCTTTTGACTCGTCGATTTTTTTTGGTGGATGCACTTAGTGGAAAAGAGAATGACTTGGGAAAACCACCAAGGGTAATTCGGATTGCCAGCAAAATAACAATAAGGTGATTAACTCATATAAATATGTAGTAACATAGAAAATAAAGCCAGTGTTGTACAGTCTACATTTTGTTGTCTTGTTTTATTACGTAGTTTCTAGTATGTCTAATATGTAATATGTGCTGCTTTTTCCATTGCATATTTGGAAATGGCATTAATTTGTTCTGATTTTTTGATGAGTGAGAGAAAACAACATTGACTTGTGGGTGTTAAAATCACTTTGATTCTCCTCCAGGTACAGGGATCAGACCATGTTTGTATAATGCAAGTTAGCAGATATTCAGTCACCTCTATAAAGCAGGTGTCATCTGGAGAGACCTAAAAATTCCTTTGTTAATGCTTTTTCAATGTCTGTGTTGCTAACTATAAAAGGATATTATTTCATAATCCATATTCTTTTTTGCAGTATTTTTACAGTCTGTTGCCTATTCTGTTATACAATCCAGAATAGGCTTGTTGTCATTTAATTGAAATTGTGAGACTAGCTGTTAGGGTCATTAGTGATTGCTCAGATAATCTGGAATATATTTTGGAAGAAACTTTTTTTCTCCTTCTTTATATATTGTCCTTCTCTGAGATGCAAACAGGTGAACACTGATTCAGGTATTTTCTTGCAAGTAAACAATCCTTCCCATGTTTTTCTTCTTATATATTTGTGTACATGCCTTTGTACACTCCAGTTGCTTTTAAAATGTGAAGTGCCATGTCATGGGGTTAGAAATTCACATTTTGTTGATCAGGTTTTTCTGTTCATTTAGTATTTTCTTAGAAGTACAAGTTTCAATGATTGCTTTACAAGCGTTCATCCATTTTTTTGTACTAAAAATCATACTCTGTATTTCTTCAGTATTCGTCTGGTGTCCCATACCCAGAGAGGAACTATCTACCCTCCTCTAATAACTGTCACTTACACAGATGTGCTTGTCCAAAACCCTGAAACCCAGAGTGTGATGGTGAGATCTTTGTGCTACCTTAATTGTGCTTTTAATTCTGTTGGAATTCCAGTTTTTGGCAGTGTGTTGTGAAAATCTAATAAGCAGTGTCTAGTTCTTCTCAGTTTCAAAGTTACAAGTTTTCACTAGAACTTTTAAAAACAAATCAGTTAAAGTATGCTCTTTTCAATTTATCTTCAGTCTTTTTTTATCTTAAAATATTTTGAATTTGAAGTTGGTTTTATAATGCTAATTTAGGCTACAGTTCAAATAAAATTATACACACATAAAATAACAGGAAAATAACAGTGCTTTATGCAGCACTGAAAGCAACAACTTATGCAAGGAATTAGTATTTTTATTTAAAGCAGTGCATTAAGAGGAGGTCGTTATGACACAAATATTTCAGGTCACCTGTCATTTAAGTTAAAATATTGGTAATATATTTAAAACATCCTTTAGTGTTTTGTCTTTCTGTACTGAAAACCACCAAATTCTGCTGTGGCAAATGCAGAAGGGGCATTTCCTACTTGGCTTTTTGCCTGCCTTCATGGGCAGCAGCTCAGATGCCCCATTCTTCTGCCTTGTTTGTGTGTTAGATCACACTGCTTTAAAAAGTAAAACTGTTGATCTTAGTATGGTAGAATAATCATGTTTGTCAATGTTCAACAATTCAGACTTCCAGTACTGATAGACATCTGGCTAGAAGAAATTTGTGGTGTTAGAAGCATTTCTTGAGTTCCGTATTAGCTGCATGAAAGCAAAAGAATTAGAAAGACAGAAAAATCAAGACTGTTTTTTCCTACCTAAATTATGTCTTTATTTAACCACAGAGACAGCACTGTATCTAGAAAGGAATTCATTCAAATAGTGGTAGTAGGAACAGTTTTCAGTTCCTCACTTTTCTGTCATATTATTTCATCCTTTCATCTATGTGAGGTCTACTTGGGTATTGTCAGTTTTGGATGTCTTGTTGCTTTAACAGATTTTATGTAACTAAAAAGATACATTGAATTTCATTACCAGTTTCTGTAAACACTGAGCTTCTAGTACCTGAGGATATTTAGACTTAAGTTCAAGTGCAGTGATAGACAGAGGTCTGACAGGAGCAAATGTTTGTGGAAGACAAGGTGTAAGGAAGCACAGATTGTTTTGAGGGGTGCAGAGGGAAGGTGGTACTTTTTTTAAACTTAATTTAAAATACTATTTATTATCATACTTGTGTTATATCTAGCTGTGCAGTGGCAAAACTCAGGCCAGAATGTTACAAAACCAGCAAAACATTTTCTTTTCCTTGTACAAATCTTTCAGACCAAAGTCAAAAGAGGTCTTAGGTTAAATTTAAGCTAGAGGGAACAATTTTGATGCCGCATGACAATTTTTATTTCATTCAAGCTGACAAAGAAATGGTGTCTGAGCTGCGTAAGCTTATCATATGATTTTGTATATTGGTATACTTATGTTAAGGTTACCTTTAATCACTGATGAAAGTATCAAACATTTGGTGTCTCTTTCAGAAGAAAAAAAAGCCATGCACATTTGAAAGAATTACAAATAGATATAGCTGGTAACTTGCAGATAGCAGGCACCCATCCCCAGCATTACAGCTGGTAAAATCTGCAGTAAAAGTAGCATAACACACGCCAGTACTAAGCTTGGCACCAGAGCACACCAGGTCATATGCAGTAAAAAAACATGTATGTTGTATAGTAGCCCTAGATGGGAATTCCTACCAACTAAAACTGTGAAAACTACCACTGTCTCTAATGGTTGTAGCACATCAGAATTTTTATGCATTTTTACTTTTTGTATTTTAATATTCAGGTTTCTTTCTCAGTCAGCTATGAGATGAATCAGTCAGAGGGACAAATTCAGACTGATGTAAGTTGTAATTCCCTTTAATTTGTTGATATAATGACTTTCATCTATTTTGTGGGTTTTTTTAAATCTGCAAATAATTTTTCATTATTTTCAGATCGCATTGGGTGTGTTGGGTGGACTGGCAGTGTTATGGTCCCTTCTCAAGACGGCAGGCTGGAAGAGGCGGACAGGAAGCTCTATAATTGACTTGCAGGTATAAACAGCTGGCAAACTGAAAAGGGGTATCTTTGCCTCTCTCTATGGACCCCTTTGCTGTCATTCCCTGTGATTATAACTATTCGTTTTCTTGAGGTAACTGAAATAATGTCTAGCCTAGCTGCATAGAACTGTGCCCTGCAGTTAGGCTCACTTGAGGAAGTAGGTTTTTGCATTCTTTTTGATTCTGATATTGTCATTCAGGAAATGCTGCTGCTAAAAATAAAGGTGTTTCCAGAGCTATTGCAATCAGTCAAGTGGACTTAGTTTTCAGATTAATTCTTTGAACAAAGACTAGCATGTAGGAGTTTCAGCTAGTGAATATACCATTAATATATATTCACAGTGGAAAACTTCTGTTCAGGGCTACTTTTCAGTACTAGAGTTTCCTATGTGAGCTGCATAACATTTTATATGAATGCCTTATGAACATATGCATTACTTAATTGGCTTTACAGATCTCTACAGCATGTTTTTATAATTGCAGACAGTTTTCAAGTTCTTACTGTTCTATGCTGGAGACCTTGCCAACGTCTTCTTTATCATCACAGTGGGCACAGGGATTTATTGGCTTGTATTCTTCAAAGTAAGTGTTTTTCCAGATTGGGATCTTATGAAAACCTAGTAATATTAAATATATTTTTACATGAACATTAATTTTCTTTTTTCTTTTTTTTTTTTCCTTTCTTGTCAGACTATTGAGGCAAGTTCTGTATTATATTCTGATTTGTGTGCTTAAATTTTGTGTTCACCTGTTTCTTTTCCTTAGAATTCATTGTACTTGTGGTCTGCTTATTTTATATATTCAAAATGATTGCACATTAAATATTGATCGTTTTCTAGAAAAGCTTATTCACAGTTAAGCATTTATTATGTTGTCATGTATGGCAGGTGTCTGTTTCAATGTAACTTCTCAATTATAGGCTCAGCAGTTTGTATCTGTCCTTTTACCTCTTCCATCTCAAGAAGAAGATTTTGTTACATACATAGCATGTGCGTTTAGTTTAAAGGTAAATAATATTTTCCTCACCATAAAATCTATGTCAACATAGTTCCATATATTTTCAGTAGCTTTTTTTAAAATATCTTGCACAGTTATTAGTTATTAGTGTGTAGATATTATGTCCTAATAGTTATGTTCTTCTAAGAATGAAGTTGTTTTTCCATAAAAATTTATTTTGCGGAGTCCTTATAGGAAAACAAATGTCTCAAGAAGATTATGAAAGACTGAAAAATCATTCTTTCAAGGACAGAGGTATGAAGAAACCTAAATAAAACAGCATCATATCAAGAAAACAAGTACTTTATTTTAAAGCAGAAAGTACATGCTGTGAGTTCCTGATTAGGAAGAAGACAAATTCAAATAATTATGTTCAAATAGGTAGAATTCTTCATGTCTTCATGGCACATACAAATATTATATAAATTATGGGTATTATATTGAATTTGAGTTCATAGTACAGGTTCGTATGTTATGGGGAAATACTTAGTTTTTTTAATTTGTTTCTTTGCTGTATTTTCTTTGTAAGTTTGGACATTATCACATGACTTGCCATTATTCCAAGCTTTTGAACAAACAAAAGAAGTGTCAAAAGTTGCTAATAAAGTTGCAGTCTCAAGTATAGTCAAGATACTACTTGTTAGGTTTAATGAATGATCCATATAATGACTTTTTCTTCATCTTTGTCTATATGCTGAGGCTGTCCTTGAGTTTCTCCTTTTTCTCTCTTAGGCTTTGCAAGTTTTGCACTTGCTGGTTTCGCAACTTACTATTGATATTTTCTTTATTGACTGGGAAAGACCTAAGAGCAAAGTTCTTAAAGCAGTTGAAGGTAACTCAAACTATGCTTGTTTGTATAAACAGCTTAGTTAAACTCAGATATTATTCTCAAGTATTAAATTTTAGAGATTTACTGTGTGTGCTCTTTTTTAGGTGAAGGTGTTATTAAAAGTGCTGCTGCACCTGTAAGTATATGGAGGACATACTTTATAGCAAATGAATGGAATGAAATTCAGACAGTGAGGAAGATAAATCCTCTCTTTCAAGTGCTTGCAGTTCTTTTTTTTCTGGAGGTATTATTATTATTACTATTATTATTATTTATAATTCACAACCAGAGTGTCACATAAGGGTCTGATTTTTAATTATTGTATTCTGTATGGTAATACTGAATCCCTTTAAATTCACTTGAAATCATGTAACTTAGTAAAATAATTATTTTAATGCATTTTTTAATTTATATGTATATATAGGTCATTACAATATTTCATTAAGGAAGACTTAAAAAAATCCAACCTTTAAATACCTTAGAAACCTTTGTTTGTTTTGTTTGGGGTTTTTTTTTTAAGATAGTGAGTTACCTTAAAGAGCTTAAGAGACTGATAAATCTGTGTACACACTGAATTCTTTATTTGCCTACTAGCTCCCCCCCTGCCACAGTCTGCAGCTTTATTTTGGATTTCATATTTATCTGAACTGAGCTTTCTCCCTGCTAATTTGCTACAGTGCTCTTTTAGAATGCAGGAAATGAAATGCGCCAGTTCTGTTCCTGATGGCAGTATGCCTTTAGTTACAGCTTCAGGATATGTGAAAAACTGTGCTTTAGTTTTTAAAAAATAGCTTGGTTTGTTTCTTTTGTCGTTTCTCTACTTTGGGAAGTATTCTTAAAGCATGTAGCATTAAGTTGTTTTTGTGAGGTTCTTATACGTCTTTTAATACTTTTATTCAATTTTATATGTCTGGTTTTAAATTTTTCTTTTAAATTAAATAATAAAAGTCCTGAATCTTTCCTCATTCACTACATGAGCATTTTTGCTGTTGGCAAATACAAATCAGGACAAACTTAAGTGTCCTGTTGCAAGAGAGGAACAGGAGAAAGGAGAGCACCTATTCCTACTGTACTCTACAGCTACCTGAAAGGAGGGTGTAGTGAGGTCGGTGTCAGTCTCTTCTCCCAAATAACAAGCAGAAGGACATGAGGAAATGACCATCAGGAAATGGCCAACCCACCACAAGTATATTTTGGTGCAACTTCAGTTCTGAAAGATTTTCACTAATTTTTCACGCTTGAGTGTTTCAAGACATGGTGTTCCTCTTACGTTTTTTATTTTGGAACTACTTATAGATTTTTTGTTTAAGATAGGTTCAACAATAGACAGTGGAGGAAAATATATTTCTATTCAGTAGAAACAAAAAAATCAGCCTTTTAAGAGTTGCAAAACATTAAAAATTTGCTTTAACACTGGAATATATAGGACCAAAGAGCTGAAATTTGGCAGAAATTACATCCCTATGCAGTACAACAGTAGAATCTTCTGGAGTTTTTCAGTAAAAAACAACACTGACTTTTTGTGAGATTTAGGTGCATGTTTTGTAATTTATGTATCAACCCATATGTATACAGGTTATGTTTTGATTGTTTCTCAGTAATAACACTGGATCACACAAGTGACCTCTGTTACAGTGACCATGCTACTATTCCCAGGTCTGTTTTTCATAATTTTTTCTTACTTCCTGTTATGATGGAAACTACAGGATCGTAATTAATACTATTCATTGTCTCTGGTTGTTATATTGCCCTTCTTATCTCTTCAGGTAGTAGGATTTTCAAACTTGGCTTTAATGGATGCCTCCTCCAGTCTTACAAGAAGCAGTGAGAGCTATGTAGCTCCTTGGAGCCGCATTTTAAGATTTGGTGTGTCTGCTGCACTCTGGATAGCCATTGCCATCTTACAGGTATGTGAAACACATGACATCCTGAATTACCATTTTCAGATTGATTCTTGAAAGTTAGAATAAATCATTAGGCTGTCCAAACCGCTTATCATAGCATTGGGTATGTTCTTAGCTGTTATGTTTAGTTGTTTTAGCACAGTACAGCTTTTGGACTCAAAATTAATCTTCTGAGATATGAGACATCTCACTTTGGAATCAGAATTGTAATCCTCTCAAAGATGTGGTTTTATGCAGATACTTTGTTTTGTTTTGGACAACTTTGAAGCATTGCACAAGTTCAAAATGAAAAGCAGGTTCTTGCTGCAACTTTACTTCTTAAAGGAAGTATGTCACTCCCATTTCATGAAGTCCAATGCAATGGTGGCCACTACAGAAGTCTATTATTTGTGGGTGTTAAATGGTGAAATGAATTGCTTAATAATGTGAAATCTGATGAACTAATAAAGAAAATTTGATTGATTTATTTCAGGTTATATTTTTTGCTGTGTTTTATGAAAGATTTGTTGAAGATAAAATAAGCCAATTTGTTGATTTGTGTTGTGTGAGCAATGTAAGTATTTCTTTGTCTCATTTGTAGAGTGCCATTTTAAATCGGATAGTACATAAGATAGTTTTAAGAGTATTAAATAATATTTATTCATTTAATTTAGATTACTAGCTAACAGCCAAAGCTGATGTTTCTTTCAGCTCATTTTATTGGTAAACTCTGCAAGACTGCAGTTTAAACTAAAGTTTAACTCTGCAGTTAAACCTTACTTGGAAAAAGATTCTGGAAGCATAGGTTTCAATATGTTCTTTTAGACCTGTGATTTGTAGGGGTTTTGGTTGCTTTTCTTTTTAATTTTTTTTTATTTAAATTGATTACATGTACTCATGGTAGAATTCAAAAATAACAAGTCATAAAAGAAATTAGGTGTGGAACCATTTGCTGCTATCTTTTCTACTGGTTTGTGTTTTAGTCCTTTTGTCTTACAAGTTGTCTTGGTTTTACTTAATACATTTACGTTCAGTTTCTCCTTCTGTCTTGGGTTTGTCCCTCAGCTGCTGAACTTCATTTTGTCCCTCTTAACAGTTATCACCTTCTGCATGCATTTTCACTTACTCACATCTGAACTACTTCCCTTGCTCTTCTTTACATATGGGTCTTGAAGCTTTGTACTGCAGGAATTCCCCTTTAACCAAAGAAGAGTGCAGTCAGAATAAATTGGATTACCTCATTAGTCCAGAACTTCTTAAAAATACAGATTCACCCCTGTTATCAGCCTTTCCAGCCTTGGTTATTCCTCTTCTGTGAAACACCCATGTAGTACCTGGGTTGTAGAGAGATTTAGTTTTGAAGTTTATGTGATATGTAAGCATTGTATCATACTGAATGAAATTCTGTTAAATACAGTCTTTTAGGAGTTCAGCTGGAATCATGCATATGTATTATGTAGCACAGAAATAACCTTTGAATCAAAATAAAATCTAATAATTTAGCTTTTAACTTCCTGGCTCAATTGAAAAAAGTAGTGATCCTTGTTGTTGATAAACTCAACTTGAAGGTGGTATGTCTTTCTAGTTACATGTAGATAAAACTAATTAGTAAAAGAGTTGCTAAATATTTTTTCTCCCGTATTTATTTTGGTACCTGCCTACTTTGTATTTGTATCAGGGCTGGCTGGTATGACTGATCTACACTGTGAATTTAGGAGATCAAAAATAAAATTATAATTGTTAATTAAAGTGTTCTTCTCTTCCCCCATCTCTTAGATTTCAGTGTTTCTCTTGTCTCACAACTGCTTTGGTCATTATATCCATGGTCGCTCAGTGCATGGACATGCAGATACCAATATGGAAGAAATGAATATGAATCTGAAGAGAGAAGCAGTAAGTAAAAGTATTCAAGTTTATACCTGTTCTAACTATTTATTTTGTATAAAGACCCCACACCTTTGCATCATGGATCTGCAATTGTGCACTACACTGAGCTGTGTTACTTACAAGATGACAGCTGTTGATATGTAAATATTTGACTCAGTAGTTCTTTTAACTAGCTCTTCATCTTTATTTTTCTTCACTATTTCCTCTTGCTACTTCTTCCAATTTCAAGGATATAAAATAACTCTTTGTCTAAAAAGTTTTTTCATTTATCTAAGAACCTTGTTTTCAATATTTAAGCTTTTCATAAGGTCATGGCCGCATTCAAAAAGGTGCATACCAAAAAGCTTTTGTAAACAGACTGAAAAACTAATACAGAAACATGTAATCTTCCAATAAATTATTTTATTCCATCTCTTCTACTATGGTAATACAACCGATTCTTTATAGATATTAATTTGCTTAAGTGTTTTTTCTAGTTTGTCATATATCATATCTTTGTTGCAAGAGCTGGTAAATATAAAATGTCTAATACAAGATCAGACTGCACTAAATTTCATAACATCTTGTATCTTTTTAGGGACGACTAAAAATACCTTAAATAAGGATATTGCTATTTCATTGTGAAGTGGACAGAAAAAAAACTATAACCATGTGAAAATTAAACCTCAAACACTGAAATATAGAGGAATCTCATTAATAATGGTTTTGACCTATGTGTTCCTACAATTTTTTTCCTAATTGCTTATTTTAATATAATTTTGGGAAAAGGAGGGTTTTTCCCCTATGAAGATGTCAAATTGTTTATTTTCTTGGGTTTTCTGAGATTTATTAAATGTGACCTGAAAAGTATATGGAAAAAGCCAGGAATCCAAAACAAAGAAACAAAAAAACTGGGACAAGTATAGAAGAAGTGATAGACCTAAAAGAAAGGTCTTCAGAGGGTATATCAGAATATGTATTATTAGAAGGTAATGAACCGAACACAGGTGAAAAGAGAAATATGACTTTGTGACAGCAGGGGTCAGGATTTCGTGTCCTAAGAAAATCTTGCTGCAATAGAACAAGAGTGCAGTGGATTAAAATATTTAGAGAGATTAAGTATTATGTATACATGAAAGAAAGGAAATGAAAAGCTTTTGACTATTTTTGGGTCTATGAATGATAATAATAATGTTAATTTACAATTGCTTCAATTGTATAGGAAAATATGTGTAGTCAGAGAGGTTTGTTACCAAACACAGATGGCCAGACATTTCAGATTTCCATTTCAAGAAAAATGCGACTGCACTATGACTGGATTCATGAAACCCTAACAAGAGTAAGTGAGATATTGGTATGCTTTAAATATTTTTTAAAATATGAAAGTTTTCTGCTGATGTCATGATCTTGTTATATTTCAGAAACGTGGTCCTGCCAGGCTTTTGGACTCATCTGCAAATACTTTCGAACAAAGTACAAGGGCCTACAACACCATGAATAAATTTCTCAGTTCTTTTATTGATCACGTATGTATATGGATTTTACTATATTAAGGAAAATATACTTACTCTAAGTCAAGACGAAAAACTGTAAATCTAAAGGAATGTGATCCCTCTTTAAGCATATGTGCTTCAAGATTTGTTGTTAAAGATTTTATGGCAACCAGGAAAGTGCTTCATTAAAAAAAAAAATTAAATTGGAGTGTTGTCCAGCAGCACAGACTGCACTTAAAAATGACAGATCCTTTTTTGTTATGTACTTACTTTTGTCTTGGAATAGACCAGTGGCGTTTTTTTTTGTTGATAAAGGTCTAAGTAGCTGCACTTTAATTTGTAGCAGTTTTGAAATCATAAAACAAGAAGTGTTATTTTTCTTTTTGTTACAGGTTCATAAAGAAATGGATTATATTGTTAAAGATAAGTTGCTGCTTGAACGGATTCTTGGCATGGAGTTCATGGAACCAATAGAGAAAAGTATTTTTTATAATGGTAAAAAAATGTGTGGTATTGGTACTATTTTAAGTATCCAGCCTTCTATGTAGATTTCTTTCCCAGGGTTTACAATCTAGAATGGACTTTACAGCAGGAGTGATAATTAAATGGCTGCTTATGAGGGAGGTATTTAAGAGAAGTTATTTAGGTTACAGAAATCCTATTTATAATTTGTCATTTGACTGTGTTATTTTTTTATTTAAGGCAACTGAAAAGATGCAGATGTGCATATGTGTACAGATGTGCACATTTACGAAGCTTACGATCATAAGCATTGATAGAAATACATTGATAATCTAGACTGCCATGGTTCCCAAAAGTTTAGATATAAATCAGGATTTCGTGGCAGTAGGACATACACAATTTATAATGAAAAGACACTGTTTCCAATCAGACTTGTATTGGACGTTTTTGAAAAATTAGGAAGAGGAAAAAGAATATGTTTCCTGATATTGTTTAAGTGCTCTTTTCTCTTTTAAAAGTGGTGCTTTTTGATAGAATAAAGAAGTAGATAAATGGTCTAGAGTACTTTGGTTATGAAAAAGGTACTTTCAACTTAAAAGATACATTTTCTGGGGCACTGTTAACCATTAAATGAAAATAATGCTAAGGTCTGAACCTCCTCCTAAGTAAGGCATTAAGCATATGTTTTTATTATTTTGTTGAGTTGGGGCCAGAGCTAATAGTTGCTAAAAATTTTAGTGACAAGGAAGTTACATCTGCTTCTTGGTTTAAAACAACTTTTAAAAATAATCTGATTGAGATTTCAGGAGCAAGTAGAGTTGTGTATGACACGTGGGTTTTACCTATTGTGTTCATCAGTATGATGACATTTTGTAAGTGAAAAGTTTGTATTACTTTTAAATAGAATGACAGGACTATCTCTATGTTGCCATAGAATGCCATAACTTGCTCTATCTCTGCTTTTCCTTTTTCTTATCAGCTTTCTCAGCATGGACTGATGAACTCCACAAACCAGTAATGCACAGAAATAGTAATTTTTAAAAAAATACTCTCTTTCCATAGACGAAGGACACTCTTTCAGTGATGTTCTCTATTATGGCAATGAAACAACACTCCTCATCTTCGATATCCTGTTTTTCTCCGTTGTGGATTTAGCTTCCCAAAGTTTTGTTTTAGCAGCTATCCTAACATACTTGCAACAAGAGGTAAATTTCAATTTAAGAACAAAGTAATATTTTTTGAATGGGACTCAGTATGGTATTGTATATAGTTAATAAAGGCAGTGAATTAACAGTATGCAGTGACAGAAGATTATACTGAGAACTTATAAATTAGTTTTATATATTTTTTGTCAAATAGACTTGTGAGAAACTAATTTTGTTCATTTGGTGATCATGAATGAAGAGGTTACAAATAATTTTCAGTAGAAAACACAACTATCTTTTAATCACACCTAATTCCATTGTCATTTAGGGTGGAAAGGTAGTGGAAAATGTTTTAAAAATGCTAAAGGAAGTTAAGCACCTAATTCACTCATATTGTTCACAATTTAAAGATAATCTGAAGTTACTATTTTATGTTAGATAGTGAAACATACTGATGTCAGTATTTCTTCATTAATATATGTTTTCTAAAATGTTCTTAGATATTTAGGTTTATTCGTAATACACTTGGGCAGAAGAATTTGGCATCCAAAACCTTGGTGGATGAAAGATTTCTCATTTAATCAAGATGATGAAAAACTGTGTTAAGGATTTAATAATGGAAAATACGAACATGATTGAAGTCTCTGACCTGTAAATTAATTGTAGTGCACTTTTCAACAAAAACAATGTAATGGGTTTGAAATTTGTCATTTTTTATATTGTGTACTATTAAGCTTTATTTTTCTGTATTTATAAATTTTTAAAAAATTTGTGAACCCTAAGCCATAGGCCTTTAAAAAGAGGGGTACATGTAAATAAGACATAAGTAAACTTAGTGTTGTTATTATTAGAATAAAATTAAAATTATTTTATGGCTTTTGATAAGATATGGACCACTGACTTTGTGGTAACAATTTGAGCATCTGATTAACAGGAGAGGTTGTCAACTTTGAAGTTCTCTGAAAATACTTTACATCCTTTTCCTTTTTTCAAAGTTATTTTGTGGTGTAATGTTTAGCAAATATATGTCAAATTTTACATAGCACAATATTTGTTCTGAATTAAGTTAGTATTTCAGGAGAACTTTTTAAAGATCAATTATTTGCAGAGATTTCAACTTGAAATTTTAACTTTTCTTTCTTGTGTTATACAGTATTGTATAATTCTGTCTCTTCTCTTGGAGTTTATCATTGTTTTTCTTGGGTGCGGCCTACACATAACATCCCATGTTTGCAGCACAGTGGTGTTACAGTGATGTAGAAAAAGAGGCTGAGGCTCTAATAGAGCAGAGGGGATGGTTATCGGCATTTGGGGTTTGTTCCTGGTCTTCTGTCATCTCATGCAAGATGTTCAGGGAAACAACAGTAATTATTCTGCTCACTTTTTCCACACAAGTGAAATGCAAGCAATTTTTCTTACCTTTTTAAAAGTGTTTTCACAGGTCATGTACCTTTGGTCCCTTAGTTTTCTAACTTTATTATCTTTAGATATAACAGAGACCATGATCATTTTACCATCATCATATTTTTGAAATTTAGACAAGTTAATAATTACTCAAATGCCACTTATTAAGTGTTAAGGGAGATTATGAATGGCCTTCAAATCACTTTAAACTGAGGTGTCTACCTCCCATTTTTATCACTGAAAAGTCTCCCTACCTTTTTATACTTAATGTTTTTACAGTAAATGGTTAAACATGAATATTGTTGGCCGGGTTTATACCTGTTACTTGTCTTTAGATGATTCAACAAGGGACTTACACCAGCAAAAATACCAGAAAAATGTAAGTCACCATCATCTCATGTTTATTCTGAAACAGAGACTGAGGACATGATTAGTTGAACTTAGCAGATTTCAAGTGCAGACATGCTTACCTGAATTGAAGCAACATGGCATTTCATGCATTTCACAACTTAGAGTAACACGGACATAAATCTCACAGTCACTGTTATTCCACTGCATTTACTTTTGTTGTTGCAGAGTCTGTGTTGATTGCTAGTCCAATACAGTAGCTATTGATTGATAGAATGTGCCTGCCAGTAAGGCTGTGACCAGAGAGATAACTGAAGAGTTGATTCGTAGTGGGACATCCATTTATTAATGTGCCGTTTAGCATGCGCATTTCCATGTCATGCTTTCCTTGCTTTTGTCTGTTTAGGGGCACAGTTCTTAGTTTGCTGGTGCACACTATGCCTTAGAAAAGGTGTGAATACAAAACTTGTAATGAAGTGAAGTATCCCGAATAAATAAAATTAAGGTTATTGCACTTATGGTGAATATAGTGATTAACATGTCCATTATGTTCTCTATCTGTTTAAAGAGCCAAAAATCCTGTTTCTACTGGGAACCATGACTGTATGACCTCATTACTTGTGATGTTTCTTGTCAGTGATCTACTGAGAGCTAAAACTGTAAATTAAGCTAAGGAACCATCTGAAAAAGAGTCTGCAGTAGGACATTCACAAGGCAAAGTTAGCATCATCTGGGGTCCATGTATTTCTTTGGTGGATATCTTTGCATAGCTTAACTAAACTTAAGTCCTTACAAGTTCTACTGCCAAGTCAGTGTATGAGAGGAAATAAAATCTTTGTCATGTGACTACATTTACTTAAGCTAACAGATGTGACTAAAGGGGTGTAGAGAGTTGCTGTGGCCCATTAATGTGCAAGGGTGACCCTGATGAAGTGCCATAATACTGGTCTTTAGACCAGTAGAACTGTGGATACAATTGCACATTACTGTCAGTGGTCACAGGCAGGGGCTTGTCCTCTGTGAATTCTGATCATGTGTTCATGATCAGGAAGTTTTTCCAGGGAACAGAACCACACCTCAAATG
The DNA here is from genome assembly GCA_013400915.1 of Pardalotus punctatus. NCBI lineage: Eukaryota > Metazoa > Chordata > Aves > Passeriformes > Pardalotidae > Pardalotus > Pardalotus punctatus. The sequence continues at coordinate 255,010 of VZTX01022521.1, read as the reverse complement.
TACCTTCTCCAGAATGGTCAAATCTATGATCCTGCAGTCAGGATAACTAACATAACTAGACTCGGGTGAATCAGGGAGTGTCTGAAAGCAGAATGAAGATATGGTTGTGCCATCTGTAGTTGTGTGTTTTTAGTCAGTTCAGTTTTAATCAGTTCAGCAGAAATGGAGACATTTCAGCATGTGGGCTCTCTCACTCTCAATGGACTCTCATTTGGACTCTCATGTGGACTCTCATTGTTCTCAGTGCTTGTGCTAACCAGGTACACCTTTCCATACAAAACTGCTGCTTAGAGTTTGCTTTAGATATGCCTTTAATTATCTGCTGCACAGAAGGGCACATGAAAGCTTTAATAACCTTGCATTTTGAAGAACGACTGCTAAAAGCAACTCTTCTTACAGAGAAATGATAAATTAATCCAAAAACATCCTGTCAAAACAGTTCAGTCACTTGGCCCTCTCTTTCCCCTCAGTGTACACACTACTCTGCTTTGTTTCATTTTTCCAGATCATTTGTCTAAAATGTTAATATAGCTAACATAGGCACTGTACATGATTTAGGAAATAATTACAGGAGTCAAAAGCTCCAGGAATTCATAGAAGCTTTTCTTCACTCTTGATGTCCAGTGATCACTTGGAACAGGTTGGCTGAGCTTTTTGTTCCCCTATTGCTTGATATTTGTTCAAGAAATATCCAACTTGATATTTGATCAAGAAATATCTCTTGTGATTGCATTTCCAACTTAATGGATTTTTAAAAATTAATATACATCTGCAGTGTGGTGGTCATGGGATGAGTGTCTCAGGTTTCTAAATGTTCTATTTGCCCACATGGCATTTCAATCTCTCCTGTTTGTTTTTCTGAGTGAGCAATAAAAAAATGTCAAAGATTGGAGATGTGGTTTTTTGCACTTGTTAAAGGAGTTGACCCAAGCCTTCAACACATTTTTCCTTCCATTTGCATGAGAGTAGGACCAGAGGCTGCTGCTGGTTTACAGTCCAGAGAAGCTCTGTCAGAACAAGTGTAAGGAAGGGGTTTTGCAGTTAATGCAACTATGGAGGGTACGGTTTTGGATAGTCAAAACTAATGGAATGAGATGGTTGGGTTTTGCCAAGTTAAATACCAAATTATTTCTACAAATAATAATAATTTGTATGTACAGACAAGGTACAGTAACTTCAAAAATACATTTAAAATTTACAGTTCTTTTTACTAGTGAGGACTTGCCATTTTACTACAACATTCATTTGTATGGTAGGGGCGGGTGTGTGACTGAGGTAAAGCCTAGCAGAGGTGAGAAGTGCAGCTGGCAGGGCGCTCAGCTTTCACCCTCCCGGCAGCTCTGCAGTATGGGCAGCGCGCTGATGCCGGCCAAGCTGAGCTCGAGGGGTTTTGGTTTGTTTTCAGGCTCAGCAGGAGCATTTGAGCAGTGGGTGAAGGGCACAGTGGCACTGTGACACACTTCTAGGAAAATCACAAATAAACGGATAGTGAAAGGAGGTAACTACCAAACCTCAAAACTGGTCTCCTTCAATGCTACCTGCTTTCCCCTGGCTTTTTTTCACCACCCAGTACCACACCCATTTCTCCTGTACCTTTTCACTAATTAACCGCACTAATCCCCTGTTCAGCTCTCCTGTGCCCCAAGCCATTGTCTTCAGGCAGTGCCTGACACAGCCTCCTCCTTCACCCCATCACTGTGAGCTGCGGTGCAGATCCTGCCCCTCCCTTCCTGCAGGTCTGGCAGCAGGGCTTTCTACCAGGGCAGTTGCTGCCTGTCTCCACTTCCCTGGGCAAATGAGGAAAGACATGACCTCGGCAGGAGAATGCTGCTGAGCTGGGCAGCACTGTGTGCCAAGGTGTGCCTCAGGGTAGTGGCACAGATTCTTTGATGAGAAGAATGAAAATCCAATCATAGCCTTAAAAATCAGATTAAAAGCATGAAGTCCCAACTTCTGTGTATGTCTAAAAGGAAGAAGGAATGAAACCAAGATGCCTCTAAAAAAACCTGCTTTTTGAGAACTGGCTTCCTCCAGCTTTGCCTCCTCTATTGCCTACATACCATCTCCATCCCAGAACACCACCTTCCTTCCTTCCCAGCCTCCTACCATGACACAGCACACAGCTAAGCCCTGCCATAGGTGGCTTGAGAAAGCCACAGTCCTTGCTGACCCACCACTGGCTGCCAAAGGGAGTGGGGCTGTAGATGACATCCTGCAGGCAGGGTGGCTGAGCTGTGCCAGCCTCCGTGGGCAGAAGTGTGTGGGTAGTTCTGGGCTCCAGTGCCTGTGGGGAGGACCTGGATCTACAGGTTGGGCTGGGGATCATGGAGCCTGTGGGACGATACCCAGGAAATTCCATGGGAGATGCATTTGCCTCTCTGCAGGTTGAGTGTTAACATTTTATCTTGGTAGAGCTTCAGTAAACTCTGATGGTCCAGAGCCCCAACCAGCTGTATCCCTCTCTGTTCCAGACTGCTTTGCCAACCTAGCAGTGCTACTCGAGACTTGTCACCCCTTTAGTTTCCCCCTGTGACTTCAGTCACAGTAGGAGTAGCTTCAAGCCTGGCAGCTGGGATGGCCCTTGGGGTTAATGAGGAAATATTTGATGTTCAAAGCTCATCTGTGGAATAGCTCTGGAGAGATCAGGAGGGAGCACTCTTTAGCTGACATTGAGGATTTCCCTTTGGATGTTCAGAATTGTTCTTTAGTTAATCTGTGAAAGCTGAGCCCACAATTGTCAATCTCCTCACAACCTGTGGTGTTCATGAATCAAACCAGAGGCTGAATCTGGGCAGAGAGAAGGAATGTACTTGCCATAGCACTAAAGCAGTTATTCCTAGAAAACACATAGCAATTGAGAGACAGATCTAGATGGTTTATTTCAGTGGTTGGGTTTAGATTTTGGGATTTTTTTTTTTACATAAGTGCTTTTTTATTACAGAATTATCATATTTCCATTTTACAGCTCTGTGTCTGGGTGGCAAAAAGGCTCATGCAGTATGAGGAAACAGGAATGGATAAAATGACCTGTAACCCCATGGTCTCCATAATCTTCTCACCCTGGTTTACAGCTGCAAGAAAATAACCCCTTTCAAATCATACAAGAAATGAATCTCCAGTTCTTCCTGCAAATGCTGAATCGAGATACTTGCTTTTGGCTTAGCCTGATCCCTGGGGCAAGACGAGTTGCACCAACTGACCTCCCAAGGAAACAGCTCAGTACCTCACAGAGCCTGATCCCCCTTCCTATCTGTGCCCTGCCACAGGCAGCCAACCTGGGATGAATAAATTCTGCACTTTAACATGCTACAGTTCCCCCTGAACCCTCTACACATTCCACGGAGCTGTTGGGGCAGCATCCCCTCTCCACAGCCTCTCAAAGGCTGGATCTGAGCACTGGCTTTGGGGCACATCTGCAGCATGCTGACCCACCTGCACCAGCCCTTCTCCTCACTTCTTCCTTCTCAGGGTCACCTGGGACTGCAGAGAGCCAAGCCCCAGAAACCTCATCAAGGGGATTGCAGGAGTTAAGCTGAAATCTTTATGTTTAATAACAGCTGTGCTGAAAGCTCGGTATTTATTGCACTATCCTGGAAGGTCAGAGCAGCAGTGATGCCAGGAGAGGGACCCCTCAGGTGCTCATTTCTCCTAAAAGCATACAGCCAGAAACTAGTTTCTGTTTCTTCAACAGTTTGAGGCAGGGAAGGAAAAGGCTGCATTTCCCATTTGCAACATTTTATTTTTGCGTGTGTGTGGATATTAAGAGCTGAGCTTCACTGTTGAGAAGACCAAAATTGCTCTCCTGTACCTTGGAGTGCAAGTTGTTCTCTCTACAAACACTGGAAAATATTACTTCATGGTCAGGTACATGACAGGACATGCAGATTGCTTTCTGTGATTGCAGTGCAGGGGGGGGGTTGTGACCAGGGGCACCCAAAGCTCAGTGCAGACCCTGATGAGACTCTGGGTACTCCCCACATCATCTTAAACCCACAGGGACAGGGATGGAGATTTCATAAGGATGGAGGCAAAGCCTGAAAAATTCATCTCTGTAGGCATAATTATAGTTCTGAAAAAAGAAAAAAAAGAAAAAAAGAAAAAAAAAGAGAGAGAGAGAGAGATTATGGCTGCCTGGCTTGCACAGGCAGCTGCAGCTCTCACTGCTGGCTAACACCAATCTTGCTGCATATTATTTCTCTCTTAGGTGACGTTCTGCTTTTACATTTGCAGAAAGCCCAGCACTGTGCTGTTTGGAAGGCAAAGCACTGAATTCCTTTGAAGGCTGCAGATGCCGTGATGAGTCTCAGGGATTTGTGAGCATGGTGATGGGAAAGTGCTGGATCTGAGACCTGTGGATCAGGACCATCTGGTCTGTCAACAGGAAGCACTGGATCCTACAATGATGCTGTCTGTTTTGAGCTGCAGATGTGCAGCTGTGACACCCCTGTAACACAGGCTGGTGTAAGGAAGGGTTGGCTGTTGTCAGTGAGGAAGTTTCACTTCCTCACCCCAAATACTGTGAGCAAACCACAATTTCCTCAATCTCTTTAGTTGTTTAGAGCTAGCATTGCTCTCCAGTGGTTTATTTCTGACAGTCTGAATAAATGCAGAGTGATGCTTCAATGACACGCTCCTTGGAAATAATAATATTCATTGCCCATGCTCGCCAAGCCAGAAGAGACCATGAGGTAATGGAGCCTCCCTTGGAGGCCACTCAGGGCTCTTGGTTCTTCTGGTGCAGTCACACTGATTCCCCATCCCTTATTGTCAAGGGAATTGCTGCCTTTTCAGCAACCATTACCAGGGAAGGGCTGGGATTCTTTAAGATGCACTTAAGTAGCAGACATTTAAATGTATCTAGACAGAGGAACAGAGAGGAGTTGATTTGCTCTGGGGAATGTCTTTTGTTTCCTGAGGCTTTTAGCTTTCTCAGCTTCCCCTTTCTCTCCAGCACTGTTTGGTTGCAGCTACTTTAACTGGGAGAGCTTGAAATGGGTGCAGTAGGTAAGGGCAGAACTTACAGAATTTGGGAAGCTTCACCTCCCACCAGTCATTGCCACGCCACCCATAGTTATAAAAGCTGTACTGGAAACCACAGTGTATAATTAGAGGAGGTGGATGTTTTCACATTCTCTGCCTGTGTGTATGCAAGAGTGTAAAATCCTGGCTGCTCTTCACACCCGTTGTCAGTCTCTCAGCTCAAGGATGGCATAATAAAAGTCTGCAAGGAGCATGAACCAGCTCTGCAGATGCATGTGCTTGGAAATTAACCCCTCTAGAACCCAGCCCACAGCTAGGAACAAGCCTCAGCCCCTGACATTATCTGTGCAGTGACACTGAAATGGATCTAACTGGGCCAGTAGCTCAGAGGACTGTTGGTGAGCAAGGAACCCTGGCAGGGTTTGCTGTCCTGCAGAGCCAGAATTATGCTGGTGGCACCGGGTGAGGGAAGGAAAAAGTGCAGGAGCTAGGCCTGGGAAGAAGTACCTGGGGCAGCAGACCTCCATTTTGCCCAGAGACACTGGAGCAAAGCACAGCATCAGCCCAGGATCATGAACCCTTTCAGCTGTTTTTTAGCATTGCACAGGAAATACAAGGCAGCCCATTCCAGTGTGCTCCTTCTCTGCAGCCCCTTTGCTGTGAGGAGAGTGTGCAGTAAATGTGAATGCTGAACACATGGTACCACCCATCCCTGGCTGCCAGCAATCTGACGTGGGCAAGCTGGGACTACAGTGAAGGGTCCCAAGCCAATGCAGCACAGACAATGACCCAGTGATTACACCTTCTCCCATGGTTTTGTATTCAGACCTTAGCCAAGAATTACCAGATTCCCTTGTCCCAGCAAATACATGAGAAAGGCATTTCTTGAGAAAGGTGCCGAAGTCCAAGAAGTTGTCATCTTCAAGCTTTTCCATATGGCAAAGGCGCAGGAGATCCACAGTACAGAAGGGTATATGCATCAAATTAAACTCTGCAGGAGGACTGGAGCCATCAGCAAAGTGGGGAGTAGAGAGCAATGTCTTGTAGGGCTCCCAGGGCCTGGGTCACGCCAAAGTGCAAGTCCACCTGTGCAAACAAACCTGATGTTTCGCAGCAGGGTGGCCATGCTATGCTGGCAGGTAAAAGGTACCTTGCCCCCAGGTGTTTGTAACCATTAGCTCAAGAGCAGGCAAGGACCACTGACCTTTCTGGCCCCAAGGCATTTCTTAAGAGTTTAAAGGAGGCCTGTAAGCAATGATAAAATGCTCCAAAGCTCATATCCCTGCCCAAAGTCTGGGGATGCTGCAGGTCTCTGTCTCCTTTGTTGACAAGGACTGATTTAGCTAAAGGAAAGGGGAAATCACCCCCTTCACTTTGGCTGGAAATGTTTTTCTCAAAGAAACCCACCACACACATGCTGAAGCCCCATTGGTGGCCTGATCCCCCCTTGCTGTGTCATAGCACAGGCTCTTGCAGAGTTTGTTCCCAAAGTATTTATTAATAGGGTTAATTTCTAAGCAGGGGAAGGTATTCATGCTCCCAACAAAATACATCGTTAAATACAATTTTCCTCTGGCTTTACACACACATAAAAAAGGCTGTACTCAAGCCAAACCTGGATAAGAAATGTTTCAAACAACCTCCCTCTTGTTTGCTTAGTCCCAGAGCAGTATTGATTTAAGAATATTGTGTTGATGGTAACCTGTTAGAAAAGTTTAAATGTCTTTCACAACCTGGCGAGAAAAGGGGGCCTCTCAGCGAAGGCTCTTTCCAGCAGTGGCAGGGGTGGCACTCCCCAGGCAGTCAGCTGTGCCCATTAATTCTGCTGGATGACAGCACTGGCCCATCATAGTAAAAAAAGGGAGGGCTCTAGAAATGCACAAATTAAAGTAGCTGGCAATTCCCCTTTTGCCTATACTGGGGCATGCAGGTTTAAACGTGTCAAGGTTTGACCCTGGCCAAATGCCAGTGACCTACAATGTCCGCTCTCTATGCTCTCTCCTGCTGCAGCTATGCAGAGGAGAGGAATCAAACACAAACACACCGGACTCATGAGTTGAGATAAGCCACTGGTGGGGTTGGACACACAACAGAATGCCAAAACAGATGAGAAACTTAAGTTGCAAAGTGCTTTATTAACCTAACAGAGTCGGAGGATAAATGAGAGGTAAAAATAAGCTCTTAAGACACCATCTCTTCACTCACCCCCCTTCCCCCTTAAGACACCTCAGTTCACCCCCTCCCCTCCTTCACACAACCAACAGCTCTGGGTGGGGGGCAGGGTGTGGGGCTTTTCCTTAGTCAGTCCATGACCACAATTCTTCTGCTACAAACACTGGTTCTCTGCTCACCCCTCTCCCTCTTAGGATACAATTTCTCAGCTCACCCCCCTCCCTCCCTCCAATCAACAGCTCCAGGGGTGGGGGCCAGGTTATGGGGGTTTTCCTTTAGTCAGAGTCAGTCCACCAGGGAGAAGAGTCCTCTACTTAGCCATGGGGTCCCTCCCATGAGAGACAGTCCTCTGAGAACTTCTTTGGCGTGGGTCCAATCTCACGAGCAGCAGCNCCACGGGCTGTGGGTGGATCTCTGCACCCCCCTGGACTCCATGGGCTGCAGGGGGACCACCTGCTCCCCCCATGGTCTTCACCATGGCCGGCAGAGTGTTTTCAGCTCTGGTGCCTGGAGCACCTCCTCCCCCACCTTCTCCACTGACCTTGGTGTCTCCATGTTGTTTTCCCTCACATATTTTTACCTCCTCCTCCTCCTCTGGCTACAAAGAAGTGCGTGCACCCATTGTTTTGATTTCTTCTTAAATATGTTTTCACAGAGGCGTAACTAACATCTCTAATGGACCCAGGTTTGGCCAGCAGCATGTCCATCATCTTCAGAGCCATCAGAGAGTGGCTCTGCTGGACAGGGTGAAAAACTTCCAGAACCTTCACACAGGACACACAGGAGGCATCTTTGTGCCCCTCCCTACCCACTAGCAAAAACTGGGCTAAGTAAAACCACCACATTATGAGATACAGCTTCAGAATAATGGTTTGGAAGGCTGTGCCAGTGCTGGAGCCCTGCTGGGGCTGGGCTGGCTCCTGGGTCAGAGGGCTGCACTCTCAAAGAGCAGAAGAGACCCAAAAGGAGCAATGTATGCAGGGGCATCTTTGGGAGCGTGTAAAGCTGTGGGACAAAAGGCACATTTGTGAAACCATGGAGGCTGAAGGAGGAAGGGAGTTTTCTGGCTTCCCTTCCCCTCTCCAGATGCTGCTCCCAGCACAGCCGCAGCAGCGTTCGCACACCCTGAGCCACCCAGCTGCCTCTGAAAGGGCCCTTTTGACAGGGAAGCGCCGCCTTAGGATCAAAGGCATTGCGCAGCAGCAGTTCTACTGTCAGGCCGAGCTCTGCTCAGCAGGAAACTCCTCACAGCTGCAGAGGCTCTGGGCAGCCAGCCCGGCACCCCAGGGACGAGGAGCACTTGTCACGCTGGTCTTGGGCATGTTGCTGGGGATTGCTTGGCTGTCGTCCTAACCTCCTCTTCCCTCCTAAGCTCACAAGTCCACTCGTTCATCCTCTCTAAGGACATTTCCTCACTTCATGCACATGTCGATCCCAAATACTACATTCCTGACTACCACTATACTGCAAAACTCCGAGTGTCTCCCTGCCCATGTGTTCCACTGCAGGCAGCCCCACTGCCTTGCAGTCTCTTCACAGGGACAGGGCCAGCCACTGGGAATGGGTGCTGCTGGGCAGCTCTGGCTACCACCATCCTGTCCAGTTACACTCAGTTGCTGGCAGAAGTCAGGCCAGACAAACTAGGCTTTTCCTTGGACAGAAAGGAACTACAGGACCACCCTCAGCCCTGGGAAATTCTCCATTCAGGACCAATACAGGATTTTATTTTGTTTCCTGGGATAGAGAAGACTGGGGCGAAGAGGGTAAAAACATCTGGGAACATAGGAGAAATGCCTGTTGGTGAAATTTGCTGCTGTTTTCAAAAAATACCTGGGCTGAATGCCGAAAGCATTGGTGTGGCAATTTCATTTACATGATACAACTGGAGCACAGAGAGTTGGGGATACCCATGGAGAATGGTGGGTGAAACACTCCAGAATACTCCCAAATACTTTCAAAATGTTGTATCACCTCTTTGCCATCGAACATCTACCAAGCACTTGAAGATCCCTGGCCCAAGCCTGCTCTGTGCAGCCTGTTCTTGCACAAGGACAATCTCCAGGCCAAACACTGCCTTTCCAGCAGCAATCCCAGCACGGCCAGCAAGGTTTCAATGCTGAGGCTTCTTCAAAGTGAACAAAACCGTGACCTCCTCTCATTACCCCATCCATCAGCTGCTTCTGCTGGCTGCTGAGGGGCCAAAGCCAAAGTAACAGCGTTCCACTTCTGCTTGTGACAATCTCTCCATTGAACTCCAGCTGAGTTACTAAGTGCCCAACAAAAGCATTAAATGTATATTAAAGGTACTTCAAAACAACATGCTTGGAATAGGATCTCAGTGAGGGAGAGACATAAACGTGAAAGTATGGTCTTAATTAAAGCCAATCTCCCTGTAATTATGTCAAGTTAATAGCTGTTTTGTAATGTGCGTACAATAATCTGAGTTAATGTTCTTTTATGTAAATGTTATATATATTGTTATATGGAACAACATGCAAATCACTTCAGGGTTATCAGCTTCTTGTCATCTCCATCTACATCTTATGAGTTTTACTCAGAAAGTATGAACTGAGGCAAAATAGCTACACCTTACCAAAGCCCCAGTTATTCTAGATCGATTAGGATCAGAAATACACTTCCATGAAAACATGGGGCCATAGAGCCAGGTGCATACATGTACATTCCCTCGTCACAAACTCAGTCAATTCCAGGGTTAAAACTACATCTTTTCTCACCCCCAGCACAGCAAAATGTAAATAGGCCACTTGTTTTGCTTCTCTGCTCCATATATCAGTCACGGAGGGTCCAGAAGTTAGTGCTTAGCTGGCAATTTTGCTGATAATGAGGGAGGCAGAGCAGCCTGCTCATTTACAGCCACATCACCTCTGCTGACAGAAGTAAAAATGGGTTTTTGTCAATGTCAGTAAACAAATTAGAAACTGCTCTGGAGAGACAGAGCTCTGGTAGCCCCATTGCATCAACAGGGAAAAGAGGGGAGGGCCAGGCCCTTGCAGCCACCGGCTGCAGGGATGTGAAGGACCTGGCTGCCTGTAAGGCTGCTCCTCTCTGCTCCTGGCCTGGTGTGAAGGCAGCTCGTGGACCCTGGTCAGGTGCACACCGAGCAGGGCTATACTCCCTGCATATGGTGGCTCAGAGTTTGCTGGCCTGGCTCACACTGCTCACTGCAGCTCCACCAGGCAATAATGGATGTCCTACAGCTGGCAGGAATTTTCATCAAAACAACAGGTTTTTATCAGAAAATGCCAGTTCATCAAATTCAGCAGGCTTTGCACCAGCAGTGCAGTTTCTAATGAACTTCTGAGGAAAGAAGAAACAGATTTTTTTTCAAGGACCTGCCTCATTCCTTCCTGGTTTCTTGAGCTGCACAGTTGCCCAGGGCTCACACATCTACAGCTCAGCAGGGCTGCTAATATTTCAGACTTTTTATTTTCCAGGGCTGAGAAGCCTAGAAAGGCCTAGCAGGAATGGGGCTTATAGGTCCCTGCAGCACAGGACAGAGCCTGACATCTTGGAGTGTATAATCTCACACCAAGGACATAAGGGTTCCCATGCCTAGGGAAAAAGGAGCCTGGACACATTGAAGACTTGGATAACACAAAATGAAATTCCTAGACTAAAGGACGTTTATAGGAACACCAAACCCTAAAAAACCCATTTAAACCCCAGGATTTCCATTCAGGTTTTGTACTATTAAAATTTCATTTTTAAATTTAACATCTCCTTTGTTGTCTGTGAGGAGCAGACCCACCACTTGTCCTCCCATCCCTGAGAAAGGAGAATGCTTGTGCTTTCTAACTCCTTTCCTCTTACTTCTTGCAGTATCTGCAGGTTCTCCAGGTTCTCCTGCACATTTCTTATAGAAAAATACATTTCCCTCAGTGCTGCCTTCATGGTATTGACGGCACACAATTTGTCGTTTTATCCAAGTGCTTATCTCTCCAGTGTTTGATGTTTATAAGAGCTATTTGCCAATGACTTCCAAGGTGTTTTAATAACAGGTGTTGCTTCCTTTATGTATGCCAGAGTGAAATTGCCTGTATGAGATCCAGAGATAGGGCAAATAAGGGACATACTGCTCTGGCTGTGATAGTCTCTTCTTCTGGATAGATGTTCCCTTCCACCACACAGGGCAAGTGGATGTCCAATTGGGTGGGTCATTTAATGCTGCTGGAGGATGCAAAGGCTACTCTGTGCAGTTCAAGGGCTTTTCATGCAAGGTGACAACTCCACAGCCCTCACTGCCTTACCCATGCCCAGCTGTTTGGAAGCCTTTCCAACCTGCAGCTCAGAGAAGCCCAGTCCCCAGGGCTCACACTAAAGGCAACATTCAGGGGCATTTTGCAGACATGCAGGTGCCTAGCTCTGACTGCCACACTCCCCAGATCCCAAAGGGACAAGGCACACACTTAAAACCTCCCTTATAACCTGAAGTGCTTCCATTACTGGATTATTACATGTGGCTAACCATCTGCTTAGTTATAAGGATCAGCTTGAATTCCTCATTAACAACCATATCAGATATCCACACACTCCTCCAGAGCTCTGGTTCAGACTCACATGGTACTGGTGTGCATAAAGGAGCACCAGCTGCAAAGGGTTTCAGACCCAAGCTGAGAGCAGAGAAGGTGTCCCATAGCTCCACAAGGTTTTGAGGAAAAGTGCTAAATACATCCCATTTCTTTTGCCTGTGGGAAATAAAAGCAGTAAGTGACATAGGGAATGAGAAAAGAAGAGAGGAGAGGACACGAGCAAAGATGATGGGGAGAGAAAATGTTTCCCCATTGTTACCACCAAGGCTTTGTGCCTACAGCAGGGATTATGAGATTACTTCTGATGTCAAATAAATCATGGCCCGATGCTTCTCCCTATTTTCCTTTCAATTACTTGATTACCAGACCACCTTGTTCATTAAAAACACCTGCCTCAAGGTTGTAGTATTGTGCCTTCAGCAGAAACAGGCAGAAATCACCACCATGCTCTGCATGGTGCCTTTTTTGTTCAAAAAACCATTAGAACCTCAGGCAGCTCAGATGACAATGCTGCCCTCTGTAACCAGGTGGCCACTCCCTCAGAAATAGAACAAATGCAAAAAATAAAATGTTTGAAAGAGTTTAGGAGTCAATAAATGGATATACAAACACTTTGATTTGAGGAATGGCCTGTCCTTTTCCCATCCTGATGGCATAGGTTTACTGAACTCAGACACAAGACTGCTCAGTCCTTTACCACTTTCTCTTTGGTTGTCTGCTTTTGCTGTGTTTGCTGCTGGCACAGCCAGTTCTCCACTCAGTCACTCACATCCAGTTGTCATGAGGGCCGATCAGCACCTTACACAGACACCTGTGCACAGAACATGCCTCCCTTTACTGACTGACCTCCATCTCCAGCACTGCTTCACTCTGGGCATCATCAGATTTCCACCACAGGAAATTTGGGCACTCCTTCAACTGCTTTCGTTTTGATTAAAAATGTAGCTTTAATTCCACTCATAATTTTGAAGAACTTGGATAGCTTTAACAGAGCTTTAAAAAAACAAACCAAAAATCACATGATTTTTCATCTTCTAATTACTTGAAAAATTATAGATTTGCTACAGTCTGTGTTTCAGATGAGGGCTCAATGCCAGTTTGCCATTGGGGACTAAAGATAGAGCAAAGATGAAAGACTAAATGCAGTCCTGCATGTCCAACACAGAAGCCAACCATACTGTTTCAAGGCATGTTTCAGACACAGCCACATAACTGATTTGGAAAGGAAAACTCAGCTATAGTTTGAGAGATTTCAGTGCTAACTTCAGCAATGATCACTCTCTCTCTTAACGGAACTTAATCAGAAAAACAAAAACATCCTTAATATTCCTAGCACAAACCAGGCATGGATCCAAAAATATTTTACCTCTGAGTAACTGGGGAAATGAGCTTTTCCATCGTGCGTTCTACTGCAGTGACTCACCAAGGAACTCAGCCCCCAGTGTAAGGCATCCTTGCACAGTGATCCATCAGGAGCAATGCTCAGCCAAGCATATGGCATCGCAATCACAGGCTGCAAGAAAACTGAAGATTTATTTCACTATGGGTATGAAATGCATATTTCATTATGTCCACTATGCAGATGAGCTATGCATATAACCTCAGAGAGCTCGATTTCAATATTAAAGCATGGTGAATGCCGGTTTTCCTTAAAGTTCTACTGGTATTGCATCAAATATGTCATTCAAAACAAATCCCTGTTCATGTCAGTTTATGGTGGTTTGTCCCAAATGATCAGAGGATCCCTTCTGAAAGGCACACACATGCATAATCCTATCTGGGAAAAAAATTCCAGGAAAATATTCACAGGACAAAGGTTGGCCCTACCCCATCTTGTGCTATGAGTGTTCCCTCCCACCCACCATCTCAGGAGAATAAAGCATATTTATTCTCTCTTACTGTACTAAGGAAGAGATTCTGATTGTTTAACAAATCCCATGGCAACACACACCGTTAAGCTCAAAAGGCACAACTGGATGGTAGAGAAGAGCCAAGAGGACAAGCAGACCTGCTTCCCTTGCTCCCCTTTGCTTCTCCCCAGGTCAATGGCTCCCCTTGCCCCAGCCCAACCACCCCCTGCCTCCTCTATGTGCAGATTCAATTCACTGAACCAGCAGTATCCAATGCAATGAAGAAAAAAAAAAATAAAGAATAGTCATCTATTTCCAGCTTTGGAAGTGGTGTCGTCCCGGCAAAGGGTCTGTGAAGCACGACAGCCGGCACAAGGAAGGGGGCTGGGCTGCAGGTGAGAAATGCGGGTGCGAGGTGAGGATGCACTGTCGCGCCCCTGCCCTGCTCGGACCCGTGAGCAGGGGGAGCTCTCACCGGTGAGCACAGGGCAGATCCAGATGTGCCGAGTCCCCACCTGCAGGCCGGTACGACCCAGCCCCAAGTCTGCTTCTTAATGACTCAGGAGCCGGACAAAACGCCTGAATCATTGCCAATTATTCATGTGTCATTTTTGATGTGTTAGCAAGCAGCTCATGGAGACAAGTTGTTCTGACAGTAAGACAGATACCTTGTTGCTCAGCTAGAGGAGCAGGCATTTGCTTTTCAGTAGATATTACATGAAGTCCTTGATGATTCCTGCTTATCAGCCACCATCTTGAGACCTATCCAAACCACACAGAAGCCACTGTTAAGACCTGCCAGCTCCAGTCACATTGGGACCTTTGGTTTTTTTGATCAAAATAAATGCCAGCATAATGCAGGTCTTTACATGTGATATATCCTGTATAAAAGGAAGCTGTCAGTGTACCTGTTTACTTGGTGGTGTATATTTTTGCAATGAATTAAAATGCCAAAAATACCAAACTGAATTTCAAGGACTAGGCTGAAGTTATGCACAGAAGGTATGCAGGTTGGCCTCAGGAAGTACCATGTCACCCACTGGTTTTAGGGAAAATAAGACAGTGGAAAATGTCCCTCATCTCACATTTGTTCAAGCTTTTTTAATGAATGTACAAGATCTTTCACACCACAGTTAATTACAGAGACGGAAATGTGTCTCTCACTGTACCAGAGGAAGAGAAGCAAGATAAGAAACCAGAATCACAATAAAATAGAACCAGTTTCAGAACTCAGCTACAACTATGGCAATCTTCATTCACAGTATTTAACTGAGACTACAGAAAAATAGGGCACTTAGCAAGCTTGAATAAATTACTACATCATTGGCTTACAAATGTTTCAAAGATGTGAACTTTTGTAAAAGTTAGAGTTTGTAAGAAATTTGTATTTGCAGAACTCATTTAGCATTATCTCTGCCTTCATGTTGACTACAGGACATGTCATTTCCAAGTAGCCAAGCATTAAGGGAGATACATTTCAAGAGGACAGGCAAGAAAAAGAGATTAAATACAAAATGAAGTATTAACATAAATTCTAATAAAAAGTCCTGTTACTGTAAAGTTCTGTTAAAAGCTGGCACTGTAAGCAACAGTATTTTACTTTTCCTGGGTTGTATGAAGTCAAAAGGGGACAATGGACCAAATTCTTCTCTCACTTAAATGTGCATTTTCCCTCCCACCTTCATTGGTGTCAGCAGCCTCAGCTAGCTGCTCCCCATACGTAAGTTTGAATAAAGGAATAGTGAGGTATTAACAGAAAACAAAACAAAACAGAAACAAT
Source organism: Pardalotus punctatus (assembly GCA_013400915.1). NCBI lineage: Eukaryota > Metazoa > Chordata > Aves > Passeriformes > Pardalotidae > Pardalotus > Pardalotus punctatus. The sequence goes on along the minus strand of VZTX01022521.1, from coordinate 239,678 downwards.
GGATCAATATAGTACATTTCCTCTACACATCCAGCTCCCCTGATATTCTGTGCTGTCAGGGAGTGCTTCACTCACCAGCTGCTCCCTGGTATGTGGCACAAGCCTGTTGCTCATCTCTGTTCCATACATTTTTCTCTATTCTTCTCTTCTGGTATAGAAAGTGGCTGTAACTGACAGAAGATAAAGCAAAAGGATGAAAAATAATAATTTTCAAACATCAAAACCAAACCTTTCTTTATAGAAGTGTCTGGTTTGAGACAGCCAGTGAAACAGTTTTCACTTGCTATTTATTGATGTCTGAGAGAAGCTGAAGAATGCTTTGGATGCTGTATTTATTTCAACATTCACTATACCAACGCATCATGTGGAGCAACTGCACCATACGTGTATTTGACAAACACTTAAGATAATCCATAGCCACAAAAGTTTGGTTAGTGGCGCTTGGACACAACAAAGAAGACATTTCTAGTTCAGAGGAATGGGCAGATTTCTGGCAGAACTCATCACTGAATCTTTAATGGCGTCAGGGACATTTGGCTTCCCAATATCACACTACATCTGATGATTTGGCTTTGGTGGCAAGACTGAACAGGCTTGGCCACAGTAACAAAACATAAGGTAAAGGTGGCAAGGCACCTGGCAGAATTATGATTGCTGCAGGCAACCTAAAATCATGAAAACATGATGCTTTGGCACTATGAGCGCTGTAAAGATGGCCTTACGGAATGACCCTGGGAAAGGGTACAGTGTGGGAAGGAGACGCAGTTATGCTGTAGTTCCTTTTCCCTTTATCAAGTTTTCTTTGAAACTAGCTTTTTTTCTTTTTTTTTTTTAAGAGAAACCTGGCAACAAAACATTTTTAATCTTTTCTTTCCTGACATGATTGGAATGTTTGTGTGTGAGCCTTGCTGCAGTTAAATCCTGAACACTGTGCAGCAAGTCCCATGCCTTTGAGCACAAGTTGGGCATGGGGAGTGCACTGCTTGTGCACATAGGAGCCCTGATATTTCATTGTCTGGAAACAGTTCAGAGTTGTCAACGACGCAGATTTGCTAATCAAAACTCCACATGACTGAAGGACACACACGCTGACCTTTACTACAGCCCTGGGAATGTTGCAGCAGCCTGAAATAATTTTCTAGTGCTGCTCCCACTGCTCAAGTTCTTTGCAAGTACTGGTGGGGACACTGTGCCTCTGAACAAAGTGCCTTTTAAATATGTACTCTTTAGAAAGAGGGGAGGAATTATGTCTGATTCAACAGGGCTTTCAGATACCCTTTCCAGGTTACTACAGTGGTTGCATTCAGTTATGCAGACTTCAAATTAAAAGTTAATAAAAACTAACACACTTCTTATTTCTCCTGAGGCACATTTGCTTTCCTATTCAGATGGCTGAGAAAAGCAAGTCAGAAGAAAATTCCGCCTTATTTGACAAAGGGTGCAGGGATTCTGAGAACTGCCTTGCAGAAAATTCCTGCATCAACACTGCTGCTGTTATTTTGAATCAGTTGCACTCGTTTTCCAAGTGTGCTTTATGCCACCTCCCACATGGCAACGCGTAAGTAAAATATCATTAGCTCTGATGCGCACCCTTTGTCTTCCCAAGAAATTACTAAAAGCTGTCCTCAAAAAGCTGACCGTTGGAGAGTAGTAGAAATTACAGACTCATGTTTGGCACAGCGTCGTATTCGCAGCTGTACTGACTGCCTGCCAGAAGCTGTCTGCCTACAGAACATGCTGTCTTCCAGCTGCTCGACCCAAGATAGTCCAAGAGGATAAGAGCAGTGTTAGAGAAGTGAACAGACTTTCTGTTTGAAGATTTCTTTTGCTTGGTTTTACAGCTCTTCTCTGGGAGGAAGTGAGCTTGTTGCCAGTCTCCACATGATGGCAGATTCAAGAAGTGTTTTCCAGATTAACCTAAGGCACTGCTTTTTGACTCAGGGCAAGGCATCCCTTCATTATTAACATGGAAGTAAAAAAACCCACCCTGTGAGTCATATATTTTACCCACTGATACATGCAAATACAAACCAGAACAACTTGAATACAGGAAAATCACTGGGATTTTTTTTTTTGTTAACATCTTTAAACCCTTACAGATTTATAGACCCTGTTCTCCCTTATTCCAGCTCTTCTTTTAGCTGTTCCTGTTTAATCATAGCAATCACCTTGAGTCATGATGCTGGGTATAGTGCAATAGACTCACACGTACAAGTCCTTTATTTAAAAAGTTCTTTATTTTCTGAACACAGCAAAAAGCAGGCAAAGAGCAAGAGCCCACCTGTGCTTACATTCAAGCCTTTTCCAGGAAGTCCTTTGCTGCAGTGTTCTCCTTCCTTTCAGTGTCATGTCCCTGAACTCAGTTTACTGTACCCTTTGCATTTCGACCCTTTTTTTTTAGTGATTTTTTTTCCTCTCTTACATGCACGTGTGTGACTCCACAACTTCTGGCTTAACCACTTTCTGCCTGTATAATTTACCAGTACATTGCATTGCAAGCCTGTATGGGGCCATGTTATTACTTAATTTTGTGATACTGGTGCAATATTTGGATAGGTGGATTATACTAGTTTGGTTTTCAGTAATCAGAGTCATTTAACTGCTTCCTCATGCCAAACCAATTTAATTTCTTTTTTTTTCATCCCATAGCTTTTTCTTACTATTTTCAACAAAAGCTGATGTGATCACAAGTTGATTGTATTTTGCTGCATGAAAATGAAGTAAGTTAGAATTGCAGACATGAATTTTGCAAATGGCCAAAATTATGCTGGGACAGCTTCATGGGCTGATGGAGAGAACAAAAATCACTCCCAGGGTGTGGTTTTGTATTCCCTCCTGCTCCTCTGGCCCGCTGCAATGCCCTTCCCTGCTGCCAGAGACTGCTGCCTGCCCTGCTCTGCATGCTGAGCAATTGGTGGAGTCATGCCCTGAACTGCTGTGAAATGATCCAAGTTTAAAAGTGTTTTTGGGAGAGCTTAGAGCACTTTCGCTTTAAAGTATGGCTGGACACACTCTTGTATGGCTGGTGACTTGGAGGGCCTGGGAGGGGACATGAAAGAGGAAGCAGGAAAGGTCTTTCTATAAATGAGGGTACAGCTGGATAGCTTAGACCAGACAGGAGACAGAGTGAATAGACAGAGCGACCTGCCCTAGAGACTCCACACTTATCTGTTCTTGTGCCTTTAACCTGCATGGCATCGGTATGACCAAGCCAGATTACATAAGAGCACAGTGACACATCACAACCCAGTTGTCCTCTGGGTAGATCAAAGCACTCTGCACACTTAGACCATGAATCTTGTGTCTTCCATTGGGATCAAATGGTAAGGGAGATTAATTGCTGTGAACACTGAAAACAAATGAGCATGAAGACTGTGCCTATGATGACAATATTTGTGAATGCATTTGTTTTCTAGTATTGAAAGCAAATGTTTTATTCATTGTCTCATGTGAATGCATGAATATATCAGCAACACATTTAAAAGAAACAGAAATATTGTGTGCTACAGCAGTTTGCTAAGGAAATTGAAACAGTGAGTTAGGTAAATCAGTCTTTGATAACCCAAACTGTAATTTAAAACGCAAATGCCTTTCTGAGCTCATCTATTCTAAGCTGGATAGAGCCCAGCATGTTTCAGTTTTTAAATAACTCATTCCCATGACCTTTGCAATTCACTACCTTACACAACAGTGCAAAAAAGAGCCTCATACACATGACTCAGGCTGCCTTAGGGTTCCTGAAATTTAAGAAGGCAGCCTACATAACATGATCACAAGCAAAAGGAAAATAAAAGACAGCTTATATAACATCCAGACAAATTGAACAAACCTCTGCAGTTACACAAGGCTGCAGAGATGCATCCAAAGTTCAAAGAAGTTTTAAAGAAACAGCCTGATATGGCTGGTGTTTAGCCCTAGTGTTTAAAGTCAACACTAGTAGAATAAATAATCTTTCTTCTTAAAATACTGCTCTAAAACACTTAGTTTGCAATCTGGACTTGCTTCAGGGCATTGGAACCACATTGAGTAAAACGATCATGGGGAAGGAGTAAGGTGCCTGGACTGCAATCTTGCAAGCCCAAAAGGATCACAGTAAAACATGGGTCCTGAGTTCCTGTGAAGTAGCAGGGTAGCAGTTATCTTGTGCTTACTGAATGTCCTCCAGATGCTCCTAGATCTTTATGGAGGTTCATCAGAGGCACAGCCCATCTGTGGGGGAACATGTGACCTTGCACCACCTTCCTGGCCTTTGCCACAGGGATATCACTGAGCTGTGCAACTGAATATGCAGGTTATTCAGACTTGCAAGCCAAATGCAGTCCTGGGCTGCAATCCAGATCCAAGGGAAGCACCCCAGTGCCAATGAAGGGCAAAATTAGAGTGGGGATCCCCAAATGACCTTATAAAAAAAACTCCCCAGGACAAGAAGGGCACCCCTAAAGCAGGCCTGCTGGAAATGGTCACAATCAGGCCCTCTCCTTTAATTAAAAGCCTGGCACAGGAACACAGCTTTGTTCTGCTGAGATGGACAGGATCTCTCCGAGGGAGTTGGCTGCCTCCAGTTCCTGAATACCATAAACAAAGCTCCAGCTCCACTTGTAAGACACAGTGTTTCTCCTCCTGCTTGTTCCTATCTCACCATGTAACAGCCTAGAGGCCAAAGCTTTTAACTGTAAAAGGCTGGTATAATTGTCACCTTCATTCCACACTGCCTCTTTTACCAGGCAAGTCCTGTTGCTATCTGGCTGTAGCTCAGCTGAGGCAAGGGCAGTGTCTTACCCTGCAGTGAAGACTGGTCACTCACACAGGAACCTACCACTCCGTGGCTCAGAGGCAGCAAATGAGACTCTGTAACCTTCTGCTTAAGACACCTGCCCGGAAGAACAGAATAATTTACTGGATCTAGTCAGGGAAGGGAAGAGGTTAGAACAAATACATGTTTGGTTTGTTGTTTAAAAATATAAATTAAACATAGAGTATAAAGCAAATAGTAAATATTTATGTAGATGGGGTCACTTGAGATAATGTCTGTTTATCAACCAAGGAAAACAGTAGCTCATCCTTTTTCTACAGAAAAAAATAACACGTGCTTATATTTTCTTCATCAAATGCAAACCCCAAAGGATACAGCTTGGTCTTATTTTCCCAGCATTTAGGTAAAGCTAAAACTGAGGAAGGTAAATAGGAGTGAGAAGGAGGTCACTTTGGTATTCTTCCTAAACTTCCTTGTTACAAGTGGAAATGAGACCTGATCTGACCCTGGGCCCCAGGACATCTAAGAGATTGGTTCAGAGTCTACTCTTGGCTCTAAATCAAAATTTCTAATTTAATCTTCCATAACTGCTTTTCACTTCAAACTACCCCCTCATGCTAAGATGATAACACCAGTACTTCTAGTTATTGGCACTGGTTGCCCTTCCTCATTGCTGGAGAAATTATTTGACTTTAACATACACATTTGCATAGAAAGATCTCAACTCAAGTAAGCCAGCTGTATCTATAGACCATCCACTGGCTTTCCATCTTTTGACTCCAGTGACCTCAAGTAAAGACAAAATCTGTATCCAATTACCAGTCTCTGAGCAATCTTTTATTTCAGGGTATCATATCTGATAAAATGAACCCAGGATATAGTTGTTCCAGCAGCATTAGGTAAACAATATTTTATCTGTTGAAAAAGGTAATCTATTCTCTGTATGGAACAATGCAGGCAGATTCCCCTCCCTATTTTAATGTCTACTACTTCCCTTGAAGTCTATTGAATCTTTTGCATGGCAACCATTATAACTGCAAATGTAGTTACTATTTTTAAATGACTTTAACAAAGAAATGTGAAAAATGCACATGATGAACTACAGCTGGAAAAGGGATCAGACCCTTCAGAACCAAGGTAATTGCTGGATCCAACTTCCTGATATCCTGAAACTACTTCCTCATAGCCAGACACTGAGAACGTCCTAAGTATCATTCTTGAAGCTGGCCAAAAAATTATTTTTCAACATTTTTCTACAGAATTTCCTTTACTTCATCAAGCCGTCAGAATGCTGTGTTCCCCAAATTGGATACCAGACCCTGAAAAACCAACCCAGATGAAGAGTGAAAACTAGTGCACAACTACTACCAAATGCAAAAAATGCATTTAATTATCTGCTAATGAGATGGAAATCAACATATACAAGGAAAATTCTGATTAACTAAAAATTAAAAATCTTCATACTAGAAGTGGTGAAATTCTGGAACTGGGGCCCAGGCAGACTGGAGCACCTCAGTCCCCAGAGATGTCTAAAATGGGACCGGCCAAATCCCTGAAAAACCTGAGCAGCATTGAAGGTGGCCCTGCTTTGAGCAGGTCATGTCTGACCTCAATTACTCTCTGACTTTAGGAAGTTGGATCTGAACTGTTGAATGAGTCCAACCCATTGCTTCATTTCAGAAAGGATTAAGAGTGAAGATACAAAGGGCCTCCAGGGAGACAAAATAAATTTAACTATCCCTGAGTCCCACAGTGATAGCAAAATACCCACTGAAGGCGATTGTCTGTGATTCCCCATTGGACTTGCCCTTAGAAAGGGCAAGGGGAAGATGAATCATGGCTCAGTGCTGCTGGTTTACTCTAAAGTTGATATTCTTAGGAGATGTTCTTTAAAAATCACCTTTTGCAGGGCTCATTGTAAAACTTCAGAAATGTTCACTGTACTCAGGAACCCAGCTGTGTTGAGGGAGGGCAAATGCACCACCCACAGCAAACACTCCCTGAGAGGGCAGCAGAACACTCGAATGTACAACCAAACTCTTCCTTTGAAGCAGACTGAAGAGCACAGGCCACCGCTGTTTGCAGGTACTCCATCTGCTCTGAGCTCTACTTACACATTTATTTGTGCCACAAAATGCTCCTGATTTCAACTAAATTACTGCTCTGTGGAACAGCATACTTAGATTGCTATAATTGCTTCTGTAATGCTCTCAGGAAAGGAAAGAACACAGTTTAGTCCTGTCCAATTCCTCCTGTTTATTCAGTACATGGCATGTTTTTCTCCCTTATTTTCTCCCTTGTTAGGCTTTTCTTCCTGCTCTCAAAACTTATTTGACTCTTCTGTCTTTTCTTCCTGCTTCAGGCAGGTATGGCAGCATGCCAGGTGGAAGCATTTGATCCCTGTACTCAGTTTTAAGACAGGTTTTATGAGCAACTGCTCTTTTCAACAAGCACAGGAGCAACACAGTATTTCTGAAACATTGTATGCAAAGATATAATAAGAATGTTAAGGAGTCAGGGGATATAAAAACAAGTGAAATATTATCCTGTGCTCCTGAACCAGCTTTCTGTAAAAATGAGTCAATAAAAATGAATCAATAAAATATTTATATATTAGGCACAGGAACCTATTTAAACTAGAAGGTTATTACAAACACTTGGTTTCAAACAAAAATGGATTTTGATGATCTGTAACGGAGTTTCTCTGGAAAAGTGTTTCTCTGGAAATGTTTTTTTTTTTTTTGGAAATGTGTGTTAGGGTAAGTACTGCAGCACTTTAGCTGCAGTGATAATGCATAGCTGCCTATTGGTTCTCCAGTGCAGAATTAGCCACTGCTGGCAACAGGCACAGTAAGACAAGAACTGATGTCTCTTGTTACACTCAGTTGATAATCCTTTCATCCAGGGAAACAGGGAGGCTTTGCATACCTTGAAGTAGGTACAAGTAATTCCTTTGCCATCAATCTCTTGTGTAAAATGTTAGATTTGGAACAATGTGGTTTTTTATTCATGATTTTTTATTATTTAGAATGAGCAAAAATGGACTGTTGCTCAAAGTGCACAAAAAGGTCTTGGCAGCAGCAAGATGAAGAGAAGGAAAATCAAACTTTCAGTTAGATTGCAACATCCAACTTCTGGCAGCACACCAGCAAACTCACATAAGATTGGGGCCCAAAATGTCAGCCAAATTTTTGCATTTTGTCTTTAATTTGTGGGATTTATATGTGTCTACTAAGGCCAAAATCTTTTCTCACTCAGTATTCTGAAATTCAAATTCTGTCTAATGTTCAGAGATACATGGTATCAACAGGATGCTAGGAGACAGGGAGCTACAACTTCTGAGACCAGCTCTAAAAGTAGCTCCTCTCCTGGCCTTAAATCAGGAAGAGAGGGATAATTAAATAAATAAACAAACAGGGAGCTGTACCAGTAACCTTTCAATTTTCACAGCAAATTACAGAGAACTGAACTAATGGGCACAAGACATTCTGAAGACCAAAGTGTAAATGCTAACTATTTTGTGATTTTTTTTTTTCTAGGTAGGCAACTCTAGACAGCAACATTCTCTGTGGAAGTCATATATGAAGCCACTCTACAAACTCCTGTACTTAGAGGAATATGAGGTGACTTCATCCCACCCCATTTCTGTGTATCTACTTGTACAACCATCATTCAAATTCACCCAGGCAGAGCTTTGTCTTCCCACAGCCTTCTACCTTCTGACAGGGTAAGAAGGTGCCTTGACAGTGCCACTTTACGTAGTCTATAAAAAAATTCCTAAACTTGGGGACTTCACAGTCACTCTTGCTGCAAGTAGAAAATTATGTAAATGGTTGTTGTTTCAGCACATTCTGCCAATCTATTTTTAACCATGTGCTACTGTTAGAAAGGAATGCAAATAATTTATTTTCCATGCTCTTTAATGAAGTTTGTAATGTGCAATGGTGTCTGTCAGATGCCTTGGTTGGTTTTGTTTTTAAACTTCTAAAATAAGCCTCAAAGAGGAGATGATGGTGTACCATTCTGGATAAACAAATAAATGTCTCAAAAGTCACCCAGAACACCAATAAATGAAAATTGTAATAATCTGTGCTTTCAACTACTACCATGAAAGACTTGAGTTTTTAAGGATGGTATCATTTCATCCTTCTAGCTGGTTTTCACCAGAGAGGTGAAATAGAGGGTCATAGGGCAGTACTTCCCACACTCTTACATTTCAAGTAGAGCTCTTGAATCTTCTGGGCACTAAGCGAAGATTTCCTTATGTTTCTTCTTCTGGTTTTGGTACACAGTTGTACACATCCTACCAACTGGGTAAAGACGTAAGTATAGTCAAAATCTATGTCTTGTTACAGCTGCTGAGGGAATGCTAATTGCAACACCCTGAGGATTGCTAACATCTGCTGCCAACAACACATTAGCAAAGTGAGCATTGCGGACACTCTGAAAAATAGTAAGGCGTGAGAGCACAGGCATCTATAAACAGAGAGGTGATCAAGAAAATCAAAAAATGAATTTAAAAAACCCCACACCCCCGCCTTTCAGTACAGGGTTCAGTGGTCTCTTGCGGAGCTAACACGCTTTGTGACTGTTCAAGTCAACTCGAACATTTCAAAGGAAAAAAAAACAAAAAAAGCACCACTCTAAAAGGAATTTAGAGTAAATGCCAATACGCCCTGCAAAAGTTTCTGGAGATTTTCCCATATTCGGTCTCCGTAAGTCAGAAGCTGCGTGACTCTGACTACTGACCAAGGGAGTATGCGGGACTTTCTCAGGGCGGAGAGGTCCCTGGTTTAGGGGACACACCTCGGCGATCTCTAGCGGAGTTATAACGTCCTTCGTACCTGTTAAAGACACTTCACGAACATTTCAAGCGGAAACCTCCACGCTCCCCTTTCCCACTCGGCACAGCGCCCGCCGGGGGCTCTCCCGCCCACGCACTCCCGGGGCAGGGCGGGCGGGCACAGCGCGCGCCGCCGCCGCGTTCGCGCCTTCCCGCCCCTGCGCGGTGCGCGCGCACGCAAAGCCCCCCGCCCTTCCCGCCCCCCGCGCGCTCCCTCAGCCTCCGCGTCACG
>VZTX01022521.1:187807-229809 GCA_013400915.1 Pardalotus punctatus | reverse complement strand
GGGGGGGAGAAGGGGGTGGTGAGGGAGGCGGGCGGGCGGCTGGGGAGGGGCGGCCATGTCGGAGCCGTGCAGCGCCTGAGGGGGCGGCCGGGTCCGTCGCGGCGGCGCCCAGTGCGAGCGGGCCCTGCCTCTCGCCCTGCCGGAAGGGAGAGCGGGGCCGGCGGGGCTCGGTGCCCGGGCGGGCTGCGGGTGCGGGCGGTCCCTGCAGAGCTGGCTCGGGCCCATTGCCGGGCGAGTGGCAGCGGCGCCGTGCGTCCGCAGAAGGGCTGTGTGTGCGTGTCTCCTCCTGTCTGCCGTCCCACCTCCGTGCCGGAGCTCTACGTCTTCTCTAACAAACTCTCTGCCTTGCTTCTCCCCCCGCCCCCCGGGCTTCTGCTTTGTGGATGTTGGCGGCTTCATGTTGTGACAGGAGAATGTGTGTATGTCCTGGGCCCAGGCGGATCGGTATGTATCTCCCTTCGTGGAGGGACGGGCTCGGGGGTCGGATGGGGCCCGGGGAAGGGGCTGCTAGGCTGGGCTGTGTCTGAGGCCGGAGGGAAGGATTAACGGTGCTGCTTGTGTTAAATGCTTCTTGTTCCTCCTCCCCACCTCCCTGTCCTCTCCAGCTGGCTCATTCAGGTCTGTCAGGTGTAGGAAAGGCACCCAAGTGTTTTTACCTGAAGCCATGGGTGTCTTTGGCACACTGTTTTGGAGAAACTTGTCTGTACAGTGTTAATTAGCCTTAATAGTATGGCTATAATGAGCCTTTATTAAAAGAATGGTGGAGCATTTTTCTGGGTTTTTTTTGTTTTTTTTTTTTAGGGTAGTACTACAATACCCGTAAGTTGACCATCTGACTCATTATTGGTCATGTTATATTTGCAACTTGAAAAATAGCACTTGTACCCTGCTCTGGGCTTGGAGAGGTATTTACACTGGGTTGATTCTATTATCTTGACAAATACTAATTGAACTCTAAAATTTTTGCTTCTTTTCCTTCTCTGCCATCTTTTGATCAGCCATAGTGATCTCGGGATCTCAATTGTTTAGAGGCTAGCTGGAGTGTCTGGTTATATTTGGGGCATCTGTGTTGTGGGGATAAATAGGAGAGACTTTAATTTTAGTTCAGGTTGGACACTTGGAATTATGCGTTGTCTTAATCAACTTGGAATTACTGAATCTGCTATGTGAAACAGACTGATCTCTTAAGCTGACATAGATCTACGGTACATGATACGAGCTCTGAAGAATGTGAGGCCAGCTTTTTACTACTTCCTCTTGGATTTCACGTAATATTTGATAAACTAATGATTAAAAAAATCAGCAAAATATCCTCTGGCACCGAAGAACTGTTACAGCAGCAATACATTTGTATTTTTGCTTCATCATGGACCAAGAAAACTGTCAGAACAGTTGAGGCACCACTGTGGGTCAGCACTGAACACAAATGCTGAGCAGTCAGTAGAGCTTGATTCAATTGGAGTCTAATGGGAGACCAGTGCTGAAGCTGAGGTGCTGCTATGGGCCAAGCACATTCATAGAACCTTAAGGTTACTGTTCTGTAAGCAAAATTGTTGCTTTTAAATGTCGCATGAAGAAATATACATAACTGTTACCAAAATAGCTACCATATAATTAGAAGGCAGTGAATAGAATTTAAAATCTATATTTGGAGTTGCATACTACTGTTGTCATGCTGTGTGCATGTGAAGCCTGGACTGGAGGCACCTTTCTGAGAAGCAAATGGCTAACATAAATTCAGCGTGCATCTGGAAGTTTGAGCCAATATACTGCTGCTGGCCATCTGGGCTACAGCCTGAGCTCTTCCTGCTACCTGCGCAATGGAAAACTGACCAGATCAGTCCTCACAGCTGTCAGTGGGACCCTCGGGAGAGTTTTTTCAATGTATGACAGTCAGTCATTAATACTGGGAAGTCAGCAGAGTGATAGTGACATGAATTCTACTCTGCTTTCAGCACTTGTATATCATGTAACAGAGAAGTGGGCTCCGCTCTGGTTTACTTACGAGCAAACAAGTTGGAGGGATGATTGTGACTTTCTTCCCTTTCTTGAAACAGGGAGAATCGGGTGAAGCTTCATATGTTTCCAGACACTTCTCAGCTGGCCCAGGTGATCAGAATCCTATGGCTGAACCTGTGGAAAGTTTATGAAGTGGGGTGATTGCAGAATGCAATTCCTCCTATATTGCATGATCCTTTAGGCTTAGTATTGGGGCTTGCTGCGTATTTTATTCGGGTTCTGTCTCATCTGAAATACTGGTATGCCTGCTTAGCTTAAAAAAAAAAGAAGTCCATTTAGTGATTGAAGCACCTTGAATAACACAGCAATATCCATTTCTTCAGTAAAACAGTTTGAGATCTAGTGGTGCTGGTAGATTAGTACTTATGATTGCAGTAAAGCATAGTGTTCTTTTCTGGGAAAAAGCTTTTATGATGAAACTTGATCATAAAAGAGAAAATTGAATTTGCCTTAAATGTGTGGACTTCACACAAGGCACAGTTCAACTCCATTTCCACTCTGGAATTGTTTCTCAAGTATTACATTGTACAAGACTTCCTAATAATGAGGCATAGTGAATAAGGCTTTTGAGAGGCACTCCCACTAGTGTTGTGATTTGGCATGTAAACGGGGACAGGAAAGACTATTCTAGCTTACTCTTTCTTCAGGGGAGTGAAAAATAAGGAAAGCTTTTAGATGTGGCAAGTAGTAGCAGAATATTTTTCTGGATACTAGTGGTTTATCTTGACACTGAACTAGCTTTAGAGTATTGTGCAAGGCTCAATTCTAGTCATGGAAGCAAACACAATTTGCATATAGTCCTTCAACGGAGTAGCTTTTTAAAGTGTGTTATAATCTTAAAATTTGCTGGGATGGAATAACTCTTGGAAAGATGTATTTCCTTCCTACCTCTTATATCTTAAGCTAGAAAATTGCTGCATAGACTGCTGTGGCTATTTTGTGTTATGTGACATAAGTTGAAGTTTTACATGTGAAAGAGGGGAGAAGAAACAAAACATGCCACTGACTTCTGATTGCATAAAGAATATCTGATCTCTGATACCTACTACTTGTTTCTGTTGTCTAAACCGTCTTCATTGTATGTCATCTCAGAGTTGTTTCTTGAGTCTTCTGTTAGATGCTTTCTCTTCTTCAGCTTTCTATAAAGACGGAGTTTTCTTCCTTGTGTGCCACATCTGGCTCTGTCAGCTGTGAAGTCACCAGGAAAGCAAATATCTGCAAAAGTCCTGTGACAATTCTGTGGAGTGCTCCATGCTAAACATTGTGCTAAGTTGTTTGAACCTTCATTGACTGTCTGGGTGATGCTTTTACTTCCTGCCTTCAAACCGAGTTGGGTATAAGAGCTAAAATATCTGTGCTGAAGTATGGTATAGCTTTTTTGTTCCAGCCCAATGTAGTGTCTATAAACAAGCACCTCTTAATGCCTTTCTTTGTCAAGTCCTTTGAAGCTATGAACTCCATATAATAAGTATCTTGGTTAGGAGCTGTAAGCATCTTAACACAGTTCTGGGGAAAAAAATCCATTAGCTGTCCTGCTAAGTGTAGTTGTTCTCTTGTCTTTCAGCAATTCCAGTCCGAAGCTCCAGGCTACCATTGTTGTCTGATGCCATGCCAGCACCAGCTCATCTGTTCCCATTGATTCGTAACTGTGAGATTAGCAGAATAGGCAGTACTGCGTGTTACTGCCACCATAAACATCTGTGTTGTTTGTCATCTCATTTTGCTCACAGTCACTTCAGATATGCACCGCAGAAGAAATTTGCAGCACTTTATAGGCCAAAGGAGCACTTTAATCACTTTATTCACACAAGAGATCCTGCTTCTATGCCACAGAGGTTTTACCTCACTCCTCCACAGGTCAACAGCATTCTGAAGGCAAATGAATATAGTTTCAAAGTCCCAGAATTTGATGGTAAAAATGTAAGTTCTGTTCTTGGCTTCGATAGCAACCAGTTGCCTGCTAATGCTCCCATAGAGGACCGGAGGAGTGCTGCCACTTGTTTACAGACAAGAGGGATGCTTCTGGGTGTGTTTGATGGCCACGCAGGTTGCGCTTGTGCTCAAGCTGTCAGTGAAAGACTGTTTTACTACATTGCTGTCTCTTTGTTACCTCATGAGACTTTACTTGAAATTGAAAATGCTGTGGAGAGTGGCAGAGCTCTGTTGCCTATTTTACAGTGGCACAAGCATCCCAATGATTATTTTAGCAAAGAGGCTTCCAAGCTTTATTTCAACAGTCTAAGAACTTACTGGCAGGAGTTGATTGATCTCAACAGTGGAGAGACTACTGATGTGAGAGAAGCTTTAATTAATGCCTTTAAGAGGCTTGATAATGATATATCTTTGGAAGCTCAAGTAGGAGATCCAAATTCTTTTCTCAACTACCTGGTACTACGAGTAGCATTTTCTGGTGCAACTGCCTGTGTGGCCCATGTCGATGGTGTTGACTTGCACATTGCAAACACAGGTGACAGTAGAGCAATGCTTGGTGTTCAGGAAGAAGATGGATCTTGGTCTGCAGTTAATTTGTCCTATGACCACAATGCACAAAATGAACATGAAGTGGAACGTGTGAAAATGGAGCATCCAAAGTCTGAAGAGAAAAGTCTTGTGAAACAAGATCGTCTCTTGGGTCTCCTGATGCCCTTCAGAGCTTTTGGTGATGTGAAGTTTAAGTGGAGTATTGAACTGCAGAAGAGAGTAATAGAATCAGGCCCAGATCAGCTGAATGACAATGAATATACAAAGTTTATTCCTCCAAACTATCACACTCCCCCATACCTCACAGCTGAACCAGAAGTCATACATCACAAATTACGACCCCAGGATAAGTTCCTGGTTTTGGCCACAGATGGGCTGTGGGAGACAATGCACAGGCAAGACGTGGCTAGAATTGTAGGGGAGTACCTCACTGGTGTTCACCACCAACAGCCAATAGCTGTTGGTGGCTATAAGGTAACTTTGGGACAGATGCATGGTCTCTTAACAGAAAGGAGAGCAAGAATCTCTTCAGTATTTGAAGATCAGAATGCAGCAACTCACCTGATTCGTCATGCAGTGGGAAACAACGAGTTTGGAACTGTGGATCATGAGCGACTGTCCAAGATGCTTAGTCTTCCAGAAGAGCTGGCTCGAATGTATAGGGATGACATTACAATTATTGTGGTGCAGTTCAATTCACATGTTATAGGTGCATATCAAAATGAGGAGTTGTGAATTTAATGTGGTGAACTTGTTACCAAAGTTGTAACAATGGCCAGTATGAGCAGCAAATAAAAAAAAATCCGCCCAAAATTAAAATACAATAAAGCCCTTGGCAAGCAATTGTTTGTTTGCTAGATTCAGCAAATCTGTTGTTCCTGCCTTTCCCCAGAGCTCTAAATACATGGGAAGTGCTATTGACCTAATACAAAACTTGAAGACGATGTCATAGCTTGGGAAAAGAGGTTTTTGTAACAACTTTGCACTATTGATTTCATGACTGCTGCTAAAACAATGTCTTGAATTTAGCAAATTTGGATGAGGGAGGAAGTAGGATAAAGAATTAATTATCAAGGGTGTGGCTGTTCAGAAAGAAACAGCTTGCTTATAAAATATCTGCAAATACATACACTTTATCTTAAAAGTTGAGTAAAAGGTATTGTAGAATTTTTTACAGGGCTAATTCTTGCAATGGTTATCTGTGAATATATTGGTCTACTGTTTCTTCTAAGCAGAAGGTCACTTTCACCAAGTCAGTCTTTGGTGTAACAAAGTTGTCTCACTTTCATATGGACAATGTCATTCATGTAAGGATATTTGTCTAAGTGTTGACTTTCAATGCAGGTCTAAGCCATAATCAATGCCTGAGATTCTGTTACAGCTAAATCATATCTTATGGATGGTAACTTGTAAATTTCTTGTGCATTAATACTTGGCTGTGGGTTTCTGCACAACTGGTAGGGCAATAACACATTACAACAGGCAGCAAGATACCAGATAACTTCGTGGAGGACTTTAATTTTCAGTATAAAGAAACTTTCAGACTTTTCAAAAAGTCAGTATTGTTGATTAAGGCTGTGTTTGCTTTCCTAAAGGTTATGTCCTTCATGGACTCGACCCCTCTCTGGCGTTGCTTATCTAGTAAATAATTTTTCACCTGAAAAGACCAGGAAATCATTGCTAATGTCTTTGTAGCTTTGTAACTTGCACTTATTTTCCCTTTGGATATTTCAAAAGGTCACATTGTATGTCCTTTACTTGAACTTATGTGTGTAAGTTGGGTTAAAAACTACAAATTACAAAAAGTTGAAGTACGGCTTGTAAATAGCATTTTAATTGGGAAGCTCACTGGCATGCATGTGTATGTTCAGTGGCTATTTCTGGCAACTTCTTTTAGTCGTATGTTTCTGGGCAGCTGGTGTATGCATGTTTTTACAGTCCAGAATGCTATCACACAGAGGAATCTCTGAAATGGGTCTCTCTGGCTTGTAATGGTTGAATTTGAGCTTGAAAGATTGGCTGTACTTGTGTGCCAAAATTGTTGGGCTCGTAATGGTAAAAAGTACAGACTGACAGCTAATTGGTCATCATTGCATCTGTTTTAGGTATGTTGCATTGTATACAGATTTATTTTAACCTGCCCTTAGGTTTAAAAAGTGAGATGTCTGCTGAAATAGCAGTCCTTGATGACTGAGAGAACATGTGTATTATTCCTGGGTTCTAGAGAAAAATTATAGGTCAGCTTATTTCACTTTACCAAGGTGTTTTAGTTAAAATACCTTCCTAGCCCTCATCATAGCTAGTTAAATCAACACTTTACTCAATTAACTGAAATATGCTAGGTTTCTAAAGTGGCATTTTCTACTAAATGTGTCTTGCCAATTAATGCCACTGTTAAATAGGGTGCACTTCACTTGAACTTCAAATGAACCTGTCCTATAGTAAACATTGGCTCCTCAAACTCATAAATGCTATGTGTACTCAGTGGCCTGCAGCTTTAGTATGTCTTTCTTTACGTAACCTTAACTATCAGCATCAGTATTGCTGTAAGGTTAATGATACCCAAGTTCACATTCAAGATGTACACAACCCTTCTTTATTTGAGGGGAAAAGGGGAACTCTAAAATGCTTAGACAAGTACTGGCTGTTGACATTGCTTCTGTATGTTGTGTTTTGGTGACTGTGTCATTAACTAGGTCAATAGACTGTGTTCTGTCATTTAAATGCAGTATGTATCTCAGCTGTTGCAGTATTTAACTTTCTTACTTTTTTTACTGTTAAAGCTCTATTAATGTGTATTGATGTATTTAACCTATGATCGTTGATATGGATTTGGTACAAGTCATAGCTAGAAGAAATGCACATTGGTCCCATGGATACAACTTTTATTGAGGAAAAGCTGCTTTTTGTAGTAAAGATACTTAACTATGGGGTCAGATGATATTTATGTATTGCTTGGAGACTTGCTCAGTATGTATGCAGTGAACAGAAGCAGCATAACTGCCTGCTGAACAGGTGATCTGAACAAACATCTTTTAACAGATTACAATAAAATGATCAATTATGCAGAAATCTACGTGTATCGAGTTGATGTAGAATGTGATATCTGTGCTGCTAGGACTTCATTCTTTTGTGTGGTCCGTGTTATGAATACATCAGATGACCAAAGAAAAAGTGAAGTATAGATGGAAACAAACTGAGAATTGAACTTCAGAGCTCTTCAATGCCACTGTGAGGCTGAGTGGCACCCTGCATCAGGCATGCTGGTGCTGCCTCCCCCAGGCAGTAAAGCTCAGATCCTTCCATCAATGTTGCTGTGTTTCTCAGTTCCCAGCACCTCATGAGTGCTTTCAAGGGCAGTGCTGCTGAGGAAGCAGCATAATTTTAGATCTTAAAGCTAAGTACTGTACCCTGTATAGAACAATACAGCATTTCATAAACAGTCTAAAATATGTGCAGATTAAATTGATGTAAGAATGGGCTGATGGTGAGCTAAACAGAAACAGCTTTCTGCTAAGGACACATTTGCATTGTCTACCAGAAATTGTTCCATTGTGGAAAGTACAGTTACTGTATATGAAAGGGTGATGCTGTTATTACTTCTTCAAATAAGGATTTCACAGCTCTAAAGACATGCTTCAGTGTTGGATGGCTGAATCTTGACAGTCAAAACAATATTTACCCTAATCTTTAAAACTGTTCTAGATGAATGTGTCAGTTTAACAGTAATACTAGGTAAGAGAGGAGTGGGAGATGTGTTATCTGTACTTCCAATCTAAGGCTCTGTTAACTCTGTTCCCTTGTGTTCAGTGGTATGTGTATTGTATTCGCCTTTGGCAGTATTTTACAACTCTTGTGGTAACTTGTGCATTCTCAGTTTACTATAGAATCACTAGGGTTGGAAAAGGCCTCTAAGATCAAGTCCAACTCAACCTAACATGCCCAGGTCCATCACTCAACCATATCCCAAAGCACCACATCTGCTTGGGGGTTTATCTAAGCTTCCCCTGGTACAACTTAAGGCAGTTTCCTCTTGTCCTGTACCTTTTTACATGAGAGGAAAGTCTGACTCTCATCTGTCTGTAACCTCCTTTCAGATGGCTGTAGAGAGCTATAATGTCTCCCCTGCATCTCCTCTCCAGACTAACACTAGCTCCCTCAGCTGTTCCTCTTAAGACTTGTGCTCCAATGTTTGTTTGCCCTCTATGTGCATGACTGAGTATGGAACTTAGGCATTTTCCCTTCCCACTCGTTTCCTCATTGCAGAGGAGAGTTTTGCATTTAGCATAGCTGTAAAAAGTGACATACAGCAAGGAATATGGTCTCAACATGAGATATTGTTTGTAGTTAGATTCTTGAGCATGGGCCCCTATACTTAGAACAATTCTGGAGTGAGAGGATGTTTGGTAACTATTTCTGGTAAGTGCTCTGTAGAAGGGCTAGGCTGCTCTTCCTCAGTGGGGAGTCATATTTGTAATGAGATTACCTGGCATGGAACTAGAAATCTGAATTATCCCTCTAAGCATTGGTGGTGACCTAAGATCTCTGATGCAGACAGTCCGTCTGGTTTCATAACACAAAAATACATATGCTGTCTGATTTGTACCAGTGGCCATTGTAGTGTAGACTGCTGAACACTGTCATGAGTGCTACTGCACAGCAGTCCAAGAACAGTGCTAGCACAAGGATACCAGTGCGGTTGGCATCTTTTAGTGGATACGCTTGATCCTGTGTGAGAAACTTGTGCAGCTCCTGATTGTTACTCAGTATTGTATAAACAGAAACAAAATCTGTGGAGTTGGATTATCTGGAGGAAACACATAGGTTCATTTTACTTTTATCCTACTGCAAACAGTTAGATTACTAATCTAGTCATTACTAATGACTAATTTTTGTCTTTTAAACTGCTGTCTTGTAAAAAGATAAAACTACACTAGTTGCTGAGTTGCTTTGATCAGGTGAAGTAGGTTCTTAGTGGAGGGGGAAATAATAACAGAGCAAATCTTGTAATTAATCCTTTAAATGGTCAAACCAATTTGAATTTTTGTCCTGTTTGGCATCCCATCCATCTTGATGCTGAAGCACAACCAATGTCAGTTTTAGAAAGAATATTGTTTCTTATTGAAGGTTATGCAGAACTGTATTCAAAAGCTTCCTTGACAGGTTTCAGTATTGATTGCTCACACCACTGACATGGTGGCAAGTCCAGGGCTGTATGTGTAATGCAATAGATAAGGTTATTGTTAAAATGCTGGTTACACCTTCTGTTTTATTTGCTGCTCATGTGTTTTAATAATAAGTTTCTGGGTAGAGGGAAGGGATAACCAGATCACAAATGAAATACAAGTTGGCAGGAGCACTGAGTAGCAAAAACAAAAGCAATCCGAGATGCATGTATGGTCTGTTACCTGTTCTGCAAAAGGCCTAAGGGTAAAAAAAACCCAAACAACTTATCTCATGTATTGATCAGTGTGCAAGTCTTCTGAAACTGCATTTCTTGCAAATGACCCACCTAATCAATCCATCATGAAACTTTTCCAGGATTACATAAAACAGCATAAGAAACTACAGGCACCATTCAGTATATACCATGATAAGCGGGTATACTTTTTTTTGTTTGTTGTAATTAAGAAGAAATCCGTTTTGGCATTTTTTGTTTTGGTTTGGTTTTTTTTAGAACTTAACAAATAGCAGGGGTAGACTAAGAGTTCTCTACCTCAAAAAATCAGGACCACCCAGTGCAAGATTATTTTAGGATTGTTCTCCCTATATTCTTTCACCTCTTTCTGTGTTGAAGGAAAAGATGAAAAGAGCTGTGAAGTATATATCCATTCTTATGGTTCTTAGTCTGGATAAGTAAGTAATCAGTCTTATGGATTTCCGGGAATGTTTTATGCAGCAGACTGTTCACTATCATCATGGCGAATCTTTCTCTGAACAGAAAAATTGTGCTTGCTTTGTAGACTTCCTAGATGGAAAATCCTGTTTAATAAGACTTGTGAATACCAAACTATTTTTATAGCATCATGAACAAACTGGTCAGTTTAAATATCCAATATGTGTACTTAGGGTAGCCTTTAATGTATTGCCTCACATCTTAATTGCAAAAATAATCCAGTTACATCTGTCTTACTGGATATTGTGTCATGTCAGATGATGCTGAAAGGCAGGAAAAATGCCTAATTGATAGGAAAATCATTGGTATTAATAGGAAAGCACCCATGAGCTGACACACAGCCATGCCTTAAGCATAGTTTCATTCAATAGCTCTGTATATTAATGAAAAGAATCTGTCAAAATTGCTACAAGCCTATAGTCATTAATTCTGTAGTCTTTCCTGTTGCTCATGCCTAGTACTTCTTTGCCCACTGTGGTGGTGTAACAGCTGCGCTAACAAGAATACTGTTTTCCAGGATTTTGTGGATTTTGTGCCAGTTGATTGAAATGGCTAATAGTAATTGGTTAGTGTTCCCAGGTTTAGGCAGCCGGAGAAGAATGAATGTTGCTTCCCTAGTAACAGCCTCTTCTCGAGGGGGAAAAAACTTAAATCTTAACAAAACCTGGCTGCTGTACAGAAGACCTAGCTATAGCACAGTAGTATTTGATAGGCATTTATTACTCCTGCTAAGAAGCAAAGTGTATTCATTTGTACAGCATGCTACATTAGTGCAGCTACCACCCTGCTACTCTGGAAGTAGCTCAAATGTCCCTGCAAAACGTGCTGTTATCCTGTGTATGCATAAGCACTGTCTCTTGTGGGCAGGTCCCTTGCCAGCTTTTTCTAAATGCACCTAACTTGGGTACTTCTGTGTGTGTGCTGTGTCCTAAGTGTTGAAGCTCCTAGAACAGGTGGTGGAGCTGTATTCAGTGCACACTGTGTAGTCTCAGTAGCTGTTCAGCCCACTCCACGCCTACATTCAACTCCATTGGGCACAACAGAAGCTTAGTCACACATAGGTAGCTCCTCTTAGGTGTTTTCTGGAGGCAAACTTTAACTGTTCTTTCCATGGGCTTCTAAGGTCCTGAAGTTTTTGCATCTGCCACTTCTGCATAATTACTTTGGGTTTTTTATTGTGTTGTGCCTAATGTGCCTGTGATTAGCCCTATTCTAAGGGCCTTTTCTTGCTCTTTGGTTCTTAAGGTATGTGGAAGTGCATCTCAAACTCCAGTGTCATCTTTTGTGTTGACCTACACAGATGGTGTGTAGGATGTCATTGCTGTGTGTTGTGACGTGTCACTATTACACCGAGGACTCCCTTTATTCTCCCTCTTCCAGAGCCCTGCTGGTGTTCAACAGTTAAGTGAGCAACATACGGTTGCCTTGGCATAACCTCTGAAGGCTGCACTTGGAACAGTGTTCAACATTCCTTCGTGCTTGCATGAGTAGGAATCTGTAAAGTTCCCAACACAGCTGATCAGAGGAATCTGTGTTTTTCTATTCATTTCTTCTAGAAAGCTCAGTCATAAGAACAGCCCTACAGAAAAGGTGATCCAGGCCTTTACATAGTCCCCCTTTACAGGGAAAAGAAGTAAAAAATCCTAAACTGAGGAGACAGTGTCTTTTTATGAAAATAGTCCAGCTCGTAAAAGGCTAAAATGTTAATAATTAAGGAAAAAACGGAGCCTGAACTTATAGTTGATAGTACAGAAGGCAAGTCTTCTAGCAGGTGGTTTGGCAGCGCTGTAATGTGGCAATGGAAGGCAGTCCTGTGTCTGCCTTCTGAGGCTGATCTAGAAATGATCACTAAAGTGCCATTCATAGCTTAGCAAACACTGCCACAAAAGAGCCTGAGAAGCTGACTAGCTCAATGTCAGACAGACAGATACGCATAAAAAGTGTGTAGATTTTTGACAGACAGTCTTAATATTTGGGGCTTTTTTATATTTGTACTATGTTTATATAATTTCGTGCCAAATGGTGTTCAGTCAGATGAAAAGAATCTATATTCTATAGAATCAATGTGTAAGAGACACTCCTTACAGCTGAGCAAGGCTACTGACTATGCTTGATACTTTTTAAAGAATATATAAGGAACGGTTGTGAAAATCCAACTGACAGAAAAATGCAATGAGGAGAGAAGGTCATGCAAGATTGGCTCCAAAAATAACATTTGGTAGATGGTAAGCATTCAAGCTGGTGTACTGCATTTTAAAGCCACTGTATCGTACAAAATTTTGGGAATTGCCTGAGCTATGAAGAGGGTTCAAACAGTTGAAATGTGTCATGACTAAATTGGTAAAAGACAATTCAGACAGTTCTGATGTCTGCTGTATTTGCTGACCTGTATTAAAATAGAAATATTGGAGTGCTATGGGTCTTAGTTCTCAATGCACCAGCTTAAAGGAGCATTTGAAGTATATCACAGCAGTGATATTAAAAGCTCAGTTCTGGAGTCAGAGAATCATAAAAGTCCCTTTGATATGAGATCAAGTATTCCCAGGGTACCCAGAGGAAGAGTGCTTGGAAACTCACTTACTGCAGCAGCTAACTCTTTTTTTTTTTTTTTTTAAGGAAAAAAAAAAAGTAACACAAGATCTGTCTGGCTAATGAAGAGACAAAAAATGCATCATAAGCTATGGAATAGTGACTGAAATGGCAATAGGGAGTCAGGAGACAGATTCAGAAATGCAACAGAATGTGGAGGATTTCAGTAGTATGTGGAAATACAATGAGTGTGAATCCTAAAAAAAATTCAGGATAAAGTAGGAAAACATAAGGGGGAAAAGCCCTGTCATAATGTGTCTTTAAAGCTGAAATTGTACGCATGAAAGACAACTTAGGTGTGTGTAATAAAACAAATGCAGAAGGCAGCACAGTAAAACAAAATGATGTCAGAGATGGCTTTGAAGAGAAAGATCTTGCATCAGTTATGGTTGGTGACATGGTCCTGTTCAGAAAAACAAACAAACAACAGATCAAGAGATCAGACATGCAGACATGACTGTCTAAGCTGAAGACCAAAAAAAAAGACAAAAAAAAAAAAGACAAAAAAAACCCAAACATGTTGCTTTGATTTTTAAATGAAGTTTACTTTACCATTTCTGTGCAAATATGAAAACAGAGACACAAGTCATCAAAACAAATGCAGGGAATTTTAAAAACCAAGGGCAGTGCATATTACAAAACAGTACTTTCCTGATTTTTCCATTGCAATGGCACCTCAGCACAGAAAACAGAAAGAAAAGCTGTGCGTGAGGGTGAAAGAAAAAAGATCAGATAGACTAAGTAGAGGAAACAAAATCAGAGCTGAGAAGAACTTGTCACTTTATTTTCTTTTTCTACCAAAGTCTTCTAATTTGAATGATGCCTGTGTGGTTTTTTCAGAGATTTTTTAGCCCTCGGGCTATGCTTGTAGACCATGAAAATTTAAGTGTGGTGTAGAATGTAGTTAAAAGCAACTATAGGCTGACATTTTCACGGTTGTTAAAATGCAAAACTGGAAGTTTTTGCTCTCCTGCATTCCACCAGTTGCTGCCCAAATGAATACTAATTATTGTGGCATTCCCTTGTTCAACAAGTTTTTCTTGTTCTCCATACTTCAGTTGAATGCTGCTGTCCTGAAGACAGAGAGTTCATTTTGTCTGTCTTAAATCACCCTCACCCAAGAGAAGAACAATGCTGCAAACAGGCACATGGGTGTCCATGTGCATTCCTTAAATGGAACATCCTCAAGGCATTCGGAGATCCTGCCAGTCTGTTGGAGACAGCTGGGCCAATTACTACCAAGAGAGGAGTAAATAATCAGATGAATTGCTTGCAAAACTGGGAGCATCACATGATGCCTGGCAGCTTCATAGGCAGAGAACTAAAATTTTTATCATAAGATGACATTTGGAGGTGTTTCATTTCCAGAAACTTCCTCTGACATAAATTTAGTTGCCAGAATATTCCACTTGTGGAAATTTAATAGAACAGGGAATATGTCTGTGTTGATGGTGTGATTGTTTGCGCAGAACCTGCCAGGAACATAAGTGCAACATCCATATCGACTTTGCAATAGTAAATTCATCGATTATTGACTGAGCTAAGCAAAAGTTGCATTCTAGAATATGTGACTTGGAAGGACAATAATACATCCACACCTGACAGCAAAACATAACAGGGAAGCAAAACCCAAAGTAAATAGAAAACTTGAATCAGATCTTAAGCTTAGTAATTTAATGGGCAATCCTCTATATACCATGACAATAAAAGCGTTATTGGTCTGGTTGAAAGTTTGTAAAATGTGAAGTAAAATATCGTGTTCCAGCTGAAAAAACAAACAAACAAAACCAAGAAAAAGCCTAACACATCCAGGGCAACACAAATAATTTCCATTGTAAGTTCAAAATTTTGTAAAAGAAGGGTGAAAACCCAAAAAGCTAGTGGTTAATAATAAGGACAAAGATAATGTTTGAGCAAATTGATACCAGTTTTAATCTATTCTTGATTTTGAAAAATTAAGACCTACTCAAGAATCACGTCTTTGCAGATGTATCTGTAAGAGAAAACTAAGAAGTGGCATAAGTTACAATGGCTGCAAAAGACATCTTGGATTCAAAATGTGTACTAATTTTTTTATGCTTAAATACATTTCCAAGGATTAAAACAAATTAATTTGCTGAATTACTCTTCAAAGAAGCAGTGAAGAGCAATATTACAAATTCATTATTTGCTACTTTTCTTCTTATCTTAAAATTTCAGTTAAATTGAACCAGTATTTTTTTTTTTTTACTTAAGAACTTGAATAAAATATTCTATATCTATAAATTCCTCCCAAACATGTTGCATCAGCTCTACTTTTCATTCCTTCATTTGAGTAAAAAAAAAGAGAGGGTCAAAATAAGGAGAAAATTGTGATCTGAAATTTTCTTAAGAAGTCAATTTAAAAAATGCTCAGTACATTTCTTAAATGGGAGGCAAATTCTAGGTGATTTTCATCAGACGTTATTTTCATCGAATAGTGGAGGCTGACAAAAGCCTCTGGGCATCATTTAGTCCAACTCTCCTGTTTAATGCCCTGGTCAGTTTGCAAAATTGCTGTTGCAGCTAAACCAAATTAAATAAAGCTTAAATAAAGGTAGGTCAAGAGATGTTTGATAAAGTGGGCCTGAAGATTCCCTATACTGAGGCCTTGCAAACTCAGGACAAAGCTTATGGCCCATTGCTAGCGATGCTTACCCTGTCTTGCAGGGCTGTGTGGTTACAAAGTCTGTGCTGGCTGCTCCCAGTAGCCTTGTCCTTCAATTATTTAGAGGTGCTCTCTAGGAGTACTTGCTCCGTCACCTTCCAGGGGACAGGGATGAGGGTGACCAGCCTGTAGTTCCCTGTGTCCTCCTACTTGAAGACAAGAATGACATTCACTCTTTTCTACAGTTCAGGAACTTTTCCTGATCACCATAATCTTTCACAGATAATTGAGAGTGGCCTCAATGGCATCAGCCAGTACTGTCAGGAAGCATGGATGCATCCTGTAAGGTCCCATGGACTATAAGATGCCTTTTATGAGATAAAATGTACCTTAACTTGATTTTCTTCCTCTTGCCCTGGACTTTCTCACAGGTTTCAGATCTTGAGGGTCCTGAAGGCTGGTCTTGCCAGTAAAATACAGGTACCTCAGCTTTCTTGTTACTAGGTTCCCCTACCCCATTCAGCAGCAGGCCCACATTTTCCCTTGTCTTCCCTTTGCAGCTGATGTACTTGTAGATGTCTTTGCTGCTGCCCACAATTCCTTACGAGGTTCAACTCGAGATGGGTTTTGCCTTTTCTAGCCCTATCCCTGCATGCTTGGACAGTGTCTCTGTGTTCCTGGCAGTTCATCCGTACTTGCTTCTACCTCTTGTACACTTCCTTTTTATATCTGAGTTTTGTCAGTCTCCTTGCTCATATTTGCAGTTACCTCCTGCCTTTGACAGATTTCCTGCACATTAAGATGGATCATTCTGAAGCTGGAGGAGGTGATATTTGAAACTCAACTGACTCTACTGGTCCCTTCTTCTCTCTGTGGATGCATTACACAGGATTTCTCCAAGCAGATACTTTAAGAGGCCACAATCTGCTCTGCTGAAATCCAGAGGCTGATCCTGCTATTTCCCTTGTTCCCTTTTTGTGGGTTTCACCATCATTTCATGGCCACTGCAATGAAGGCTGCCTGTGACCTTCACATCTCCGAGGAGTTCTTCTTTGGTTGTATTCCTTGGTTTTAGGTGTGGGATCCAGCAGAATATTTTGCCCCCATTGGCTGTGGGATCATACTTGTTAGCAACTTCTCACTCCAGTAACTCCCAGATTGCTTGTGTTCTTCTGGATTGACCTCCCAGCCAGTATCATAGCAGGGCAGAGTTTTGTTAAAATGTAAAAATTCAGCATTTAATCAACTTTATTAAAATGATCTATTGAAGGTACCTGTTTCTGAATAATGCAGAAAAAAAAATATTGCCATGAGATTTTTTTCTGAAATCTTAAGCCACAGCTCAGGTAATTTTATTTTGCAAAGTAGGCAACAATTTAAACAAACTGAAAAATAACCGAGATAACAAGAGACATAAAAAAGAGAGAAACTGCTTACCCTGCTGTGAATTCTGGGTATATAAAATAAATGTTCAAACAGGAAAGAAAAACCACACTGCTTTTAAAGTGAGTGAACTGAAAATTGAGCTAAAACCCACCTACATGAAAGAAATCTTGAATGAAATTCTTCCTCAAGTGAAAGCAAGAGAAATCCTTGCTTGTTCTTTTGAGGCATCTGGCAGCATATTATTGATCTTTGACAGATACGGATTTTGTTCTTATTCTGCCAGGCATGACTGGGTAACTGTAGGCAAGTTCCTCAAGATCAAGTTTTGTAACAAAGTCAATTAATTTGCAAACATCAGGATTTGGATTACAATTTCAAAGCCCATGCCCATACAGACTCAGAGGGCACATGCACCCTTTTGGCTTCAAATGGCTCTCTGAAGGCTCAGTACACCTGAAAATCGACCAGGAGAAATCACAACTGCACAAGGGCTTTGCATACTTGCCCTTCCTACTCTCCTCCAGATTGTTGTAGCTGTAAGATAGTAGTGGGTCTATTCACAAAGATGCTGCTCAGTTAAACTAAGCTTTGTGGATTATACTGAAATTAGCACAGAAAATTCAAAATGAAAACTGCTGTTGCACATTCATGCAGTAACTTTATTTTACTGTGTAAACTTTCTACAAATTTTTACTGTGTTTCTTTCAGCATCATCCTATAGTCCCCATGGATGCAATTTCACTTAGTCACACCTTCCTGGCTGGTCAAAACGTGTTTGGCATCTTAACTAATTGAGTCTAAGGAATAAAAAAATTGATTTTGTAGGCCCTTGTTGTAGGCAGTTGGTCTTTGATGTTCCTTCCCTTTGGGTTCATTTCCAGTCATAAAACATCTGTTCTCCATGTAATTGGGAAAAGTTGGGATAATGTAATTAGGCAAACATCCCCTGTCTGGTGATTCTTTTTTCTGATGGGAGTTTAGTTGAAAAAACCCCACTGTTTCTTTTATCAAGCAGTGATTCTTAGCTAATCTGTTTAGCCTGGGTACGGCTACGGCAGAACCCTGGTGTTTTCTCTTCATGAATTATTTGTAAATGGGGCTCCTCCTTGTGGGTGATGTTCGTAGCACAGGGCTGGGCAGACGCTGGCGGGTCCCGGCAGCTGCCTGGGTTTTTATGCACAGCGAATCATTAACGATTAATATGAAAAAAGCCTTTCAGTCATGTGCCAACACTTCGCACCCGAGGTTCATGTGCAAGCCCGGGGGGTGGTTGATGGTTACGAGCTGTGGAGGTGTTTTTGTAGAGCCAGGCCAAGGCGGTGCGAAGTGAGATGCTCTCCAGAGGGGCCCAGCCAGCCTTTTATTCACAGCAGCAGCTTGTGTCTCAATGGCTGCAAGGCACAATGGCTGATACCAGCAAGTTTACCCACCACCCTTCAAGTAATGTAGAATTAATTTTACATTAGCTGGAGCTGCTGCTGCCAACAGCATCAGGCTTGGCAAGGGCAAAGACCCTGAGAGAAAACACTTCCCTCTGTCCTGAATTAATGCAAAATGGCCCAGACCCAATCTGCCTGCAATTTTACTTCTTTGTGATTTTTCAATCAAATATTCTTTTAGTAAAGCTGAAATAAAGTGCTGCATTTTCAGCCCTTTAAATATCGTATCTGAAGGTTATGCTGAAATGAAGAATCCTGTTGAAGCTGAAACTGTCCATTCAAGTCTGAAAAATCCAAGTTTTACCTTAATAGAATTTATAGATAGTTCTTATATGCAGATTTTCTTTGATGTTCTATCTTATATATATTTCCAATCACAAAACATGTTCTCCATCTAATAACGAAAAGTCAAAATAAAATTAGGTCCACCTGAAATAAAAACAGAGATTTTCTCAATATAACCCTTTTGAAATTTCACTTAATTTAAAATTGATTATTTGTGAAAGGCAAACACTCTTAAAAGGAAATGGACACATTCTTTACAGAAATTATGAAAAAAAATCTCCCTTTCTTTTGTATTAACTGGTTTTTTTTTTCATGGTGTCTTTAGAAAGCAATGCTTTTCTTTGTACTTAACATTGAGATTCCCTGGGCAGGCAAAGCCATGGAGGATGCTCTGGTCCTGGTGAGGGTGTTTGTGTAGCTCCCAGCTATGGCAAATGGCAACCATATCATCCACACTCACTTGGAAAAGAGGGGAGAAAAAAGCAGTCATTCATCTTCATTTCATTTTAGTACTGTTTTCTTTTCACTTTTAAGATAGAAGGAGAAGGGGAAGCAAAATTGTATCTCTATCCGTTGTCTTTGTTCTCTAGCAAACATATAAATCAGAGATTTGTTACAAAATCTCTATGAATGGGATATGCAGGTGATTAGGCAAGACCCAATATAGGGAATATGCTCCACAGTCCTCCTTTATTTTACTCTCTGTCAGATTTTACTCTAGACAGACACAAGCAATGACATTTCTGTGTCTTTCAAAGTACAGCTGTGACCAGATGTGCGTCTGTGCCTGGAAGTGTGAGCAGTCACAAGTGCTGGCTCTGGTCTGCAAGCTCCACGCACTGCAGCCTTGTATGCATGATTGTCAGCTGCTATGAGCTTGCTTGGCAGCAGGAACGTAGTCCAGTGACTTCTCATATTCCTTTCCTCATCCTGTAGCTTCACTCTACTGAGTCATGAAGTGCCACCAGAGCAACCACCAGAGTCACCAAACCAATAAGTTGAATTTCTCATGGGATTTGACTGAGTAGGTCCTTGGGACATGATGATGTCCACAATGCTGTTTTGATTTTCCATTTGGATTAGAGTTATAACAGTAGAAATATAATATGAAAATAATAATAAAAAAACCTAAGTGATCTGACTGAATCATTATCTA
The DNA here is from genome assembly GCA_013400915.1 of Pardalotus punctatus. Lineage (NCBI taxonomy): Eukaryota > Metazoa > Chordata > Aves > Passeriformes > Pardalotidae > Pardalotus > Pardalotus punctatus. The sequence goes on along the minus strand of VZTX01022521.1, from coordinate 209,932 downwards.
CTGTGCATGCTACTGAGTGCAGAAAAAAATACCCTATACAGATAGGTGAAGATTTTTCTGTACAGGTATTTAAGAAAATAAGCCAATTTATTTGCTCTTTATAATATGGAAAGAGTATATTCAACAGCCATGAAAGGAAATAAAAGTAAGAGCTATAAAAAAAAAGGTTTCTTACAATCAACCTGTCAATAGTCTTGTCAAGAGGAAATTAATCAGTTATTATCTTTGTGTCTATGTCATTGTCACAGAGATAAGGATATCATAACCAGCTGAAGTACTTGCAGGATTGTATAAATGCATTTGGAAATTAGAATGACTTCTATAGCTTTAAGGTGAAAGCTATTTTGAGCACCCTAGGACATACATTGTTTTTTTGACTGCATACTATGGATTTCCTGTAATTTTCTCAAAAGACTGTTATGTTGGCTTTGGAGATGGTATAGAAGACTGATTATAATGGAACATGAGAAGAATTATTTACTAAATATATTAATATGATATATGGATATAAGGGCAGTTGTATTCCTGGCTCAGTCAATAATCCAAACAAGCCTTTTTTGCAGAAGCTAATGTCACCGTATTGTAATTAATACAAATTTATCTTCCTGAAAGACTGGAGGAAAGACACCTTTTAAAATTCAATATGCATACTGTCCCTCAAAGGAAGAATAAATTAGCTTGAACAGTTTGGGAAGAACTAACAAGATAAAGAATTGAAAAATGCTTGAACTGACAGAACTGATTTAGGAGAGAAATTGGTATTTGAGTGGGTAAGCATGAAATTATGATCTGCCTGCCCATCTCACCATGCAGAGGATGAACAGCCACTTCATGACAAGGTGTTTTTTTTCTCTAAGTTTTGTCCCTATGATTAGTCCTATATTTTATGAGAACTTGATCCTGACATTTATGAGATATTAATTCTATCATTGCCCTATATGTAACAGAACTGTTAGTGCTAAAATTTGTCTGAGCTTCTGTAATCCAGATCTCAGCCTAGAAAGAAATAATACTCCCCTGTGGTAGAGGCTGACTTTGGAAAGGGAATTTATTGACATGACTATAACTGGGCAGAGCCTCTGGTAAATGACATTATCCTAGTGTTTTGCACTAAATCGGCTTCTGACCTGAGCTATATAAAAATTGTTATGTTGCTAAATATGGTTAGCAAAAGTCAGTCCTCCTCTTGGTACCTTATGGGAAACAGGTTCACCTGTAAGAAAACCAAATAATTTGTTTAATGTAATGATAGGGACAAATGTAAGGCCAGAGAGATACAAGTGTGTAAGAAGCACTTTGTTGTGGCGCTGTATCTGTGAACCATCTGGTCATTCCTAAACCTGGCCTCTCGATGGCAACAAAACACCCCCCATCATTTTCTGAAACAAATGCTGTGTGATGTTTGCATGATGCCCAGTGTGCTGCCCTCCAGGTCTTTGGCTCCGGGGAGGAAGGGGCTGAGCTACTGAAGTCATGGGGGAGTTGTAGCATTCATGTTCTGCTTTTTGAAAAGTGTCTGCAATGCTTGAATTTACTCCTTGTGACTCCATGCTGGAAAGCACCATCTGAAGAGCATTTCTGCTCGTTATTTCCTACATCTGTCATAATGCTTGGCCCAGCTACCAGCAGGGGCTATCTGGGAAAGCTTACCCAGCTTGCAAGCCTGAGTGTGGATGTGCTCTGGCTGGCACAAGCTGAGTGACTCATGAGCCAAGAACGCCTCTCTCCAGATTCAGCTCAGCTTTACAGCTTAAGATTGCTTGGCCTTTGCTTTTCAGCTGACATCAAAGAGTGCAAAAATAGTTGGGGTTTTGTCTCCAGGCATTTCCCTTGGTTTAAACTGGAATTCTCAAATATTTCCATTTCACAGAGCAGCAAAGACAGTATTTCGTATTTTTGAGTTTCTCCTCACGTGGCACATATTGAGCAGCCATGTCCTTCTTAAGTCCCTCCTTCCATTATTTGGCCTTTGCTCACATTACTTAAATGGATGAACAATCTTTAAAAGATGAACTCTTATGTTATGTTTAAAAGCACCTTTCTAGAGGGAATTATAGGAAACCTTGTTACTCAATATTGAATGTAAATATGGCCATTCTGTATAGACACAACGACCAAGGTGGGTGTCTTTAATGGATGAGGCCTTGATTTTGTTCTCATTTTCTGCCTCCTAGCAGCTTAGGCATGCAGCAGGTCTTACAAGGGGCTGTCAGCTCTGATAGCTCTGGTTAGTTCTTCCATTCTTCTTGGCACATGACAGGTTCAAAACAAATTCTAAATTAATTTTTAATTTATAGTAGGGAAATCCTAATAAATATAGCAGCTAGGATGAATGGATGCCAATCTCCAAAAGTATTTTCTTCTTCTATAGTTAAAGCAGTTCCAAGGTACAAAAAAATGTAGCGAAGCAAAGTAAAATAAAGAACAAAAGAATAACATAAGCTATGACAAGGAGTAAAAGTGGAAGAAGGATGAAGGGTATGCCAAAATGAAAATTGCAAGCTTTGAAGTAGGAAATTTATTTCACACAGGCCATTTTTATACCTCAAAAAAACCCATTTGCTTGGTACACTAATATGCTTGAGAGTCCTTTGGTGTGGCACCAATGTAGCCTTAATCATTTTAAATTATCACTCATACAGGGAAGAGTCCTCTCAAGAACTCTTTTCATCTGTTTTTAACTATACATTTGAAATGGATGTTATATTGCAGTACACCTCTGTCCACTGAAGCTACTGTTAGCCTTCCTTAGTGTGCCACAGCTTGGCTCAAACTCCAAGTAAGAGAAGTCAGTTCACCAATGTGGCCTGGGTATTATTTTGACACCTGAACATTGTTAATTGTCACTGAAGTGGATATCTGCAGATGCTATTAGTGAGGATTCCCTCATAATTTAATAAGCAGGAATATTTTCTTATTATTTATTTCAAGAGTTATTTGTTTCCAGAAGTGTAAGGATAATAGCATTAAAATGTTAAAAGGCTAATAGAAGGATTGTCCTATTCCAGTGTGTTGACACTGTGGTTTTGGCATTTTCTGAAGCCTTGTATTGTACTGAATTTCATTAATTTACATTAATTCACATTTTAATGAATTGGCCCCATCCTTCCAACAGAACCTGTAATGGCTTGTTTTAAAGAGTCAGAATGAATCCTTTCTCCCATGTTTGGATGTCCCCATCAGTTCAGAGCTACTGCCCCACAGGGTCTCAGCACCATGCAGCAGTACTGAGCAGACTCTCTGTGACACTGGGGGTAGTCTGGACTTTAGATAATTTTCACAGTGCTCTTTTCATATCCCCTGCCAGCATCTGAAATCTGTGCTAGGTAGGGCAAAAGGAACAGCCCTCATCTGCCACACTCAGTAAAACTCTTAGTTGCTGATTTCTCCTGGGACTCACCTCATCTCCTGGAGTCTTGGAGCACAATGTTCTTCATTTCTCCGTGAAGGGCTATTTCATAGAAAAGTGCGAGAAAATTAGGGGACCCAACATTTTCTGGAATAAATTGTACTTACTATCCATATCTTAATGGACATGTGGACATATAAATCACAGAATCATAGAACAGTCTAGTATGGAAGGGACCTCAGAAGATCATCTAGTCCAACCTTTCATGGGAATGGGAGTGTAGATGAGATTAGCAACCAACCTATTCAATCACATTTTCAAGGCCTCCAGTTACAGGACTCTACCACTGCCCTGGGAACATTGTTCAGTGAATGATTATTCTCACTGTAAAACCATTATCTTCAGATGAAACCTAACGGGCTTTTCCAAGTGTGCATGTGGCAGTCATTGTGCCTGCCTGTGCATGAGCAGTGAGGTGCAGCGGGTGACTCAGCTGTCCTGTCAGCCGCAGGAGGGTAAGAGTCCTGCTCAGTCACCAATAAATCTTGGAAAAAGCTGCCTACCCATATTGGCAGAGATTACCTGGGTTCATCATCTAAACAGGCTAAAACCACCAGCAGAACTGTTAACCTCAAGTCCTATTGGCAACATCTCACAGTGACAGGCAGGATATGACAGTGGTAAAGTTGCTTAGAAGGTGACCAGCAAAATTATTTTCCACTAGAAAGCGCTAATTTATCAAACTGTGTATTGTAAAATAACAATTTCAATACATTTAAATCCTCTTTTAAGATGCCTAGAAGTTGTTCACATATCCTGCTTCAACTTTTCAGAGTGAGGTTTTTAGAAAAAACTTTTAAAATTTAAATTAAGTTTCAGTAAAATTAAAGCCAATTTAAAACAAGTATTTTGATCATCAAAAGAAAAAATTATAGATCCAATCTAAAGCTATTCTTTTGCAGGCTTCCGTTGTTTAAACATACTTGATATTCTGACTTTAGTTCATATTTTTAATGGATATGATTTTTTAGAAATTTCAACATTTTTATGGAAAAGGATTTTTCAACTTGCTTCTAACCGACCACTTTGTTGCATGAATTTGGACAAATCATCCAAGATGTCTATCTTATAAAATGAGATAATTATATATTTTCAACTGAAGATACCTGATCAGGTCTTGACTCATTGGTGAAGGCAGTGATGAAATGCCTGGCATTTTGATGGTGTAATAATTTTACTCTGTGTCTAAATAAATGGTTTTCCTACCATTTTTAAACCACTAAGATGTCTTTATATGCCTATGTAATTATACACAGAAGTCATGTTCTCTCAGTTCCTCTGAGATGTTTCTTGTTTTGTCAGTGCAATGGGAAAAATAAGTTTGAAAGAATTCTTGCCCTGCAGTGGCAAGGCGACAATAGCACTTCCAAGACACAATATGATGCTTTGGTGCAGCTGTTTTCTTGGGAATCTGACTCTTTTCTGGTACTTTCACATTTTTAACCTTTTGGCTGCATGGTTAGATGTTCTTCATTTTCCCTTCCATTATCATATCCTCAGTTACTCTCCTCCAGTCTAGAAATTGTTGCCTAATCTCCCCAGTCCTTAGAACTGCTCATGTTTCTCTCAATTTCCCTTCTCCAGTTCTTGGCTTTTGTCCACACAGAACCTGAAATTGCATTCTGGCAGAGATAGCTAGGTTTGCAAATCCACATGTAAGCATGAACAAACCTGTCAGCATTGTGGGTTCCTGTATCAACAATGCAGAGCGACTTATTGGCTTCCTCCTGCTCATTGCAGATAGCAGTCAAATTACACTCCATGCTTATTTGAATATAGGCAATATTGAAAAGTCATGGCAGTCAGGTGAATTCCTTGGTGACTGGGAAAAGGGAAACATTGCACCCATTTTTAAAAAGGGGAGAAGGGAAGGCTATGGGGACTACTGATCTGTCAGCCTCACCTTTCTGCCTGGAAATATCATGAAACAGATGTGCTAAGGCACATGGAGAACAGGGAGGTGATTTGGGACACCCAGCAGAGCTTCTTCATGGGTAAGTCCTGCTTGACCAAACTAGTGGCCTTCCATGATGGGGCGAGTACAGCAGTGAACAAGGGAATGGCTATGGATGTCATCTATGCAGATTTGTGTAAGGTCTTTGACATGGTCTCCCACAACGTCCTTCTCTCTAAACTGGAGAGAGATGGATTTGGTGTGTGGACTGTTTAGTGGATGGGGGATTAGTTGTATGGTCACATCCAGAGGGTAGTAGTCAATGGCTCAGTGTTCCAACAGAGATCAATGACAAGTGGTGTCTCTCAAGAGTCTGTGTTGAGAACACTGAATTTAATGCCTTCATCAGTGATACAGACAGTGGGATCAGTGCACCCTCGGCAAGTTTGTCAATGACACCAAGCTGAGTGGTGCAATTGACACATGTGAGGGATGGGATACCATCCAGAGGGATCTGGAGAAGCTCAAGAAGTGGGCCCATGGGAATCTCATAATGATCAACAAGCCCAAGTGCAAGGTACTGTACCTGAGTTGGAGAAACCCTCAGTAACAATATATTCTGGAGAGGAAGAGATTGCAAGCAGTCCTGCTGAGAAGGACTTGGGGGTGCTGGTGGATGAAAAACTGGACGTGACCCAGAAATGTACACTTGCATCTTAGAAAGCCAACTGTGTCCTGGGCTGCATCAAAAGAGGTGTGTACAGCAGGGTGAGGGAGGGGATTGTGCCCCTGCAGTCTGTGCTGATGAGATCTCACCTAGAGTGCTGCATCCAGCTCTGGGGTCCCCAGCACAAGAAAGATGTGGATGTGTTAGAGAGGGTCCACAGGAGTGTCACACACATGATTAGAGGGCTGCCCACTATTTATGAATTAAGATGATTCACTTACATTTGCACAGCAACAAGACATCTAGGTGACCTTTCTGGAAAACCCTTGGCTGCCATGTTGTCATCCGTCCCCCCAAATCCAGAATAAGCTGGATGCAGCCATCACAACTTGCACTGGTGGTCATGGCTTAAGCATGGGTGCAGAGAGGGATGGGGGAATGTGCTGGCACACTGCCCAAGGTCTGTCTACAGCATTTAAGGTTGACTGGGATTTTTTGAAAAAGAGGCTTCATTCCTTTTGGAAATTTTGCAGACCTTCCTGGGAGTAGACCCTGGAAGGAAACCAGTGGGATTTCCAGTGTTGGCTTTTACAGCTGGAAGGAGAAAAACAGTGAAGGAGCTTAATTGCAGCTTATCTACTTAGGTAAAATTTCTCCAACAAGCTGCAGACTGCGGTTACAAGGATAACAGGATGCTACAGACTTGGTTGTCACTCAAAACAGCAAATGCAAAAAACCCAAAAACTAATAAAGTATCATAAAGTCACTACAGTGCAGCCCAAAAAGATCTGAGATAACCTACCACTGTCTTATGGACTTAGGTCTATGTTCTCACTTTCAAATGATGTTGAACAGTTTGAACAACTGTTCAGTCAAAGTGACTTTCTGGTGCCTACAAAAATTATTTTCCCAGGGAAATAACTTTTTTTCCTGTCTCACCACTAGCTTATTGTTGGAGTTCCTCCTGTGGCATACCTGCCGGTATGGGATGGAGTTGTGATCATGGAGTGGCCAAGGGAATTAGGGTTGTTTAGTCTGGATAAACTGAAGGGAGGTTGTAGACAAGAGGGGTTGGTCTCTTCTCCCAGGTAACAAGTGGCAAACATCTTCAAGTTGTACCAGGGGAGGTTTAGATATTAGGAAAAAATTATTCACTGAAAGGGTAGCTAGGCATTGGAACAGGCTGCCTGGGGAAGTGGTGGGATCACCGTCCATGGAAATATTCAAAGAAATATGTAGACATGGTCATTAGAGACACGATTTAGTGGGGAACCTGCCAGTTCATGATTGGACTTGATGATCTTACAGGTCTTTTCCAACCTTAGTGATTCTACGGTTCTATGACTCTATGCCAGGAGAGGTAAAAGCTGCGAGCCGTGTCCTTTGCCTTGAGGAGCGCTCAGCCGGGGCCGGGAAACGAGAAGCCAGGTAGGGGGCAGCATCTGATCATCCAGGGCCCCTCTCCGGCCCCGCTCCGGCCCCCGCTCCCCTCTCCCCGTGCTCGCAGTGGCCGCAGCCTCTCGGGAAGTTTGGCCAGAATAGGGAAAGATGTTTTGAATCTCTCTGATGTATTGCTGCAGATTCTGTGATAGCGGCGGATCAAAGCAGCGGCAGCCTCACTGGTGCAGTTATTTATACACATATCAAAGTGTTCTGCGGCAGGAAACCTACTGCCACATCCTTGGTGTAGCATTCATGGCTAGAGAACTGGGTGCTAAGAAAAATAGTGGGGACAGTAGATGGAACATCTGACTGTGAACTTCTGTAGTATCTTGTTTTATCTGGAGCACTGATTTCAGCTGAAGCAGGTCAAAAAGTGACAACCAGTCCAGTTCACTGCTGATTCAAGAGTTACTTCNTATATATGTGATAGTGGTGATAGTTTCGTTTATGTAGGGACAAAAAGCTGCAGATTGCAGTGGCAATTTGAACTGCAGAACACCTATGCAGTTATTTTCTTCCACAGCTGACACTGGAAGCCACAGATTAGGGTATGAATTGCAAAATTAGGAGAATCAATTCCTGAGCCTCCTGTAAAGGATACAATACAAAAGGGAGCAGTGACAGCTCCTTTTTAGACCATAAGTATCTAAAAATGAGCATCTAACAGTCAGTATCACCAGTCCTAGGAACCTTTGTGGAGTTAAGCCTGTGCAAACAGATTAATGCATGTCATATGTAGTTTGTTCTTTCTTTCATCTTATTCCTATGAAAACTGTGTGAGCAGTGAAATGTTTGTGAGATATTTGGTCCTTGAAAATGTCGGGCTTTGATCACCTCCATTCACCAGACATGGCACACTGTCACTGGGCAGGCTCAGCTGTCAGGCCCCAGCTGTCCTTACTGGTGAGTTACAGGTGCTGGATATGTGTTCTGCAGCCTTTTTAACCAGGGTAAAGTTAAATACTAGCTCTGCAAAAGCCTGCATCTTCCTGGCAGAGGAACCGTGGCACATCCAAGCACTGGCTGGAGACCCAGTCTCGAATCCAGGTGAGTTCTCCATCTGCTCTCACCAGCCCCTGGGCATTGGATGCACCTTTATCCACCTGACTGCCAGGTGTTGAGAAACTTGGCGGATTGTTGCCTGCAGCATTAAAGCAATTGCCTCCTGCAGAACAGTCTGCACTGTGCCAAAAGGAATAGAGGTAAGCTGCAGCTTCGTCTTTTGTGTGGCGTGTTGTGGTTCTGGTTTGCACCATAGAGACTTTCAGGAGATACAGGGGATTCCCAGGAAGCCAGGATAGGCTGCTAGGCTGGCATTGATGAGCTTGCAGCAAGGACAGTGCTGGTGCTCTCCAGCAGTTTTTTAAGATGATGGCCTTGTGCCCAATACTCCTCCTCCCTGTGTTAGCACACTGAGATCTGTAATGCAGTACACAATTACTGCCCAGCTGATTATTCAGACAGGGTTGAACAACAGATACCATCACTTCTACAGCCCACTGGAAAGCAGGGGAGGTTTGTCATTCCTTAGAATTGGAACAAGATTTGTCCTTGAGGGCTATATTCAGAAATTAATTCAGACAGACTGGATGTTTCTAGTCCAGAAGTAATTTAGTACTTACTTTTCCTAGATATTTCCCTTGAGCTCTTATGCTGCCTGCTGAGTCCAGGTCAGCAGGTACAGGGTTTCCCTCACAGTCAAGTCAGATTAGGGGGATTAGCCAGAGTGATGCCAAGTTCCCTGAGAAGACACACCATTGTGGCAAAGTACATGACAGCAAAAAGTGCTGTCAGGGCTGCCATCTTCTCATTACTGCAGGACTGTTTCTGCCTCATATTTGTGACTGTTTAATATAAACTAAAGTAATAATCTCACAAGAGGGAGCCACAGGGCTCCCTCATCTTTGTCGAATGTCCTTACCCAAAACCAGTGCACTTTCTCTAAGTCTTCTCTGTCCCTTTCTCTCTGCAGTCCCCGATCTCTCCCATAAGACCCTGATATGGGATGCAGTTTTGACAGAAAGGCTTGTGGTCCTGTCTCTTCTTCCCTCCCCAGCTTTAGCAGTTTTTGCAGATATTTTGAGCTCTGGTCTCTAGCTTTCCTAAGGAGTACTCATCACTAGTCAAAGAGGCAAAAAGTGGGTGCTACTTCACAAGAAAACAATGAATCTTGTTCCATTCTTTAAAAGAATTGAGATAGGTACCTTCTCTCTGGAGGATTCCTAGTTTTGGGTCCTGCAGAAGTGCAAGTCCTGCAGTCCTGAATTTATCCCCTCAGATCCTCAGAATTCCAGCTTCCTTCCTACACCTTGTTTTTTATTTTAAAAATATTAGGTGTCCATACACTTCATGGGATGGGGTCATATATCATCAAAGAAACAGTCAGAAATCACCCCCTCAGCGATGGGATGACCCCATCCCATGTGGTGTATGTACATGCATTTTGGAACAGGGAATGCTGTGCTCTGCTCAACAAGTTCAGTGTTGCCTTAATGCTTTACTTGTTTCCCAGGGATTTGGGTGTTTGTGTTTCATTTTTTCCCACAGGTTGTCCATTTTAAACTGTTTGTTTGATTTAGATCCAGCTGTTCTAAACATCTTATGGTGTTAAGCCAAATGCATCCAGTGGGTTTGTCCAGGAAGGCAATGACTCACTTTCTCTAGCCAACCTGATGGACCATCACCTATGTCCAGCTTTTATGTGCCCTCCAGTTAGTCCATCCTTGTGTTCAAATAGACAGAAAAATGTAGTGCATTAAAAAGAAAAATCTCTTTCCAGTCCTTTTCCTTGTATAGATTTGGAAATGTGCATGCTAGCACTGACAGCAGGTAGAGTGGGGCCCTAAGTATTGTTATCACTTACTCAGGCCCTGAAGGTTTATGAACATTAAATGCTCTCCTATTCCAGTGATGGGGGCATGGTGAAACTCTCAAATCGAATTTTTTTCCAATGAATTAACAAGCTACAGTACTTACAAGTGCTGTAAGGATTTATAAGATCAAGTACTTGTATCATTCTATACAAAGTTAATTTGATCCAAGCAGCTTACTCTGCATGATTAGGATCTTTAACTGCATGGGCTTCATTTTTTCACATATGGGCCAGGTTGACAAAATTCATAAATACGTAGTACCATCCTAGCAAATTACAAGCATGTTTGTTTTGGCATTATATTTTAATTATGAAAAAACCACTGTGAATCATTTGAAAGGTTCTCAGGACCCATTTTAATGACATTTGTCTGTTTTTTTCCATGCAAACTTTAGCTGGCATATTCATGGAAAAGATAATTAGCAATATGCAAATGTACTAATCAGAAAGAAAACTTGTCTTTGCTACTTATTAAAACAAACAAAAAACAAACAAATAAATAAACAAACACATGACTGTTATTCAGGCATGATGATTTTCCAGCTAATAGATAAGGAAGTGAACAACTGAAGTGAAATGTTTGACATCTCTCTCTTTCCTAGTTCTTACTCAGATGCAACACAGGGATTCAGAAAAAGAAAAAAAAGATACATGGAGAGCTCTTCCTCTGCTGTGAAAGTGGCTGCTAGAAGACTGGCACTTCCCACCTGCAGTTGCTGAAATGGAAGTAATGACCCTGGGTTAGCTCTGGGGGTGTCTCCATTGCACAGTGGGTACCTGCTGCCCCATGCCTGTCTGCCCAGAGGAATGTCATCAGCCATTGCCCAACATGGGTCTGTCCACATTCCTGAAGCGGTCACACACATAATACACAATGATGCTGTGCATTAAAACAGGCAAAACAATGCGTCTATGTCAGTGTGAGATGGAATTGTTCAGAAAGGACAGACTGCCTTCACCATGTTCTCTGGTATGGTTGTTGACCTGTGTAGTAGAGTGAGTTGACAGACTATCTTTTGCTTCAATCCTTATGTGAGTGTTTCATTGCCAGCCTGAGACATTAAATATATGGCTTTTCTTGATCTTCTTTAACAGAATTTATGCTTTTTCCTAAGAATGTACCAGAAGATGTTCCAGAGAACAGCACAGTCTTGTGTCCTACTTTGAGCTCTTGTTCTTTATTGATCAGTGCAAGAGCCTCTAGAATTCTTTGCGACCACGATTGTTGTATCTTTTCCCAGTTCCTTTACAAATTGGATTATTACCATGGTAAAAGTTAAACACTTCATTGTAAACTGCTTCACCAGGACATCAGTTTTATTTTTCTCAATTAATCTTGTGTGCAGGACTATCTGGGTGGCTCTCCTTCCTTGGTTGCTGCTGACACACTGTACTGTTTTGCAAACTAACTCCTGTCATTAATTCTGCCTGGGTTTTGTTTGGTTTTGTTTTGTTTTTTTGCCAGCATGACTTGCTAGAGTGCAGACAGTGCCAAAGTGTGCAAAAATTTCCATGTGGCTAAGGGATATCTGCAATGAGGAGGAGGAGACATGAGAGAAGTCACCTTTCATTAGTGTGTCTTGAGTGCAACATACACAAAAAGGGCAGTAAGTGGCAGCTTCTGTAATTTCTGATTTTTCTGCGAGGATGAGCCCTTTGTCAAGGAGTCAAAGTGAGTTTCATGCAAATGTATAGAAACTCTTAACTCTTGGAGTGCTAGAAATATCCTGTTAGACGCACAAAAAACTTTCTCTTCTGAAGCTTTATATTTCAGTAGGTGACCTCCTGTGTTTACTTATGCCACACATCCAATTCATTAGCCCTTGTCTCTGGGCCTTTGAAGGGAGCTTGTAATGAGTGCACCTACTCTGTGTGCAAGTTGATCATCTGTGCAGGGTGGATCCTTTAAACTTGTCAGTTTATAAGAGCCTTAGTGGGATGGGTGGGACACCCCCTCTTAATCCCACTGAAGTCAGAGGAGGGGCTCCTGTTAACTCTAGCAGGCCTTGAATCAGAGCCTCTGGGAAGCTGTTTTATAAATCCCAATTTGCCCTGAGCAGTGTTCAGTTCTTATCATTTACTAGGACATGTTTTGATACAAAGCCATTCTTTACTTAATTTTTTCTAGGATTGCTTGGAGTAATTAAGTCACCTGTTGAGCTAAAATCTAGGGTCTTGGAGGTGAGGAGTAAAAAAGTGCTGGTAGGGCCAGAATTTTCTTTGATGCAGTCCTGCTTATTTGTGAAGAATGTGAATAACTCTTTTTTTTCCCCAGAGCACAGCTGGGATCAAGAAGGTTACAACTCTCTTGCATCTAGCACAGAAACCTTGCAAAATCGTCTCTCTGTCTTTCAACGAATGCACTCTCATGCCTGTCCACAATGCAGTTATTGTATGACCATGCAGCACTCTCTTGTGCAGTCTGCTTGTTTTGTTTTCCATTTTAAATTAGATCCTCACTCACTGTTCCTCCTACAAGAGACTATTTCCCTACTTACCCCCTGTTTGGACTCCATTTATGCTGAATATTTATATTTACAGGGAAGTGGCCATTTTTTGTTCCATGTTTATGCATCGTTGGTCTCTTAGTCCACCCTGAGGACAACAACAATAATAATAAAAATTAAAACAAAGTGTTCTCAGTTTCTTGCTACTGTGCCCAGCACTCCCTCCACCCAGTACTGCTCTGGTAACCCTGTCTAAGGTAGGTTTCCGGCTGAAAATGAGCTTATAGGATGACTGTTTCAAGCCCTATATATCCCAAAGGAGTAGTTAACTGGAAGGTGCTGAAGGGGTAAGGAAAGATGACAGCAGAAAGGGAATGACCTGAAATAGTGTATCTGGCCATTTCTTTCCCAGCTGGAGCTCACAAAAGGTTGAGTCACCTGATTTAGGTCTGGGGTCAGGAATTCAGGTTTCCCAAGAGGACAGAGGAAAAGGCCACAACCAGCATCTGCAAAAGGTTCCCTGTACATGTGGGCAGATTGTTTTCAACAGACGAGTGGTGTCTGAGAAGGACTGAGTTATTAATATGAGTGTATGGAAACAAATAGCTTGTCAAGACTCCTGCTGACAGGAATTCCCATCTTAAGGCTTTGTAAGTGAGAGGGTGACATTGTCTGGAAACAAATTCTTTCTCTTTAAGAATCACTTGGTATAAAGGAAAGAATTCACAGTGTTTCCATCGACCTGTCAGAAGGTGAATTGGGACTCATTGCTGTTGCTTATCCTGCTGCAGCCTGGGATTGATTTGTGAATGTGCAGTGTTTATAGAGGTGAACATGAGTCGGGCACATCCAGAGAGTTACCGTTTGTCAGCGTAGTTTCTCTAAAAGGAAAATTATATGCAAGCATTTGTAATGTAGCTTGAGTGCCAACCCAATTCTGGGGGCCTGCAGTGTTCATTATAATGGAACATTGCATTCCTTACTGCTGGAAGACCATTTTGTCTCAGCATTTGAAGTATAAACTGAAGTCAAAGTAGAAACGAGCTTTTTATTGCTGTTGAGAAGGTCATAATGTACCCTGCTGAAAGAGTGCTGTGGCACAGCAGAGGGCATCCTTCAACGGAGGTACAGGTCCAGCCCTCCGACACGGCTGTGCAGGCAGCAGCATTTAACTTCAGCTGGGCAATTGCACGGGTGCTTTCCATACGATCACTGTGCTCCCAGGCCTCCTGCTCCCCTCGGCTCTTCTCACTGGGATTATGTGGCACGGGGCAGTGCCATGCTGAGACACCATGAGCTGCCTTCCCTACCAGGAGCATTTATAATCATGCTGATGAAACACTTCACCCTTCTGAGAAACTATGTGCAGTTGTTCAACAGGCTCTGTCTTGACACCCCTGTTTTTGTTTGTACCCTTGCACTATGTTGAATATCTTCTGCTGAGCCATAGAAACAAATTCCTGTACTAGCTGTATCTGAGCCATCCTCTGTGGCCATGGGTACATTGAGTCAGTGTAAAGCCTTGCAGATATAAATGAAAAATCATTAATCTTCTCTGTCCATTCCAGACACTTTTGGTCTCCTGGTATTTTGTCCCATATTCTTCTAACATATTTGAAACTCTGAACGGTATAGGAAAGAATAAGGTTATGCTGAAAATACAGGCCACCGGAGAACAGCTGTGTTGTGCCTATCTATCATTCAATAAAGAATAGACCTCTAAAAGTGTTTACTGATTGCAAAACAAAAGCAGATTGAATATGTTTTAAGTTCTAGGAACTAACCTAAAATTTGCTATTAAACAAATATATGGCTTACAGCTGGAAACCTGTCAAAATACCCAAATGATTGCTCTGCATTGTCTGGAAAGAGTTTCTGTGCCCAAAGAGTTTAGAACAGCAACAGATGTACTATTGCATAAGAGAGACATCCCTGTTTTGAATTTCAGTTTATAGGACAGAGAGGCATACAAGAGAGGTAAAGTTCTTTTCATCTTACCCAGGTGCCTCTTCTTCCTCCTTAGCATCTTGCTCCATGTAGTTCTCCCATTTTAAAGTGATTAGTGGAGATATAGAAAGATGAGAACATACATCATTTTAAGAAGAAAAAGCCATCTGGCTCAGTGTCGCTGGCTCTTAATTCAACCATGTTGGGTTTTTTTCCATGCCCCTCAAGCCCCTCCTTTTCCAGAAACAATTTATGTGATCCCACATCTCTTCTTCAGTAACACATTCCAGATGGTCAGCTTTGTACAGAACGGATTTGCCTTAGCTTCTCGGTTTTTTCCTAGGTTGTTTTTTGGGGTTTTTTTAGTTTTTGTGTTTTCAGATTGCTTCTCCTTTATTTGAAACCTCTTTACCCAATCATCTAGCTCTCCCTGGATCTTCTTCCTTATTTTTATAGTGCAATGAAAAGATATTTGTCTCACACAAAACACTTAGTCCCTGCCACACAATGATATTGAAGCTTTTCTTGTCTTTAAATGAAGGTGTGGAAGGGAAGTTGTGGGAGGCTGTGTAAGTAGGCAGTTTCATAGAAGGAATTCAATTAATTGGTATGAATTCAGCATTTTTATTGAATATTTTATTCAGTGGATTAAATAACATTCCTAGCATCAGTCAGAAGTATTGCCTCTTGCATTTCAGGGTGTCATCTACACTTCAAACAGCTTAGCTCTGCAGTTCTTATCTATCTCCTTGTTTCCTGGCTGCCTACATGGCACCAGTTTGCCCCTAGCCCTGCTTTTGGATGAGCTGGTTCCCTGTGGGGAAAAAAAAAAAAGTGCATGTAATTCTGGAGGTCTCTCCTCCCTCCTGAGACCAATCCTAGAGGATGAATTTGACTGTGTTCCCTTTCATAGCCCACTGGCAGTGTCCTGGCAGTGCCCTGGCACTGTCCTGGCAGTGTCCTGGCAGTGCCCTGCTATTGTCCTGGCAGTGTCCTGGTAGTGCCCTGGCAGTGTCCTGGCAGCCTCTGCACCCTCAATCAGCCTCACTTGCTCTCCTGTGCAGCCCAGGATGTGCAACATCTACCCCTCCTCACAGGCCATAAAAACACTCCACATATTGCTGGGCTGAAACACTGGCAGCAGAGGGGTTTTGGACTTCTTAAACAGAATTGAAAAAGCCCATAAAAGTTAGTAATTGGGAACCACATTGGCTCGCTCAGTGAGCTCCGTCTGCCAGGCATTGCCCTTCCAGCCCCTGGGCAGGCTGCACAACACTGCAGGCACAGACAGAGCATCCCCCCTGAGCAAAGGGGTGTTATTCGGGCATGTTATTCTGGGAATCATCCCCCAAATTTACCTGGGTATTGCCCATGAGGGGACCTGATGGCTGGGGCTGAAATGCCAGGCAGTCAAGCCAGGGAGGAGCAGATGTGTGTCAGTGTGCTAGTCCTGTGTAGTCTGTTCACATCGGTGGCACTGAGGAGGTTGTGTTTACAAGAAATTTTAGAAACTGGAAATAATTATGAAAACATCCTGAGGCCTCATGGGAGTTCAATAATTCTGAAGATGGAAAAAGATGGTCTTTTATAACTGGAGTGTTATACCCTCAGTCCTCCCTGCAAGGAAAGAGCCAGTTTTCCTGGACAAGAAGTAAGATGAGTCTCATTAGGTTAGGAAGATTTCCCACATTTTCCATCTGTTGGTGCAAATTTTTGAGGCAATGAATGTGTGACATTTCACAAAGTCAAGAGACTCTCTCAATCTGTAGCTGGGGGCTATTCCTGCTCAATGAAAGCTCATCCTTTAATGTACAGATTTTTGGGAGAAAAGTTGTCTGTGGTGCCAGGAGAGAGCAGCTGGAGACACCCAGGCACAGCCTGTCTCCAGCCTTGCCATGGCTTGGAGGTCTGCATGGGAAGTGGAGTGGTCAAATACCCAAAGCCCTTCAGCCCCAATCCCTCTCTGAACTGCCACTTCTCCCTGCCTGCAGCCACAGGAGTGCATTTATTACATTTAGAGGCATAGTAAAATGCAAAATAAGAGAATTCCTTCTACAAATACACCTTAAAACAAAGATGCCCTTTTTTTTTTTAACATGGAAAAAATATTAACCAAAACAGTGGATATGTCACAGCTCTTATTGTTTAGAAACTGGGATATTATTTTTCCAGTCTGCTCTTAATTTTTCCATTCTGTCTCAATTTGGAGTGCAGTGCAAATACAGCACAGCTACATTTCTGCTTTCTATCCTACACCTTGCAGATCACATTGACAACAATTTAAGCAAAAGGATTGCTCAGAGTCACAAGGATCTGTTTGATTAACAGAAACCCCTGTGGTGGAGACACACCATGCTCTCCTGCAGGAGCCCAAAAAAGAATGTTGTGTGGATTATGTAGCATATTTTTATTAATATCTGTGTTGTCTCTCTGAGTTCATACCAGTTATGAAGGAGAAAAACTTTCTGAGTGAAATCTTGCATATCAAAATTGATACATAAGCTCAGTTCCACATCTTTAAGAGCAATGACAAGAGCAATGTCAAATCAACCTACTTTTTGTCATATTTCCTGGTAGGAAAGACTTCTGAAAACTAGTTTTTTGTATTTGTGTTCAGTACAGGCATTAATAAGGCTAAGAGAGCTGCTGATATGAAGTTTATTCATAGTAATTTCATATTGCAAAGAGTTCCATAGGGAACTATATCAAGATAAATGCATTGTACACATACACTTTTTGAAGGCTTATCTCTGCTTTTTTTTCTAGAATTGAAATTGAGAAAGAAAACACTACAAGCATGTTCATCTGATTTGAAATAGGACTGAACCACATTTGCAATTGTTTCATTTCATTTTACCATAGCTTTTGATCATCTGAGCTTACCTACATACCCAGGAAGTGTTAATGTTGACCCCACTTGTTAAAAAAAAAAAATCGTATTGTGATTATTAGCTCTTTCACCATGTGTCTGATGAAGATGTCTCCAGTCTCTAACAGAAACCCTGTAATTGTGCCCTGTGTTTCTCTCTCTCCTTATTTCTGAGAGTGCAGTTGAATTGTGAAAACCCAAAACTCGGGAACACCTGGATTTACACTTAATGCATTGTAGGATCAGGGCTGCAGTTTTGTGTACTCTGCTCTGTAAGCACCACTATGGAGTGGTTGCCATCCACAACCTAAGCCATGGCTGTGCCTTTCTTGTGGATAAATACCCTGGTCTACTCTATGATCACCTTCACATTCAGACTGCCAGACTATACCTATTGCAAAATTTTGCTGCTTCCACAATGAAGCACAATGGAGTCTGCAGCCTGCAAGACGCCCAGAGCTGAGCTGTGGTCTGTTTAGTTTTTGCTCTGCAATCAGGATCATGTCTTTGCTCTGAGATGTTTGTCTTGTGACATATACAAGTGATTTTACAATGTAAATACTGTAGTTTTAAGGGTTACTTTTTATATTTGTTCTTTAATCTGGTGGTTACACTAAAGTTTTGGGGGTAACACTAATCTGTTGGGAGCATGCCCTTCTCCGTCCTGGAAGATGTGGAGATTGTGGCAGGTAGATGGGGAATCTGCTGTGCTCCAGGGAGGCTCTGGATCTGTTCTTGTCTTGTACTAGCCTAAGGGTTTGTAAAGTTCCTTAATGAAGGTGTTAGGGCATTGCTGAGGCTGGGCTGACTACTCTCCATGGGTCGGTGCAGGAATGACCACAGCCTAGGTTCAAGGTCTGGGGACAATAAGCAGTAGCAGGTAGTGACAGCAAGGTCTCACAATAAACAAGGAAAGTGGCTTTGCAGCAGATGTGGGGAGCAGCAGAAAGCCAAGGAGAGGACATCCTGCTGCATCCCCTGTGTGCTCACAACACGAGTCTGGTGGGAGCCATCATCACAGCAGCCTGGTGGAGGCTCCAGGCCAGCAGCTTTACCAGATCCATGTGACTTTACATCTCTTGGCAGGGAAAACTTTGTGGAAAAAGCAAAAGTTACACTGGGTCTTGTTTTGATTATTTGTTTATAACCTCACTACAAATGGAAAACATTTCTCTGGTGAGTGTCTGCTTGTTATTTTCCTATTGTTGTAATATCCTCCCTGCTTTCAGCATGGACGAATAATCCTCAAATGCTATCCAAAGGCTGACACTTAGGCCACGTTATAGAGCTGCAGCACTGGGATGGATCTTTTCCTTCTCTTTTATTTATTTTCCTTCACTTTACTCTGCTTCTGTTCCACTCTCTCCTTTATTTTCCCCTGTCTTTCCAAGGACTAAGTACAACCAGCAATCTCTTCAGCGAACAACCCCTTTCTCTTCCTCCCAGCTCTGTTTGAAGGTGAGAGAGATGGTTTGGTTGTGATAAACATGAACATTTCCATAATCAGGACAAGTAAGGTGTAAGCAGATAGTGCACACAGAGGCAACCAGTATAAAGTAGGACAGTTGGTGAGTACTCTTCCAAACAAAGAAAACAAAAAATAATTTAGGAATAGTGATATGATTTGCATATGTTTGCATAATTTGCATATATTTACATATATTTGCAGCTCCTGAACCAAACTTTACCAAAGATTATGTTTCTCAAGCATATATGTCCTTTTTAACTTCAGAGACTGAGCAGAAATCTCAGGTCACTATGGGTTCTGCACAAGGAGAAAATTTGCTCTCAGTGAACTGAAGTACAGATTCATAGAATCATAGAATGGTTTGGGTTTGAGGCCCCTGCTGTGGGCAGGGACACCTTTCACTAGAACAGGTTGCTCAGAGCTCCATCCAGCCTGGCCTTGAACACCTCCTTCACTGCTTGAAGGTCAAAATCTGACATAGGAGATCAGTAATGAGGAGATGGAGGGAAAGAGAACAGGAACAAGTAAGCTTTTCTGCAACATCAGTGACCTTTGTGCAGTTGAATGTCTCATGTCATTGAGCAGATACATTGAGATTTTTACTAGAGTGTGAGTGTATTTTTTTTAAAGGCAAAGATACTTCCATACTGAATCACAGAATCACAGAATCATCTAGGTTGGAAAAGATCTTTGAGATCATCAAGTCCAATCTATGGCCAAACACCCCCTTCTCAAGCAGACCATGGCACTGAGTACCACATCCAGTCTTTCTTAAACACCTCCAGGGACGGTGACTCCACCACCTCCCTGAGCAGCTCATTCCAATGTCCAATCACTCTTTCCATTAATAACTTCTTCCTAATATAGAATTTTACACTGGGTAGTAATTAAAACCAGTCAAACTGTAACATACATGAAATATACATGAAAATATCCTGAGAAGTAAACTTATTTCAGGATGGCTTTAAGTTCATAGGGTTTATGTTCCAGATAGGTAAGAGATGCATTACAATGCTTAGGTTAAGTAGAGAAAGATTGTACAGTACTTAGCTATATCTAAATCTAAACTTAGACCTTTTATCTCTCACAGTTTCTCATCTTAAGTTAAAAAAAAAAATGTTTGTTACTGTACTGGAAAATATTAAAACATTCAAAACACACTTTTGTTGTTTGCTTGTAGGATTTAAGTGTGATTCCTCATGTTAAATAGTTGAAAAATTGAATCATAACGTAAACACAAAGAATATTATAATGCCACTCCTAATTCCAGCTGCCTCCATCTGTTCTCTGCCTGAAATAGAAAGTAGGAATCCCACAGTGTAAGGAAATAGCTCTTTTGCCTGATCCTTTCTGTAAGAGCTTTCAAAGCATCTCACAGCACGTGTAACTCTTGTTGTGAACAGCAGCACAGGGCCCTGATGTCACAGGTGTCTCAGCTTTGCTGTCTGCTGGCCCTCACTCTCAGCTCTGTTTCGAGACACAGTCCATTAGAGAAGGTGAAGGTTGTTTGTGGTGCTTTTTCAGATACACTGCCCTCTCCTGCCCCTAATTCCCAAAGGATGCATGGTCTCAGCCGCCTCTCAGTCCAGCAAAACTGTTCTGTTTTGAGGCTGTATCTGCCAACTCTGTTAAAGAGAAGGAGATCTTGGGAGTGTATCAAAAACTTAACTAGTCCATCACAATCTTTTCAGCCAGATCATAAATTATTGATTGCCTCTACTTAAAGCCCAGTGGGAGAGCAGGATCCTTGCATCCCCATCCCATTCCTTCCCTGGCAGAGTCTCTCACCACATCCCATCTTGCATGATGTGGTACCTCTCCCCTCACTGAGCTCCACAGTGCATTTAGTGTGATGTTCTGTGATGAAGAAGTCCAGACCACAGAGGAGCTTGGATGGAAAACAGCTGAATTTCAGCTCCTGCAACTAATGGAATATTGTAACGATATTTCAAAATAGAAAATATTTACGGTCAAAATGTGTTTTTGTTGCTTGTCTAATGGCATGAACATTTTCCATGGTGGCCACCTATTTCTTTGTGATGAAATTTGTTTACTCAAAACCCTAATATTCTCAGTAATTTTTTGAAGATGAGAGACCATTTCCAACCCATGCTGTATTTGTTTACTCTGGACTACATTAATTCTCTTTGTTAAATTTAAGGATGAGATATTTGGTCTCAAATTTTGAATTTAATTCCCTGCTTGTTTGAAGGCTACCATATTCCCACCAGATTTGTCCAGCCACATCCACTCGGCACAAATATTGTGATGGAGCAAGACCATGGGCTGCTGATAAGAGAGTCAACATTTACTCTTCCATGGAGAAATCAGCCAATCAGCCCCCGTGTGCACCCATGGGTGAAATTCATATTTCCTCACTATAAAAAAGCATTTTAGATTAAAAGTTTAACTATGGAACCTTCTGTATTTTCTAAGCATCACACAAAACTGAAGCACATTTTTGATAAGGGATCTTAACATCACAGAAGAATGCAAATGTCTGAATGATACTAAAAAACTTTTCTATTCTGGGAACCCCCTTTCCCATTATGCCTCTAGAGCTTTTGTTTTGCTAGTCTGATTGCAGGGACTTTAATAGAATGACAATTTTATTAAGCAATTCCTTTCTTTAAAAAGCAAACCTCTCTTTTTTTAACATTTGCTGAGCACTAATCTTGGTAAAATCTTGTGTTCATAAAACTAAGCACTGCAGTAAGAATTTTTTGCAAGACTGAGTTATTTCTTCCTTCTGAACTTTCAAATTACGAGAAGAATATATTGCCCTTTTCTAAAAATATATTCTCCAGTTAAACTCAACAATAAATCTGTCAGCAGGTATCCAATAGACGCAGACTTTACTGCTACTAGTTAATAAAAAATTAGTCTTTCTAGATCTTACAGTAACTTATAAATGGCCTGTTTATTTCACCTCTATCTGAGATTCATTGTTCTGTTGTTAGATAAGAAACTATAACTTCCGTTTGTTTTCCCTAGTAGCATATTGATTTTTAATACCTCACTAAGGTTACCCTAACATACACCTTCAGAAAAAAAATTGGTTGAAGCAGTATCCCTTCCCTTCCCTTCCCTTCCCTTCCCTTCCCTTCCC
>VZTX01022521.1:0-187747 GCA_013400915.1 Pardalotus punctatus | reverse complement strand
CTGCTATCTGGTTCCCTTTGTTTCCCGTCCCTTCCCTTCCCTTCCCTTCCCAACCCCACAGGACTGTCAGCATTTCCTGACTTTATTCCACTCAGGAATTATCAGCAGAGAAATCTGCTGTCAATTTAAAGTGATTTACCTTCTTTTAACAGTAACTACTTTGTGGGGGGATTTTATGAAAACAGGCCAAGAAACACATCTTGTGTGAGGTGGACACCTCACACCTGAGAGAATTGGAGTTGTTCAGCCTGGAGAAGAGAAGGGAGACCTTACAGCACCTTCCAGTACCTAGAGGGGGCTTATAGAAAGGAAAGAGATGGACTTTTTAATTGTGCAGTGGTGACAGGATAAGGGGCAAAGGTTTTAAACGGAATGAGCACGGGTTTAGATTAGACGTTAGGAAGGAATAGTTTACTCGGTGGGCAGTGACACACTGGAACAGGTTGGCCACAGAATTTGTGGATACCCATCCCTGGAGGTGTTCAAGGCCAGGCTGGATGGGGCTCTGAGCAACCTGGTCTGGTGGAAAGTGTCCCTACCCATGGCAGGGGGGTTGGAACTCGGTGATCCTTAAAGTCCCTTCCAACCTAAACTGTTGTGTGATTCTATGATTCTATGATAAAATGCCACTAAATCTCATATTCATTTCCATGTGCTTTTCATCTAGAAAGACATTTGCTTGTTTTTTTCTTTATATGATGTTAATTAACCATAACAGCTATGAATTTGCTTTACCTGATTTCTCTCATAAACGTTTTTCCAGAATTCATAAACTGCAATATTTCACAATGGCACAGGAGGGAGCTTGAAAAATCAGTGGGCAGTAAAAGTGGGAAAGCATAAACACACAGGGAAAGGCTTTGCAAAAGGGACAAGACACCTCCTTGGATCCTCCAGAAATGCAAAGAACCATAACGCAGCGTCTTGAAATCCAACCCACCCTTATTCCAGCTTATTTAACGATTTTATATCTAGGGCCTTTGCCTAGATTTAAAAACTGATAAATAGTCTCAATTACATTTTAAGAACTCCCTTTCAATCCTTCATACCTTTGGTTAAGAAAACTGAGTATGCGTAACTGAGAAAGTACCTTTTTGTTTAAATAGCTAAAGGATTTTTTTGTCTTTATAATTGTTTTTAGGAGATCTTTTTGGCCAAG
Source organism: Pardalotus punctatus (assembly GCA_013400915.1). Taxonomy (NCBI): domain Eukaryota; kingdom Metazoa; phylum Chordata; class Aves; order Passeriformes; family Pardalotidae; genus Pardalotus; species Pardalotus punctatus. Next base: position 186,588 of record VZTX01022521.1, on the reverse strand, counting down.
ATTTTATTAAAAGTGATTTTGTTCTGGAGCTTATGGCAGCAAAAATAAATACCCTGTTTTTGATACAGTTGTTGTTTCAATCTGTCAGTATGGCTCAAAACAACTTCTTACAGAATTAGATATTAAAAGGAAGAGTATGAGAAATATTTGTAGACACAAAGTTTTTGTACAGACAAAATATGAGAGTAATTCTGGTTTTTGAAGGTGAAAACTGAAAACTGAAAATCTTTATCTTTTCTCAGTTTTTGCTGCATTCCCTTGAAGAGCCACTGTCAAGATCAAGATTCATGGTTTCCCCCATGGCTGCAGAGGAAAACATTATGGTTTTCATCATCTGATAAAGCTTATTAAAATCTTATCTACAGCACTTTTCTTAGGTTATTTGTTCTCAGTGGCATGTTACACCATTTAAAATTATTCCCAAGGGGAATTAGGGCCCCATCCTTCAGCTGTTGCAATGAGTTAAGAGACATTCCAAATGAGGGGAGATATATTAACAATGGAAGAGTGCTCTGGTTCTTGCTAATCTAGGGCTCCTTTCCATTGTTCTTGGGAATAATAATTTATTAAAGACTGAAAGACTTGATCCAGTGAATTCTGTTTAATGAATGCTCTTGCAGCAAGTGAAATCTACTCAAATCTGTGTTTGCAACTGTACTGGATCATGGATGTAACGAGATAATGGGAGGAATAGCCCAGCATTATGTGGCTGCTCTGAGAGGAATCTACAAAGCTCAGATGTGCTTGCCCCAGTCACAAAGTCACCAGGTACAACAGGAAATGCTGCTGCAGCAAAGGCTTACACAACCAGCAATGTATTAGTAATAAGGGAAAAATAACAGAAGAATTTTTGAGATCTCAGTCACAAAAGCACTTCATAAGAGTGCATTAACCAGGTCCCGTTAGTTCCTAAACAAGAATATGTGTTTCTAGATGCAAGAGAAAGAGGTATGGGAAATAAAATATCTTTTATCCAGGACAACTCTGGTCTCTGATTGTCTATATTATTGTTGATAATTTGTCAGAATAAGAAACCAAACAAAACAAACAAAAAGGTAAATAAAAAAAACAAAACAAACAAACAAAATACCCCCGCCAACCAAACCTCAAAAATTACAAAATAATAAAAAATGTTTCATTCTAGATCTTTCAGCCACTTTTATTGCTTGAGGCCAAGAGGGTCATGACATGCAAATTCAAGGGCCCTTGATAGCTTGGAAAGAGGCAGACTCCAAATAGGATGGAAGAGAACATGGCAGGTTGGCTTACTCATGCATTCCCATTTTTGTGTGTTGGGTTTTTTTTTCCTTAGGTAATTAAGTCATAACATCTTGGAGTGATGTTTGTCGAAAATGGTGTCTTCATTAACATAAGTCCTTGCAGAAATAAATCATGACCCAGAAAGCTTTCACATCAGGTGGCTTCTGAAAGAACATGCAAGCACTAGGGGTGGCATTAGGTCTGCTGCCATGACCTTTAAATTGTAGGGCCTTGTCACTACCAGGACTGGAAAATGTAAAGTTGGCCTTTGGGCCCCTTCAAGAAGTTGAGGCCCAAGATGGACTGAGCTGACACTCAGCTCCAGCAAGCCAAGGGCACATGAAATTTCACATGTGCATCTTATCTATGATCCTTGAGAGCCTGAGGAGAAGAAAGCGGGTGGCTCAACCAGATCTCTGACAGGAGGTTTGTTCATTCCAGTTAGATTTAATACTGATGTCTACCAATGTTGTGGTTTTCATCTGTAAGTGTGTCCCAGCCCTGGAATACATTCAGTATTGTCAAGTTTTAATGTCAAATTAACTTGCCTGAAGTTGAAGCCAGGCTCTTGTGGTATCCAAGCAACTGTTCCAAAACAGTGGTTAACAGGAGGCTGGGATGTGTGGGGCTGGAGGCAGGGAGTGCTGGCAGCTGCACATCCGCTGTCTCTCCCTGTTCCCAGCAAGGTCGTTTGTACACGTGCACCTGAGGGACTGTGTGACCATCTTTGGACTGGAGTCAGCATCCCACTCACTGCAGGGCTTTTTTCTCCCATCTTCCTATAACAGCCTTTTCATGACAAAGCACATTTCAAAAGTGGTGCTTTCACGTACAAGCCACTGAATCCAGGATCAGAAGCTATAAACCAGAGGCAAGTTTTTCCACCCACACACAATTCCTTTGCCCTTTTGCCCAGAACCCTTCCTGATCCTGTTTTCCCTTCAGTTGAACCAGAGGAACCAGAAAATACCTATGAACTGTCTCTGACCTTGAAAAGTCCCCTTTTACCCTGCTGACCTGGCAGCAGGCACAGCACATCAATGTATGTTTGTGCTGTTCTGTTGATCCTGCTGTTCTCTTCAGGGGCGATCAAACTGCCTGTGTTTCAGTTTCCAACTAAGCCTCTGAAGAGGCTTGGTTTAAGGGGGAGCTAAACCCTTTAGTGTTCAGTCAAAAGAGAAAGACAAAATGTGCAGAGGGTGATGCGGGATGCCAAGGACAAGCTCTGGTGTTCAATTCCTCTCCAAAGGTGCCATTCTCTGTACATATCACCTTGTGGGAAACCCACTGTGCAACATCCCTGCCGGTCTCTTGGGTTCCTCAGGTTACAAATCCTCCCTCTTTACTTGGCTGGTGCTTGCTCATAGTCTTATCTTGCTGACTCATCTTGAAAATATTCTTGCTCCCCAAAATGGATGCAGGGATTTATTGTTTCATTTAATCTAAATTGAATTAGAAACGGGACTTTGATGTGTGTGTAAAGACAGAGAAAGCACCAGCTAGACCTCAGCTTGCAGCTGCAGGGACACACATTGGTTGGTTCAAGTAGTTCATCTTCACAAATCATACACAGCTGCAAAATATCATGATATTGGTGAATGCATACTATGACACCCCATCTGGGCTCATAAGCAATTCAGACCTCAAACTAAATGGAGGAGTAGCTTATGTCAATACAATTGTTTGGGATCATTTAGGAAGAGAGCAGTACCGAAAGCTGCAGGCTATTTTGCTCTCTGCCTAGCCCACAGTAACTCTCAAATAAGTATATTGAACTGAACTAGATTGACTTGTGTCCTGTGCTCTGCTCAGTACACTGCTTTCCTGACTGGCATTTAAATGCAAATATCACTATTCTGCAGCGTGGCACAAAGGCTGAACATGACAATGTGCTTGCTGACTGCTTATGTTCCAGTCGCTCACCTGGGTGATGTGTCTGTGGGTGTTAAAATGCAGACACCCTCAGCACTAATTCCCAAAGATGTGGTTCACTGATGATTATCAAGGCCACAGGAAATGGTCCATGAACCATAAGGGATTCATAAGGGCCTCATGTTCAGGGAGGACAGTGCCTGCAGGGCCACGTGGCTGCCTCTCCACTGCAGGAACCTGGATGGCCAGCCGGGGTCAACAGTCCTGCAGAACTGGCCCTGAAAAACAAACAGCTGAGGATAATGTGTTTCTCTAGTACACACAGACCCGGCATGGGGCTGATCACCAAAAGAGGAGCTAGTTGAGGCACACTACCACCCCCATCTGAAGCATTACTGTGCCTAACTACGTGACTAAATACCACTCTTTCTTCCAGACACAAGAGATCAGATTTGGTTTTGGATCTGATTCATCCAAAATAGCTGACAAGGGCAGTAAATCCTGGATTTATGTCTTTCTGATTTATTTCCAATGCTGCTGGGTAATTCCCTTTTATAGAGCTGTGTTGTTGAGATACATGTCTCACTCCTAATTTCCACTTCCTTTTACTTCTCTGTTGAACTCTTTTCTTGCAGAAAACATAAGGGGAAAAGTGAAGTAGGTGTGGACATAGCACACAGACTGAGGTTCACTACAAAACCCTCCCCTACTTCTTGTAAATGAAGACAGATGAAGAAAGAAGAAAAAGAAGACAGATACAAAGCTGAGTTTTACACAGTATTTTTCAAATATTGTTGAACTCCCACTTGTTACAGTTATGACTGCATTCTTTCTCCTGATCTGAGTTTAAACAATTTTCTGTGGGAATCCTTTACAGTGGATACTTCTGAGCAGTTGGCACTGATTTTGCTGTCTCTTATATTCCAGTCTCCTATTTATAGGAGACAACATGTCCTCAAAAAATGTCAGGGCTGATCAAGAAACCTCTAATTTTAACATAAATTAGTGTCATATTCATATCTCCTCTTCTGTATTCTTTTCAGGATTTTGTGTCTGAGATGTGAGCCTTGTCAGCCCCCAATCTATGCAGGCCTGAAGTGAGACATATGGCTAGCTCCAGGGAAATGCTAATGCCTGCAGACCTCAGCCCTCGCTTTTTAAATTGAAACTTGGAGCATCAGCTTTAAGTGATCTTTCTGTGTGTGAATCTTGTAAGATGTGCTCTTTGTTGATCTTGGTTATTACTTTTGGGGCTGTAACATTATTGTAACTCATTTTATCTGTAATCAGCACGACACAAGCCAGCCTGACAGCCTAACATTGCCAGTGGGACAGGGATTGCATTTCAGCCACCAGGAAGTAAAGTTCAGCTGCCTGAGGCTGTCTGTAGTATGATAACTGCATTGCCACATGTTGGTGACTCAAAACCAATAGGAGAATGATGGGGCAACTCAAACCCCTGCATCTGGGAGGGTCTCTGTGTCCAGCCTCTTCCCAAAACCCCAATCCATTTGCAATGATCATTTTCTCAGTGAAAATGCCCCGAGGCCATTTTACAAGTGGTTCTATAATTCCAAATAGAATAGTAGTGTTTTGGGGGCTGAACCCCATGAAAACAACTCAGGAGTAGCTTTGATCCACAAGTTACTACTTTTTTGTTAGTGTTAGCATCATCCTTAATTATTCTGAACTTTTACCTTTGGTGCCTCTTTAGTTTTGCCCTGTTTTGAAAACCAATAATCAGATATATGTGGTCTATAGCTCTGAGCACTGAAGGCAGGCAATATTCTGATAGTTTTCAGCTTTTCCTTAGAGAGCAAAGAGTTGTGCTAAACACAATAAATTATGTCAGTAACCAAAACTTCTTAGAAAATGTAGGATATGAGAAAAAAGCACAAAACCTACCAAGCACTGAGACTAAGCCCCTGCTTGCTGAGGATGGGTGTCTCCCAGAAATATAAATCCCAACACCTCCCCACCCAGTCTTTTCAGATGATGTTAGAAAAGGTCTAATAAAATGTTCTTGTTTTAGTTAATCATTCCTTCAAGCTCTCCCAGCCAAGCTGAGTTGGGCTCCATGAGGTCAGCACACTCCTTGTACTCACAGCCAATGTTCCCTTTTTTTATGAGTATATCGACAGTGCCGTTTACTCCAGTAACACAGCAGCGTCAGAGCCTCATTTTCCACGGCACAAAACTGTTCCCACTTCACCTGCTAGCAAACACAGCCCTGCCTTTTTTCGAAGTAGACAGACTGTTCATATCTTGTATGCCTTGACTTTGTCTTCAAAGTTTCTCCTGACAATGTACAGGCAAATTTGTGAGTTATTACCCAGTCCTCCAAAGCAGATTAACGTCTTTCCCATGGTGAAGAAGGTAGTTTAGAAAAAAATGTTCTCAAAACCATCTCAGTTATGATTGAGTTATCATCTACAGTCCTTATTACTAGCTTGTCATATGTGGGTGCTGTAAAACTAACAGCAAACTGGTAGGCATGAGTTTAAAATATGTCAGTATTATCAGGGTTTAACAAGTTCTAACATATCAGTATGATTTTGAAGGGTTTGTGACCTTCTCAGGCTGTCAGAAACATGCTAATTAAGAAATCCAAAGGAATTGCAGAATCAGAGAAGGCGCCAGGGTGAAGGGGGCAATCCTTCTTTCCCAGATGTCAGTGATAGGAAAAAAATAAAAGCAAGAAAGTGTTTGAAGGCTGAAAAACAGAAATGAGGCAGAACAGTTCCACCATTAACAGAGGAAGACAGACATAAAAAACCTGAAGCCTCTAACTGACCCTGGAAACCTTAGGAGGAAGGAGAGATTTGACCCTGGTCTCTGCAAGGTAAATAAAGCCCCAGATCAGCTGAGGAGGAGCCTTGATGATAAACAGGACCTGTAAATGCATTTTCTTGCTTGATGTTTTTCTTTTGCAACAGTTCTCACAATTGCAATGACTAAAGCATCATTCTTAGCTTGTTGATGTGCAATAAAACGTACTAATTTATTCTAGTTTTCATCCAGCATTAGACGCAGTTCCAGAGAAATCTGACACACAATAACATTCCTGGAGATTATGTACCCCAAATGGCATTTTTTAGTATTATTCACAAGGACAGACACATTTGGGGCTCCCCAACCTGCAAGAGGCTTCCCCCTAAAACTGTACTTATGAACGGAATAATCAGATGTTTAGTGAAGGAGGGAAGAGAAGTCTCCCTCACTGGTCATCACCATTCCTTCTTCAGCTACTAGGGAAAGGCAGCAGCACAGCAACCAAAAACTTTGCAAAGATAATAAAAGCAATGTCCAATAAAAGTGATCAAATTATTGAAAATTAAAAAGTAGGATCTGTGGGGAAATCTGAAATCAAAGAGATCCCTAATCAAGCAGAAAGCTGCTTGAGAAAGACTCAGAGATCACTTATTCACTTACGTTCCCCAAAGGAGAAAGACTTTCTGTTTCTATGGGGCAAATCAGCATGGATTTAAGAGCATGGAAAATATGCAGGTCCTGCGAAAAGACAAAAACATGTTACCTTGGAGCAGCTTTGTTTTATGTCTTCCTTCAAACTTAGTAATGGAATTCCAGGAGCCAATAAATATTTGAAGGACAAAGCAAGTACTCTTATATTTCCAGAAAACATAAAGCTAACAAGAACTTCACAGCAACTTTTTTCCTAAACTAAGCAAGCAGTGTTGAGTGTTTTTCACGTGTTAGATAATGAATCTTGAAATAAAGGATTATTCACAGGCTAGTTTTCTGAGAAACCAGTGGGAGGATGGTTGGCTGTTTATGTTAAAATTCTTTGTATGGGTTAAATACATCTCCCTCAGTCCAGTTTCTGCCTGGAGGGAAGCTGAAAGCAGAATATTGTATTGCAAATTCTTATGGAACTGTATTTTCAGCATTGGCTGTTGAGGGAAAGAAATTGCAAAAGGGAGACAAAATTTAGCATCATGTTAAATCTGTGGTTACATAATTTTTTTAGCTGTCTTTTATTCCAACATGCAAGACAACACATGTCAGGAATTCTTCTAGCTTGAAAGGGCTTAGGCTGAATCTTATATTTTTAGGCTGAAAGAAACTCACTGGTAAGCATGGAAGTCCACTGGGTCTTCCCAAGGTGTGTGAAGGGCATGTAATTTATATTTCCCAGGGTACTTGATCTGGAGAAAAAAAAAGGAGGTGATCAGTTTTGAGCAGGGATAGCAGCCAGACACAGGGGTGGCTCTGGAAGGAGCTGATCCTGTTCTGGCATGGTTGATAAAGAGCTGAGGCTGAAGGGCACTGGGGAGCTGGGCCCTGCCTTGCTGGGTGGTTGTAGGTATTGGGTACATCATCTCCAGGACTGTTATTGTGTGTCAGATTTCTCTGGAACTGTTTTTAATGCTGTATGAAAATTAGAACAAATTAGCACTTTTTACTGTACATCAACAAGCTAAGAGTGATGTTTTAGGCATTGCAATTGCAAGTGCTGTTGCAGAAGAAAAACATCAAGCAAGAAAATGCAAAGGACACATTCCTCAGACTGCTTTCTTGGAGTGTTTGGCATCTGTGCTAGCAACTCCTTTTCTCTCCAGCATCCAGGTTGCCTGACCCTGGAAACAGACCCCAACCCCACCATCTTCCAGTGTGCCTGGTGTCCCCTTGTGGGGATTCCAGGATGCAGGAATCCACCATAATCCACCATGTACCCAGCTGTAGAACAGCTCAGCTCAATCTGGTCCTGTCCAATCTATGTGTATGGCCAGAGCCAACATGTCTCTGTAATGATAAACAGAAAATAACATGAGCTGGGCAGAAAGCTGTGCTCTAAAGTGGTGTTAAATAAATGTCCAAAGTGGTGTTTGCATGACTGCCCCCTTCAAGCTCTGTCCAAATTGGTTGTGTGTTGACAGTGGCAGGTCACTAGTTTCCATTGAGATTTCATTGTTGATCAGCAAATGTACAGACTAGCCACGGGGTAATTTCTTCTTATTTAATCAAATGGAAACTTTCAATCCATTTTTGTGTTCACAGAACCAGCCACTGCCATTGCAGTTTATTTAAGTAGGTTAAATATAAATCAGCACCAAAAACCAGCGCAGCAGCATAACAATGCTCTCCTTTTTATTTCTTGATAATATTTTGATATAACTGGCAATAATTTATATTATCTTTATTCTCCTCGGTCTTGTGACTTCTCAGAAGTGTTTCATATAGTGCCATTGGCATTTGTTTGCTGGTGCACAGAGGCCTCTGATTTACAGGCTTTGACTTGGTGCTGGGGCTTCAAGGTCAGCAGCTCAGCAATTGCAGCTCCAGCCCAGGGAGAAAGAAGTGGCCCTATCCTCTCCGTGTTAAAATCAGGAACAAAGCTCTGCATGGATTTAAATGGAGCACAATGTGGACAGTTTTATTTTTTCACTAAATATAGGCAGCACATTCTGTCCTCCAGATGTACAGAAATAGGAAAGAAGAAGATGTAGGTTTTATACAGTGGGATTCATTTGAACATAGTGTGATGGAAGGAGGGTGGGGGTGGCTTTTCCAGAGGTGCTGGGGAGCTCCCCATGTGGATCACAGCCATAGTGTGCATCTCACAGGAGCACAGGTCAGGGACACCGTAATGGCATAAGACATTTACAAAAATTGACTGACTGGTGCTGTGGATGCAGGTCCACCAGAGTCAGGCAGATCTGCACAAGATGTGGCTGGAGGGTTGGAAAAATTCCTCTTCACCAGAGAGGTTTGAGTTGGGGATTTTGCACTGTTCTCTCATTTTCACATTCCCTGTAACAGTTATACATGTGGAAAATCAAAAGGTGGAAGTGAGGGAGCAGGAGGGATGTCATTTACATGAGGAGGTCTGGAGAAGGTTTCTATCACCACCTGACACAGCTTGGCTCCTCGAGTTCTGTAAAACAGAATAGATGGGAGTAAACTCTTCCCAGCTAGTGAACACTGAGCCATTGCAGAATTAAAAGAAAGTCAAACAGCTCTCAGAAAGATGTGATTGTTTGATAAACAAGAACATTTTATGGTAATCTCTATATTTACAAACACAAGGATGGGTCAAATGTCTGCTCTTGGAAATTTTTTTTCTAGTAGAAATTTCCTTTAAAGCCTAGCAGTTAGAAAATGCCTGTGCTAAAAATAACTTGTAAAAGGGCTATACCCATCCATCCACTTTCTCTCACAAAACTTAGTATTTTTCAAATATTGCTGGTTTTTCGATCACTTTATTTTCTCAAGGTAATGTAAACTCCTTTATATCAAAACATAGGGCCTGTAGGTCTTGAAAAACACTTAACTGTGGGCACATCCAGGAAAGACTGCAAATGTAATGCTGAAAACTCAAAGGCACCAAAACTGCAGAGGATGTCAAAGACATCTAGTTGAGCAACTTTGGTGACAATATGTCCAAGTACACAGAAACAGCTGGATATATGCTGACCATTCATGACATTTTCCTTGTATACGCCATTTTAGATAACAAAATGTCAATAATGAATGTAAAAAAAATTTACAAAGCCATTGTTGAAATGTATTGACAGAACTTGATGTTACATCTGTAATTTGTGACTATTTTTGTATATTTTGCAGACCAAATTATAACTAGGAAGGTAGAATTAAAAAATCTATCCTGATTGCTTGGAAAAGGTATTTACATTTTAGACATCCTGCCTATGACGGGTTGCATGCTGCTTAGTGTTTTTCATTATTTTAGAAAGACACAGATAGATGAAAGACAGGATCAAAAGGCCAAGAAATATTCCTCTAACTACTACAGTCCACATCCCATAGTGTCATTTCACTCAAAATTCTCATTGTCTTCCATTCTGCAGTAGAAATTTCATGGAATTACAGGGAATTCTGCCTACTAGGACTATGTAAAAGCCAAGCCACCTCTGCAGTGCTTGCCTGCTTTGTTTTCATTATGTGTTTCAGAAAGTTAATGTTATTGATCTAAAAAGCCTTCATAAAAGTTACCACTATAACCAGATATTGAGTCCAGCTCTGAATCTGTAGTGCATAATAGCCCATTACAATTAGAATTTAATATCCTGAAAGACTTAACAATTTTGTGTAACACATTAGAAAAGTCCATAAATACAGAACAATGCTGAGCAAGACTAGATACAAGTAATGATCTTCTCAAATCTGACATGACATTTTGTTTAGAAAAAAGCTATTTTGGATTACCCTGCCCTTTCACAAGGTTTTCAGCATCCAACTGCTGAGGTGTTTGTTGTTAGTTCTGATGTTTTGTAATGAGGATTCTGTGTATACTTTTAACAGTTTTGCTGTTAATTTGCTATTGAATGTCAGTAAACAATGATATCACAGCTTGTAATATGTTAATTTTGATAGCGAATGTAAGAACAAGTTTAGGAGTTAAGTCTTTCTAGAGAGCTCCACACAATGAAATTAATGGGATGAGTAAGATAAACGCTAATTCCACAATTGCAAATTGCAAGCTTTGATGCAGCTGATGACTTGAGAACGTTACAACTCCTTTTATTGTTGTGTGTGGGCAAAAATAATTGTTGTTCCAAATATAGAGACCTCAGGAAAATATCACCCATTTGAAAAGGGACCTACTATATCAGAAGATTGTTATCTATGTTTCCTACCTATGTTTCCATGGTAACACTTCCATTGTCAAGAGACATGAGTATTCCCTGTTTGAGTAGTGTTGCCTGGAGTTAATAGTGAGCAGATAAGACACCATCACATGCTGTGTTCCTCTCCACAGCAGATGTTCAATCACCATTATTAAAATAATATTTTCATTATAAAAATAATAAAAATTATTATCAATAAGTTGCTTATGAGCTACTTATTATAGCTGATGTGATGCTGGTGAGATGCTGATTTCAGGAAGATTGCAAAGACAAGGATGAGGTTGATGGAAACAAGAACCAGTCATCATTCTTTTTAGGCCCATCTGGGTGCTGTGGTACCTCCAACTTTGCCTGTACTCTAAATTATTTGAAGCAAGATTAGTTTCTAAGGGTCAGAAAACAACTGATTTCCCATGCTCATTTATTCTTCAATGTCTCTTTCTACAGGTATGCTGGCTTTGATGGGTGCAGTGATTTTCAGCTATAGACATATGAATTGTAAAAATGTAGATGCAGGATGCCACAGCTGAGTTCACTAATTCCTCTGCACAGTGATCAGGGGTCAACACTTCCTGTTCAACACCAGCCTCAGCTGTAAGAGAAGCAGTGATATGTCAGATGTGCTATTATTGTCACCAACTTTTAGCTAACGATTATTTTCCAAAAAGAATTTAAAACTTGGCCTTTAATTGCTTCAGTATGTAAAACAGAGAAATATAGTGAAGAGGACGAGAGAGAAACATACCATTCTTCATCCTACTCGTAATCCTGCACAGCTTTCTCCACTTCCTTGTTACCTAATATAGTAGGGAGAGCTCAGCATCTCATGGCTGCTCCTATCTCCTTCCCACAGCACTCCAGACTCCTCAGCTCTTACAGCCTGAAAGCATGATGTTTAAGAAAATATACCTGCTGCTGCCTTTCATTTCTCTCTGGTGTGGCCAAACATTAAATGGGATTGGCTGCTTGATAAAGTGAGGCACTATGGATTTATGTCAGACACCATAAAAGCTAGTTATAACATTCAACCAGCATTCCATTATACATTGGCATGTTTCCTTTATGTGGCCAAGGAGATCTGAGTGACAGAAAACTCCTTTGAAGAAGCCATTGTTTCCTTACTGTCCTTTGTGAAAAGATGAGAAGAGCACACAAGTTTGATTGCCAAAAGCAGAAAATCAGACAGAATGTACACTTAACCTGTGCCTACTCTTTTAATAAACTTCTGGCTGTTGTTGTTTCCACACATTAGGTAGTATGGAGATGACTGCTCCTCCTGTGATGTTCTTTTCTTTGTGGGAGAGAGTGATCTTTTTTGCTGCTGTTCACAGATGTCACAGGAACAGGTTTTGCAGGGTTTTTCTCAATGCCACAGCTCAACGTGTTTGATGGTATTTAAAAGACTTAAAAGAAAGGGACCCTTCCCTAAACACATGGCCAAATCCTCATGGCTGAGCAATGTCCAACTCCAGAGCTTTGGATTCTGACCTGTGTGATGTCATTTACAACAGTGTCCCTGAGCTGTAGGTGAGGAAACACAGAACTGGAGTCTGTAGCTGTGTTTACCTCTTCACAAGTTAAAATGAAGTAACATTACAAACAAATCCAGAATAAGTACATGGAATAAGTACATGTAGCAAAAAAAAAACCAAATCAGAAGAAGGGTCACTAGCAAATAACGATCTTCTCTGTGAAATGAAGCGATAGTCCCACAAGTGGTTATATCCATCATGACACAGAATTAACTTGGTGAAGCTCCAAGAGTTTGTGTACAAACATACAGTAATGTATTCCCAAAATGTTAACAAGGATTTCACTCACACTTTTCACCTCGGCCATTTTTCACCTTGGCACAACTCATCCCCTGGAGAAAGGGACCATGGCCATGTACCAGCAGCACTGGGGAGGCACAGAGAGAAGGCACGTGGGAGGGCAGCTCCCCAGAGAAGGCTGGTGGGGTGGGATCGCCTACCAGACCCTGAGAAAAGAGAGGATGGAGAGATGCAAGCAGAGTCATTGCAAGAGTGTTTTTGCCACAGGCAGCACCTTAATTATCATGTCCTTTTCACTGGCTCCTCTCTGGGGTGAGAGCTCAGCATGACCTGCACTGGGCAGAGTAACGGAGAGATTTGGGACAAGTCCCAGACACAAGGCACAAGGGAGTTGTGTATGATTTGCTGCAGGATGAGGCATGACTTGTGCCAAGAGGGCCCAGTGACACATGGGAATGGAGCAAATCCAGGAGAAAATCCTACACAGCAGCAAACTGGCCACAGGGCTCGATGCATTTAGAGATTTCTTTCTTAGAGTTTTGAGCTTTACAAGACACCATAAACGAATTCATATTTCAGACACATGATACTTGATTCTGAGATGGAAGATCAAGTCCTTCACTGGCCTGAGTACCCTCCTGGCCTTTCATTGGAGGCACACAGTGGTACAAAGTTCTAAAGAGTGAAAAGGGTGTTTGGATTGTCTGATGTTTCTAGCTTGCCTTGGGATTGCTTGCAAGGTGCAACCAAGACTTCAACTCAAAGAGAATGAAAGGTCTGGTATCTGGTTATGGGATTCAGATGGATACATCACTTCCGAATATTCATATCTTCCACTGTCTGAGATACAGAAAAGGAGGAGCTCTCTGCTTTCTACAGCCCTGCCATGGTCCCAGAGATCCAGGGGAGAAAACTCCCTTGTTCCTATTCCACCACAGTCTGATGCAGGGGTAGGTGTGACTTCCACCAACAATGATAACGCAATGGCTAAACCATAAAATTTATCTCACCAACCTTGATTGTTCCTTCTGAAATACATAGAATTATCAATCATGTTATGATAAAACACTTAGATACAGCAGCATCCCCCGGCACATCTCAGGCAGCATTGCAACAGGCTCTGTACAAACATGAACTTTGGGCATTGCCTGACCCACAAGCTCCTATTTTAAGTAGACCTGAAGAGGCAGAATTAAAAGCAGAGGGAACACAGGTGAAGGGATTTATTTTCCCTGGCCTGCAGTGATCTAAGGTTCAATACCCTACTAACTGAGTCCCCCCTTTTAAATAATGACTAACATGCAGGAAGATGCTTCTCACATGTTTTTTTCAAGCAACAAATCACAATAAATTAAGCTTGACACTAGTATGTGCATGCAAAGCCTCAATTAAATTCCAAAACACATTTTGTTTACAAAAGCCTTTGCATACATGATTTTCTTCGGGTTTTGTTTTTTTCTCTTAAAAATCAGTCACACTCAAAATATTTATTTTCTCTTTAATGGAAAATTGTGGAGTAACAACTCTGAGTGAAGATCAGCAAGCAATACTCTCTAAGCTGTCATGCCCTGTGAATAGAGGCCCTGGTGCTGCCCAGAGGGTTGAACTGCTTTGCAGAAGATTTTGCAAGAAGAAAGATCTCTGCATCAGTCCCAAAGAAGCCCAGACCTGGCAGATGGCATAGGATGTTGCAGTCAGTGGAGAAGGAACTGGGAAATACATTTTTTCACGCATGTGTCACACTCACAGAAACCCATACTCAACATGTACAGCTTCAATGCCACCCTGATGGTTGGAATAACAGGATGGCTGGTACAGCACAGCTCACCATGGTCCTTGCTGCCCCTTAGTTCTGCTGTGAGACCTCATGGGCCAGAGGGAGGCATGGATGAGAGGGAGATGTACTGCACCAACACATACAGCCACACATGTTAGTCCCTGGGAGCTCAGAGCAGGGCTGTATTTGGGCATCAGTGAAGTTTGTTGTCCCACTGGCTATTTCCTATTTATCTTTACAACATGACAATTCTGGCCAGGCCATTGTTCCCACCATTCTTTTTCCACCAGCTGCATGTTGAAAATTATGCCTCACTATTACACTGAGCCAAAGAAATTCACAGCTGATGCAAGAAGTTCCATGAATAAAAAAGCAAACTAGAAAGGCAGCAGAAATTGTAGTGTGATATCTTAGAAGACTCATGCCAGAGGATGAGCTATTTTATTCTTGTTGGGTTAACCCCAGGAACAATTTCCCTTTGTTTAGAGCTCCTGTGGAGAGCACTTTCCACTGTACACACTGCACACATGGTGGACGGATACAATTTCAGCCCCACTGCAAATTCTGGGAAAGATCTCTGTTGGTCTTGGTGACCCTCAGGTTCCTTGCTCTTTTTGGGGTTGGTATGGTTGGACAATACAATGGGTAACTACACATGCTTTTCATTTGAGAGCATCCCCTGGAGATTTTTTGTGTGGTGAATGCTTAAAACATGGCACCACAGAGACACAGCCATCTCCTGATTCAAGGACAGCTGCTGAGCCAATGCACATTGCAGTGCAGTTTGGGTACAAAGTACCCAGGAAAAATCACCCAAAAAAAGGCCAGGAAAACTTTAAACTTGACATAGACAAACAGAATTGGGCATAAGAAACTTTTCAGAGCTATCTCACTCTTTTCAGATGGATGAAACAACAAGTTGGTAATGACAGGATGTGAACTGGACAATTAAAAGAGGTCTGTTTCAATGGAGCTCATCTATGAAATAGTGGCTGGTGTCCAGAAAGTGCTGTGCTGGACCCAGCCTACAACCTGATGTTGTCCCCAAGCACAGATCAGTATTACTGGTTTTCTGTGGAAATCACATTCTAAATATTAAAAGGAACATGAGAACAAGACAAAATGCAAATTAATTTACTGCACTCAAGGCTGGACTTCTGTAATGAAATGGGCAGGGTGTTATAAACCAGAAATGACCTGATGGTGTGCAGAAATGATTCATCTGCTCAGCAGAGATTACAAACAAAAGAGACCTCTGGCTTTGCTGCAGTTGCTGGCCAGTGCCAGGATAAACAGTGATGAACATGTCCATTGACACAAAGGAAAGAAACACATAAAGACAAGGATATGCAGAACAGGCTCTCTGCCTTCCTCTGCTGAATATTCCTGCCAGCAGTTCTGGGCGCAAAAAAGCCCTATAGGATTTACCTCTGTGCTGTACTAATGCTGTGTCATTGCAAGTGATGGCAACACACACATGGTTCAGGCATGAAATCAGGTTCAGACACTAAAGCCCACTGGTGCTGATGTTATGCCTTCCATGGGCGATGTTTCTTCCCTATCTGGAGCTAGAGGACTACCACAGTGCCATTTAGGTCCGAACAACTTCTCCTCCTTCCCTGCTTTGGGGATTGTTAAGGAAAACTACTGACCCCTTCCCATTGTGCAGGTGCCTAGCACTTCTTGGAGGAGGCCATCAGTGACAAAAAAAGCCATCGCTCGTTCTAGTTGGGTTGTAGCATCCCCAAGGCACAGACCAGGGACACTTCCAGGGCATGTGACCCTGGGAGCTCTGCAAAAATCAAAATCTCTGGTGGGCATGGTAACTCTGGTGCTTGGAGAAGAGACAGTGCTGACACAAAGTAGTGCCTGTGGTGTGACACTGATCCTTGATTGGTGATACTGCTTGTCATGATACGGTGTTTTATGAAGATTTGCTTTATTCAGACGTGTTTCTTGGCTTTTTCTTCAAAACATGGGCTCAAGGAAAAATGCTACAACCAGCATGCCAATTATAAGGGATAAATATTGAAAAGATTTAAAGATTTATTTTGGCAGAGAAAGCACCTGCTAATTTTAAACTATTTGAGGGATAAGAGACCCTTTTGCTCACATTGTTAGATAGAACCACAAGCTGATTACTGAGCAGCTCTTTTGGTTTTAAGCAGCTACAGACTCATAAATATTTCTGCCAATGCTTGTCATCTCCACAGCAGTTCCCACTGCTGTTCAGCCATACCAGCAGCAGTTCCATGAAGGTTTGCAAGGGCAGTGTTTTTACCCATCAGCCAAGCTCTGGCAAGGAGTTACGTCATGGTGTTTGTCCTTTCCACTCAGTGAGATTTGCAAAGTAGCCACTGCAGAGCAGCCCTCTTGTCAGGGCAGTCACCCACTGTCCATTCCATGCTGGAGCTGGGGCAGTTCATGGGATGGCTCACTGTGCTGAGTTGCGTACTGAGCTAGAGAGACATCTCACCCCAATCCTGACCCCCTCTTAATGCCATCTTAATCTGAAGCCAAGTAGTAGCTGAGCTCTTGAGTGTTGTTTAGCCGTGTTTAACTTTTCTATAACAGACATTATAAAACAAGCTCCTGCTTTCAATGCAGAGGTAAAGATTGTACAAGAGTCACATGGGGACGCTTGATGGACATGGTCCCCCCTCCCTCCCTCCCTCAGCTCCTCGGGATGCACATGGTTCTGCCCTACGGATGACTTTTCCACTGCATTTACTGGAATTACCCTGTCCTCCATCACTGCCCAAGTCCTCTGTTAACAAACTCAAGAAACAGCAATAAATCTTTATAGGGCCCAGCACCAGCGCTGCCAGAGCCAGAGCCACCTGTCTTGGGGTGATGTGGAATTAATAATGAACTTAGAGCACTAGAAACCTAGAGTTACTATGTGCCATACCTCTTTTCCTGATCTACTGGTGTACAGAGCTTACACTTAACCACCTTGGCTGTTCCTCCTCAGAAATCCTCCTCAGTGCAGAAGCAATTTAAAATAGTGCCTGACCCACCTCAGGCCTGCATTGCCAGTGTTGTTTGCACACAAAATTCCTTTAATTGTCAGTTATCAGCACTTATTCAGTATTACTCAACTCTGAGGCACTTGAGGGAACAGAACAGTCAACATGAAGCACAACATGTGTTTCTGTGTTTATTGAGAAACAGAGCCTGCCTGCTCCAGCTGGGCTGCTCCCACTGCCCACAATGAGGGTGTGAGGATGGGGTCTTTGGTTTGATCCTGCCCTATTGCACTAGTCCTGCAGAGAGAGAGGTGGCAGCTGTCCTGAAAATCTGTATTCTGCAGGGTCTTGGTGGAGAAAGGGCTGATGTGAAAACGCAGAGGGTATGCACGGCAATGAGCAAAACATCAGAAGACATGTTCTCTCTGCTCCTTTTTGTAGCAGACAGAGCTTTTTTTGGCAGGGGGCTGATCAAGACTGGAAAAACATATTGGGAATAAAGAAAAGGCCGTGAATGGCCACACAAGCACTAGTCAATTATTTTCCAGTGGAAGACTTTTTTTTTTTTGTCAAACAATGCCATTCATGTTAAAACTGAAACTTTCCATGGAAACATGAGTATGTCAAAAGAATTTTATTTTGGAAAAGAAGAACCTCCAGAAGCCTCTAAGGAAGATAGAATATTTCAATCTGTTTTATTATTATTATTATTATTATTATTATTCTAAAATTTCAAGTCAGTTTTAAAAATGCAGTGTTTTTCTTTTACTTCAGGATAATCTATTTCAAAATATTTGAGGTTTTTTTCTTAATAAAAATGCAAAAGTCAATGTGAAATATTCTTATGGACAGAAAAGAGTGGGTTTTCAGCATTTTCATTTACTTTGTGAAAATTTAATGGTGCTCTGTTTCAATTAGATAGTTCCCCAAAACTGATATTCTGAATCTGTTCTTAATCTGACTCCTGCTTCAGGATGTGAACAAAAAAGAAATTAGATTTGTGTTTAATTTTAACCTGTTATCCAGCACTGTGTACAAGTAGCCAAGAAGGTCAGTGTCATCCTGGCCTGGGTCAGCAATAGTGTGGCCAGCAGGACCAGGGCAGTGATTGTCCCCCTGTACTCAGCACTGGTGAGACCACACCTTGAGTGCTGTGTCCAGTTCTGAGCCCCTCAATTCTGGAAGGACATTGAGGTGCTGGAGTGAGTCCAGAGAAGGGCAATGGAGCTGGGAAGGGTCTGGAGCACAAGTCCTATGAGGAGCAGCTGAGTGAGCTGGTGTTGCTTAGCCTGGAGAAAAGGAGGCTCGGGGTGACCTTATCGCTCTCTACAAGTAGCTGAGATTGCAGCCAGCTGGGGCCTGGGCTCTTCTCCCGGGTAACAAGTGACAGGACAAGAGGAAATGGCCTCAAGTTGTGTCAGGATAGGCTTAGATTGGATATTGTGAAACATTTTTCACAGAAAGGGTTATCAATCATCAGAACAGGCTACCCAGGGAAGTGGTAGAGTCATCATCCCTGGAGGTATTTGAAAGACATGTAGATGTGGCATTTAGGAGCATGGTTTAGTGGTGGACTTGGCAGTGCCAGGATAATGGTTGGACTTAATGATCTTAAGAGTCTTTTCCAACTTGTATTATACCACTATTCTATGATTCCATGTTCCTGAATGCACCTAGGTGTTCTTTAAGTTTAGCACCTGCTTTGCATGGTCAGCAAACTCCTTCTGAAATCTTCTGTAATTTTATGCTTTCTGTTTCTCCTCTCATCCCAGTGCTGGCTGGGTTAGTATTTCACATCTTTCTCACTCAGCTTTCTCTGTTTCTTTTCTCTTCTTTTTTTTTTCCCTACTTTTCCTTTAGTTGCTATCCAAGGTTTCTAGTTGTGATTCCCTTGCTTCCTCTCATGTCCTATATTTTCTGCCACAAGTACTCATTTTCTCTTCTTGTTTTCCTAAATCCTGGACCCAGTGAATCTCAATTATCTCAATCTACACTTGCAGTTAATGTGAAACATGAACATCTGACTCTTAATGTCCTGTGCTCTGGAGTGGGCACTAGAGCATAACCAAGGCTTTTGGACACATCCATCACTGTGCAAGATGAGGAATACACAGCTGCCCAGTTCCCATCAGCCCTGAAGTGTATTTATTTGCTAAAGCACAGACTCTTTGGGAGCTGAAGTGGAAGAGCAGCAGTGACATATAAAGAAAGAAAAATACTTGCTTCCTGTGCAGATTAGCTTCATCCAAGCTTAGACTTCAAAAAGATTTTGTAAATTTTAAATGAAGCAGTTCTCCTAATCACGTCTATGATAAAATGATGGTAGCACCTAATCCACTGTAGACACTAACTTTAGACTGGTTTTGGTATACTTCACTCACTGTACTCCTGGAGATATTTACTGTTACAAGGAAAATATATCATAAAACTATGCACAGCTTATAGCTTTATTATATAATGCATGGCCTAGGGAACTATGATTTTTCTGTAATTTACTGATAACCTTCCACTGCAAGAAGGTTGTACTGTGTAGTCTATAAGGGGGAATGCATGCTCCTGGCAGTCAAGAGACCTGCCAGTCCCAAAAAAGGGAGCACAGGATGTGTTACCCCACTGTGGTATAGTGTCAATGGTGCATGTCCAGCAGTGACAGAGCAGAATCACACAAAACATGTAACAACAATGCATAAAGTTTAGCAGCCAGATTGACCTGGAGAGCTTTTCATTCAAATGGGAGGAATGAATTTTGTTGCTAAAGCAGAACAGGAGTGTGAGGCACTGCTCGCTGCAGAAGGTGAACACTTGGATTTTCAGGCACACATTTAATTCAAGGTCTAGGGAGAGCTGCAGAGTTCTAGTTAAACCAGCTGACTGCTCACATGTAGGAACTCTTGTGGTGTTCATGCCACCAGCGACAGGGTCCTGCCTCCGCCTCGTCCAGGAGCACACAGGACCACAAAGCACAGTGTCCTGCTTCTCAGGGAACCCTGTTGGGTGCAGTCCTTTTCAGGAATCCTGCTGCATGTATACCAGGAAAATTTCTTGTTCCAGAGCTACTACAGGATGACATGCCAGTCTTGGTCTTCTGAGTCATAAAAGCCAAATTCTATAATCTATATTAATGTTGTTTGTAACTAGTTTAGATTTCCATCTTATGCCACTTTCCCTTATATAGATATTTTTCTTCCTCTGGTGTTTACTCTTTCTTTATGTATTTTTAGCAACCTTTTGTATTCCTTTTCTCTTCCCTGCTAAGCAGGCGCCGGTCCCTCCTGTAGGATAGTCTCCATTAGTCTGATCATTGTCTCGTTTGCTCCTGTTTCAATTAATCCTTCTTGACAGGGGATGCCCAGGAATGTCCACAGTGTTTCAGAAGGGATCTCACAGTGAGAGACACCCATATCCATAATTTGCTGGCTTCACATATTTGCTTTTCTCGTGCCTGGGTTGCAGCAGTGATTCACACTCATCTAAGTTCATACCACCATAGCAGGCTTCCCCCTAAGCCATTCCTATCTATTGTTAAAGAATCAGCAAAAATGATTTTTGATCCCCAAATGATAGTGCCCTTCACAGTATTAATGTTCAACACATTCCTACTACCTGTTTCTCAAGGTCATCTTTAATTCCTTTGTGATACTCTAGCTCTGCATTGCACTGACAATTACAGACTACTTGTGTCTCTAGCAAAAGCCATTGGAAAAAAATACAGTCTTTGCTGAAGTCTCAAAGGAAAATATTTAATTAGATGAAACCAAGTCTGATCTTTGATAAAGTCTAACAATGTACACTCAGCCCAGCAATTTCCTTTTCAATATGATCTGTTTTACCTTCTCACCCTGAAAGCCTGGTATAATTTCTGATCCCATTTCTGTTCTCTACCTTCCTTAGCTATATTAAGTGTTTTCCATTTGACAGTGTATCAAAATACCAGCTGACACTCAGTAGAATTAGATCAGCTGGGTTCTGGTTTTTTGGTTGTTTTTGGTTGTTGAGGTTGGGGTTTGTTTTTTTTTCTGGGGGAAATTCATTCTTCTGTCAGCCTGGGATAATTAAACTTTGCAAACCCGTGTATCTTTCTTCCTGTTCAGCAACTATTTTTATGTCTTTAATTATTCTTTCTTTTCAGTTATGCTTGTTCCTTAAACCCATGCTTACTTTTGAGGTCAGAAGTACTGGTCCTGCCCTAAAACATTATTTTCTCCTTCCTGAAATATCATATTTGCTATTCTTTACTCATAATTACAAATAATTTTATTTATTAATAATGATTTTTATTATTTAATCATTATTTTAAATTTCATTTCATAAATAATTATTTTTAACTCGATACCAAAACTGTGGTTGGCTGTAACTAATTCTTCTAGAATTTAGAAGAGAGAAGACCATTATTAGAGTACCTGAAGTTTTGTTTATGCGTCAAATGCTGTAATTTCCTTTGGTCACTTTGCTTGTTTCCATACTTTATTTCATTTTTCCTATTGCAAATTACGTCAATATATGAATTGAATTTTTAAGCTATTTAGTCCTTGCTTAATTGTGGCTTCACTTTGTCTTTCCTTGTTGTTATTTTTCCTTACTATACTTCTGAAAAAAATTTTTTTTAAATTTTCATTGCAACATCTACAACTATTATGGTTTTTGGTTTATTCTTACTTTACATCTCCACATCCTGATTTACAAAACATGGTTTTATTTGCTCATAAGAATTTGTTTGTATTCTTTAAGTACCATAGCTTTATATGATCATAAGTGTTTGTATTCTGTAAAGACTATTCCTAATGTCTTCTTTGAGAGGCTACTCAGACAATTAAGTCTGGAGTACTTCTCTGTAACTCTGTTTTGTCTCTCCCTACAAGTAGTTTTTGTATTTTTGACTTAAAGAAGTGCCAAGATTAATCCTCATTCAGGTCTATGAGTTTTTCAGTTCATTCAGCTTCACCATTTTTCTTCTTTTTACCAAAGCTCATGATTTAGGACTTGCAACTTTTGTTTATTGACCTATATTTGGCAGTCTCTCCAGGAAATATGAACATTTAATATTACAGCTAAAGTTATGTTTTATAATCAGGCCTTTTATAATTTCCTCCTACTTGCTGAAGTCAAAACTAAAAAAACACCGCTTTTGTTTGTGCAGCAGCTTTTTGAAAGTATCTCCTGGCTAATACATCTAGGAGCAGCCGAGATGCAGTTCTTCAAGATGAACTTAGGAAGTTCATGATTGCATCAGTTTGAGTCACTACATCCTAAACACTGATTCAGTTTGATGACTAAGACATACACTGATGACCTGCTACCTGTTCTTATCTCAGTTTCTGGAGATTGTATCTTTTCTGTCTTACTCTGTTTTTGATGGAGGTAGTTGGTCTTCTGCTCTTCAGTGCAACCATATCCTCTTCACTGCTTTATTTCTGCTTTGTACTCCTGTGTAAACTTTTTCTTTTACTTTTCCTTCTTCACTTTTTGTTGTCTTCTCTCGATACCACACATCTCATGCACCCTTCTCACACCACCGTGCATGTCCTGTCCATATTCAGTGCTACTGCTTGCCCATGGGTGCTCTGTTCCCTCAGCCACATCGGGTGGGGCTTCATGTGTAAATAGTTGCTGTCAGGTAACTGCTCTTGCAACTTATGTCATCTTTGTCATCACACCCATTCCTGGAGATATCTCTACTCCTGCCTTAAAAAATGAATTTAAATTGCCATCACTGAATTTCTTCATCCTTGACTTTTTTTTCACAGCTGAGGCAGGGAACTCTAAACATTAATTTTATAGCCTTTATTCACTGTTTCCCTCTTGTTTGGCCCAGTCTAGTCAGCCAAAGAAAATCCTTTCCACTCCCTGTGTACTGCAGTGAAGTGGCATGATCCTAGAGTTGCCCTCAGTGTCCTTACACGGCCTGCAGGTAGTGACAGATCCTGAAATGCGAGGAGTTTCCTCCTTGCAGCCTCTCCTGATTCAGAAGCGGTTATTGTTTAATGCCGTACCATTGCCACAGCCAAGACATTTGATACCATGCTATGGTGGTTTTACTTGGCCCAGTTTTTGCTAGTGGGTAGGGAGGGGCACAAAGATGCCTCCTGTGTGTCCTGTGTGAAGGTTCTGGAAGTTTTTCACCCTGTCCAGCAGAGCCACTCTCTGATGGCTCTGAAGATGATGGACATGCTGCTGGCCAAACCTGGGCCCATTAGAGATGTTAGTTACGCCTCTGTGAAAACATATTTAAGAAGAAATGTGGCAGTGGGTCATACCAACCCTGCAGGACCTCACTGGAGGAAAACCTCCTAATCTAAGCACCCCCTGGAAAACACAATGTTCTCTCCCCAAAACTGTGTAATCCCTTATCTTTGTAACCTATCCCTAAATTCTACCCTTCCCTGCTCCCTGTTGGTTAAGGGGGTTTCTCCCCACCTCCTGTTATCTGGCCCCAGATCGTCCCTATAACTGGGGGCTCTCGGGGCCATCTTGCGCTCTTTCTGCCTTGGACCCCTTCAGAATAAAATGTCTGGAACTTCCAGGAGAGAGGGCCTCTGAATTCTTTGTCTCTGGAACTGCCAGAGCTATCCAGCTCACTGGGTGAGTGAGAACTGTGCCTGACACCGGCTCGGGTGTGAGGAAAGCCGTTCTGTACAGCACCAGAGCAGTGCTGGCTGGAGTGATCTCTCAGAAGCCATAGAGACACTTTCGGTAAATGCAGAGGCTTGTTCCACCCTTCTTCACCCACAGCTTTAAAGAAATCAAAACAATGGGTGCACACACTTCTTTTTAGCCAGAGGAGGAGGAGGATGAGGTGAAAATATGTGAGGGAAAACAACATGGAGACACCAAGGTCAGTGGAGAAGGTGGGGGAGGTGCTCCAGGCGCCAGAGCTGAAAACACTCTGCTGGCCATGGTGAAGACCATGGGGGGAGCAGGTGGTCCCCCTGCAGCCCATGGAGTCCAGGGGGGTGCAGAGATCCACCCACAGCCCGTGGGGAGGTGCCCACGCCAGAGGAGCAGGTGGATGCCTGGAGGAAGCTGTGATCCAGTGGGAGTCCCAGCAGAGACTGAGAGTTGCAAAGGCTGTGGACGAGAGAGAAAGGCCTTGGCCCCGGGATGGAAAAAGCCTGGCCTCGGCTTGGGAGCCTGCACCCCATGGACAAGCACTCGTGTTTGCAGCAGATTTCGTCCGGGCTGCTGCTCGTGAGATTGGACCCACGCCAAAGAAGTTCTCAGAGGACTGTCTCTCGTGGGAGGGACCCCATGGCTGAGTAGAGGACTCTTCTCCCTGGTGGACTGACCCTGACCAAAGGGAAACCCCCATACCCTGCCCCACCCCGGAGCTGTTGGTTGTGTGAAAGAGGGAGGGGGGTGAGCTGAGAAATGGTGTCTTGAGAGGGAGTGGGGTGAGTGGAGAACCAGTGTTTGTAGCAGAAGAACTGTGGTGATGGACTGACTAAGGAAAAACCCCATACCCTGCCCCCATCCAGAGCTGTTGGTTGTGTGAAGGAGGGGAGGGGGTGAGCTGAGAAACGGTGTCTTAAGGGGGAAGGGGGGTGAGTGAAGAAATGGTGTCTTAAGAACTTAGTTTTACCTCTCATTTATCCTCCGACTCTGTTAGGTTAATAAATCATTTTGCAACTTAAGTTTCCCACCTGTTTGCTCATGCTCTCGTGCGTCCCCTCCCCACCACTGCCTCATCTCAACTCATGAGTCCAGTGTGTTTGTGTTAGTTTGATTCCTCTCCTCTGCATAGCTGCAGCAGGAGGGAGCATAGAGAACAGACATTGTAGGTCACTGGCATTTGGCCAGGGTCAAACCTCAACACATGCCCAGGCTAGAATGCTCCTGGCCTGAGTTTAGAAAGCTAGAAACACTAAACAAAACATTATTTTGGGGGATGGGGAATCATTGCAGCTATTCTGCCAAATCTTGGAGCAGCTGATGCACTGCCATACATAACGTCATGTGGTTCTATTGAGTTAACAACATTAAAGGTGTATTTTTCCCATTCATTCTATGAACAAGAAAATAACACTCCTTCCACCCGGGGATGTTCTGGAGCTTGCTAGTGAAAGGTGAAGTTCATACTAAGGGCAAGTCCAGGCTTTTGTTATTTATGTAGACAATGGGATTCTGCACTCTTCAGAAATGAGGTATTTCAAAGATAGCAGGAAGTACTACAGCTTAAGTTGGCTTTCAAGGAACACACCTGAATTTGTCAAAGCGTGAATGGAAGACCATATTCTACATCTGATACACATTTTGGTATCTTTAAATACCCCGATGTGTTTAAGTGCTTCCATAATGTTTCAAAATTTTTTCCATATTGCTTTAGCATTCGGTTGAAGTATAGCGACATAATACAATAACCACCTCTTTTCTTGTAAAACTAGAGTAAATATTTATATTTTCTTTGCCTTGGGACATCTTTGTCTAGATAGTCTGCCTATCTAATTCAAAATAAGTGACAGTATGGTGATATAAGTGGTATTTCTGCATAGTGCCTTCCAAGACACCATAGACATTCTTCTGGATCATTGTTTTGACACTGGACGCTTGGATGCTGCTCCAGTCAATTAAAAAAACACAGTCTTCCTTCTCATCAAAGGCTTTTCAAGTGAGTAGCACCTTGTAGCTGTAGTCTCCTAAATATTTTGGGGAAGTACATTTTGCCATGGAGCAGTCAAAGCTGATGATCACCTCACCCCTACAGGTACACATTGAAGCCCATCAGAACTCTTCTTGTGGGAACAGATTCCTCTAACTCTGCAGTTAAATCTTGGTTATCAGAGCAAAAGGTGAGATGGTTCTCCTTACTATTTAGATTTCTTTAACTTACCAGGCAAGTAATCAAAACATCAAGGCAGATGCCAAGTAAAGGGAAAATGCAAGTTACATTATTCTGAGATCTCCCAGTTCCAACAGTGAAAAAATGTGCAATTTACAGAGGTCATTCTGCTGGAGTTATCCTAATAAGAGCGTTGCAGTAAAAATCCTAGTACAGATCTGCCCTATCTTGAGAAACTAAAACAGCTACCTGGGATTTAAATTAAAGCTTGAAGGCTGCTCAGTTATAATAAGGTGAGCTTTAATCCTGGATGTACAAATTACATTAGAAATCCTGGAACATGGACAGTTTCTGGTGGCTAAACATATGAACCAGAGATCTGAATATCTATTGACTCATGCAGTATGTGAAATCAGACCAATCCACAAAGGCCTGCTGCACTCAGTTCCTTCCAGACATCAGTGGCCCTCTCTTCAGAAATCATCTTTGAGCTGCCTTGCTCATGAGACCACACCTGATGACCACCATCCTTGGAAATGGATGGCTGCATGCAAGGATCCACCACTGGCCTTTAGAGCATCTGGCTCCATGCAGTGTCTTTCAGATTAATTTCAGGCTGATTTCTTCTACCTGGTGGTAAATCCTTAGTCTTCTAGATGTCATTTTCAAATCTCTCTGCATTGCTCTGTCAGCTAGTTCCCTGTTGGAAATCAGTGTTAGGTGACACCACTGTCTTCTGAAACTTCATCAATGTGGTATGTTCTATACCTAACCCTTGACCACGCTTGCTCAGGACAACACCTCCCTGTCTTCATTTTCCAGGGTGCTTCTTTGTCAGCTTGGGTTTTTCCCTGCTTCCACTCTGAACTTACTGGATCCACCTGAATCCCCAATGAAGCACAGCTGATCAGCCACCATGTCAAGGAAGTTTGTCAAGAGCATTTGCTTTGCTTCCCTTTTAAAGCCCTTAATTTTTCAGTTGACATCTGAGTGAGTGTTGAAAGTCCTCAAAACACAGACTACTTGTCACTGTTATCTGAACCTGTTTTCAGCTAAAGCACTGATGCATGCTGTGTTTTCTTGCCTAGCACCACAAGGCTCCAGGAAAGACTGTCCTCTTACACTGCTGAATCCTCTTCTGTTTGCTCACATCTCCTCGTTTTCCTCTCCCATCAGTCATGGTCATGACTCTCATTATATGACATCTCCCATGGTCATGATGGCTTTATATTTACACATGCCTTGAAGCCCAGAGGATAGTGCCACAAGTCCCCACATTCACAGGCTAAGAGGGGTTATGCCACTGCTGTCCCAGGCTTTGCAGCCAGGACCTCTTGGACCTTGCACTGTCCTGGCCCACCACTGTGAGGCAGGCAGGACCCCCAAGGGCTCCTCAGGAGCAGACTAAGCAGTAGGCTTGGAGCTTGTAGGCATTGGTGACTACTCCTGACCAGCCTGTTTACCCTGCTCCAAATGCTCTCTTCCCTACCCTTCTTGCTTTTTAGGTTTCCAGACATCTTGTTACTCCAGACTGCACTCCTGCTTTCCCATTGGATGCACCAAGCTCAAGGCTCATTGAAGCTTTGAATCATGACCTGACCTTCAAATGCAGACCGGCCTTGTCCACAATTCCACCCTGGCTTTGGTCCCAGCTTGTTCTGTTGCAAGCCCTGTCTACTTCCATTACCTCTGCTTTCCTCCAGTTTCAACTGCTCAACTCTACATCCTTAGTAGCAGACACAAGTTGCAATGTTTACCTGTCTTTTCAGGTCACCAGCCTCTGAAGGCATAGTGGTGCACCCTGGAAAACCATAATGCCACTGGCAGGCTGGTTACAGTCATTCTGCTGTAAGCACTACGTAATGACAAAAAATGGCACAAGAAGTGGCATAGGAAACAGCATGATGACAGAGAACTGCTTTGTCTCCCATACATGTTCATTTCTATGGGGATGTTTCTGGTGCAAGCATTTTACAGAAATGCTTCTTTGTTAAGACTACCTCCAGCTAACGTTTCCACATGCAAATCTGCACACTTTAAGAGCACTTTCAGACTATATTTGAGTTGTACCTTTTTCTGTTCCTCCTGTCATGTGCTTTGGTGGCACCCTTTGATACCCCTGAGGGAGAGGGAAGTCCTGTTTTATACTTTTTTAAAATATTAGATATAAATATTATGTATTAGAAAATGGGGCTTCACAGTGGGTGCTGGCAAGAACTCAATTTTCAGGTGCCTATTTTGTGTAGTTGCAGTGATGATGGTGGGTGATTTCTGAAGACAAGCTGTGGGTCTTACTGTAGGAATTTTTAACTCTCTGCACCATGGTAAAACACTGGTATGCAGTGCAGCAGAAAGCTAGCAGAGTTTGTTTAAGACTCTCAGTAATATGAAAACTGCTGACACTGGTTTAATAGCCACAGGCCTGTCTGAGGGGCTGAGAGATTTCCTAGCAGCAAATGAAACACTGCAAAAGGAAATGAATGTGCTTTGTGTGTATGCAGGAAGGCACATCAAAGGCAGACCAAGGCTGGGTGATAGGCCCTTGGAATCAAACAGGCTCTGGAGATTGCTAGTATCAATAATATTTAATATCCAGGGTATCTTTCACTCCAAATATTCTGGGAAAGTGGCTATCATCACAGCTCTGCTGTGATAACACCTCCCTGAGCTTCTGGGAAAACAGCTCTTTCCTCCTTCCTGCAATCTGAGCATCCTTTACAAGGCACTCACTGAGTCACTTGGCATCTCAGTGTCTCTGCTCAAACTCAGTCTCTCCCTCTCTCACTCTCTGGCATTAATGTTTTCTCGGGCAGGGCTCTTGTCACCCTGGGGTGCTCTGCTGGGGCACCTTGGGCCACCACTGCACTGCCACAGTTGCTCATTGCTGCTAATACCAGGCACTTGTTTAGTCTGTACAGGGCTGTCTTTGTCACCAGAGCTGGACATCAGCCACATAAACAGTGTGGAAGGAGTTGGGTGGAAGCTTCAGCCTTGTGGGTGAGCTGCAGGCAGGCTCTGCCTGAGCTGGCAGCCCAGTCAGGGCTCTCCAGGGGATGTCCACAGCCCCACAAGTGATGGAATTCCATCAGTTGACTCAAAAGGCATTTCTTGTCAGGTCTGGCTTTTGCAGATGAGGCATGCACCTGGCAGAGAAGGCACCTGCTTACAGCTTTCAGGAGCTAGGCCTTAAAAAATGACACACATGCATGGGCTGATGACTGCAAAGCAAGCAAGTGACCAATGCAAGGAGGGGACATAGTAGCATGCCCTAGCTTGGGGTATTCATAGTCCTGCTGTCCTCTGGGCCATCCTCTCCTGCACCATCACAGAGCTCTGGAAAGGCAAGAGATATTAACAAGTGACAAACCTTCAAGCCCAACATCGAGGTTGCTCCCAAAATGCAAGGTGTTTGTGACTAAATGCCTTGTTAGTACAAAATGGTTTATTAATGCTCAAACATTCATAGCCAGAAGAACTAGCAAACACAATCACTGCCTAGGGCTTCACATGTGTCCCCTTCTCTTTTCCTTCTTATTTTAGCTAACTAGGCATCATTTAGCTTTCTTTCGGCTTCAGGTCCCCCGACGTAAACACGTAGGAATATGGCCTGTTTCTTACACATTCACCCAGTCTGCTAGCCCACGCTGACAGCCTGACTAACACAGAAATAATAAACTCCTCTCAGCTGTGCCTCACTTAAAGAAGTGCACTGTGCATCATGGAAAAAAAAAAAAGGAGCCCAGCAAAACACTTAAAAACTGGGACCTGAGACAATAAACGTAAGGGTCTAAAAATTAGACTTGGCAAAACTCATTGCAGATAAAATCAATAAGGAAAGGATAAGAATATATTAACACAAAATATTTCCTGGGGAAATGGAAAAAGTTTCATAAGAGTAGATCGTAACATCAACAGAGTTATCCAAAGGGCAAGAAAAAAATCTGTAGCCTTTCAGATGTTGGCCAAAAATGAAAGAAAAACAGGCGCCTTTTCAGTCAGGTCTGGCAGCAGCAGCCACCAGCAAAAGGAGCTCAAGAGGGGTGGCAGCTGGAAATCACTTGGCTTCTGAAGCCTCAGGCTCTTTGCTGCCTCTAACCCTTCTGTGGCCACCAGATCTAGAAGGATCTATGTACATCCTGAAGTTCAAGGACATCCTTCCAGGTAGAAAAGATAATGATGGTTCCGAGGAGCTGCACAGCCTTCAGGCCTGTCCACTCATGCAGGTCTTCAACTACAGCTCACAGTACTCTTCTCTCTCAGTTTTTGGTATGTCTTGCTTGGTGTTGCCTTCCTCTTCCTTCCACCTGCTGATGCTCTCCCACCATTACCTCTGCTGGTAACCCTTCACTGTCCAGACTGAACGTGTGAAAGCAGCACAGCGCCAGCTATGCCAGCCACCACCTCTTGTTAGTCTGCTCAGCTGGTTGGGACAAGTTATTTCAAAAGTTTTCTTGAGTTATAACTAAGGTAAATCAAGTCAGTAAATCTTTACTGGCAACCCTCTGGTACTACTAGTCCTGCACTGCTTCTCCACAATGGCCTTTCTGTGTTGAGTGAGCACAGACATGTCATTCTTCTGGGAAGGGACAAGCAGCCCAGGTGAGCTCAACTGCACTGCACAGAGGGATGGGATAAACCCTCTGTAAACATCACATGAGGAAATGTCTTGTGGATTCAGCTGTTGCATCACTTCAGCTTTGCCAAACAAAAGAAATAATTCAAACGTGGGCATATGGTTCTGCAATGAAGTCCTTGGGGTGTGAAATGTTCAAAGAGGCTATTTCTGGCAGGTTGAGAAACAACAGGAGGTGTGTGCCTATGCTGACTGCCAGTGGCTGGACCCCAGCTTTTTTCACCTGGTGATGGGATTAATGCACCAGAGAGATCTCCCCTGGTCTCTGTTTTCCAGGTGCTATTCTTTCTGCTCAATTCTGAGAGCCAGGAATCATGTGCTAGGTCTACACCTCCCTAGAGAGTTTTCATGTTAATGTTAGTACTGAGGAATAATGAACTGGAAGAGGAGGCTGTGGAAACACATTTCTTGACCATATTCAGCATTATGGAATGGTTCAGGAATGGTGAGATGGTGCTTGCTTAACCCCCACTTTTGATACTGATGTCATGACCAGATGTAAGTGGGTAATAAAAGCTGTCATCTTTTTAGCTGCAAGCACATGACACTTCTTCCCTTTGAGCTCATCTGTGGCAGAATATCTTTTTGCAGCTGTGCCCATCACCCATCTCTGGCCCCCAAGCTGTAAACAGAACAGGCTCAAGCAGTTTGTCTCCCTGTGCTGTACAGTCTTTCACTATCAGTGGAGGAACATGCTGTCCAGCAACAAGTTCAAAGAGCTGCTGCTGGTTTGCCTTTAATCTTCTGTTTTTCTTTTGGAATATGCAATCAAAAAACTGGAAGCATCTTTCCTGGCTTAGGGTCCTCGACATGATCATACTGTCCATCCTGCTGGAAGTTTCCATGGTATTTTACTGCACTAATGGATGCTCATGTACATCATTGCAACCCTTTGGTCACAGGCTGTGGTGCTTCCTATTTCTGAGCTCTGTCCATAGAGGATCACAGAACCACAGAATATTCTCAGCTGAAAGGATGGTCCCTTAATCTGGCACGGGTTTGTAGCTCTGGGACTTTGTCTTGCAATTGAAGCTGCAAATTTCTGAGTCCTCTGTTCAAGACATAAAGTCAATCAAGAGGGAAGGAGAACTTCTCTGAGTGGGTGAATGGCATTGGAATCACGTTTAGAGACTGAGCACAAGATCTCTGGTGTCTAGAAGCAGCAGTAACTCTGATTATATCTGCTCCTTGGTCCCGTTTCTATGTGCAATTAGGTAATTTCAGCTCCCAGTTCTGGTAAATCTGTGGAAAATAACACTAGGAATAATATGTGTTTATTTATTTTAAAGTAAAGTTTTCTCAAAGTCCTAGAGAGGTGCATTTAGGACTAGCTGCTGCACAGAGGGATTGGGAGAGCACCCATCTGCTTTCAGCCACAACCAGTTGCCCTTTATCAGACAGCTTCCTAATCCCACCTAAATTCCCTCTCTGATCCTCCACATGGTGCTTGCCTACCCCAACAGCACAGCTCACTACAGAGCCATTTTTTTGGGTGAAAACGCACTTCTCTCTGCATTCCCCAGATCTTGGGGGACTCTGTGCCCCCATAAGTGCTGGTGGCTCCAGCCAGCAAGGCGGCACAGCCATCCCAGACATGCTGCTGGCACACAGCCCTCCCCACCCATCCCCGTGCCACCGGTGGCTGCCTTACCTTGATCCCCATTAACAGTCACCGCAGCAGCTACATGTGCTCAATACAGCCTTGTGCATTTGATTGTGTGAGCAGGGCTGATGAACTCTCCTTCAAAATGTGGATTAAGAACACATTTCCCCCCCCCAAAAAGCTGCTACTCTGTGGCATTTGTTCTGTAAACCCAGATAAAAATCTTGTTCTTACTTTTCAAGTTTATATTTACAAAAGGGTAGAAAAATAGGCATAATGACAGTTTAATTAATGTATGCCATTAATCCTGGAGATAATCAAAAGCCTGATAAGTCTCTAATCTTGTAAAAAAGAATTAGAAAGCACTGAAACATCTTTTGCTATCTGTAAACCTTGTAATGAGATGCTGCATGCTTGGAGGAGGAGCCATGGAAAGGAGCAGTGCCAGAGGACATATTCTCAGCAGATTTCATCACTGGACTTCTTGTGTGATATTGTTCTTGGCAAAAACTGGAGTCCAAAGCCATCAATGTTGTTTTCAAAACTTGTCCTTCTCCTATCAATGTATGAAGTTATTCTAAGAATTTGTGGATATAAAGTAGGAGATCTTTCATTTCTCCACCATTTTCTTGTAAGTATCATGTATTTAAAGCACTACTTCAGTTTTAATGTTTGCAGACTTTACTAATTTCTTCCTAGTTAATCCTGTAGGTGTGGAAATCATGCCAGTATACAATATCTATTATTCAAGTATAAAAAAAATTAATAGAAGGCAACATTTCAATGGTGCTTAAAAAAGTAATAATATCGCCAACTTCAGAGAACTTTTTTTTTTTTTGGAAGTCTGTACAAAATTCTTATTTTAATGCTGTCTATAGCTTTACACTTTTATGTGTAAAATGTAGTTTATGTGTTGTCAGTTATTACCAATAAGTGTCAATGAAACAACTTTGGAGGATGCAGTGACTAACAGACATTGGCCAGATTTTGAGGAGCTCCAAAACAAGTGCTCATTCTTGAACTCAGAGTAAAAGTGTAACATACAAGGGCAAAATGTCCTCACATCTGCCACTCCTGCAGGGACCTGGGAACCAGCTGGAGCTGGTGAGAAGCATGGTGGGAAGGAATAATAATAAGTGTTGCTTCTCTTCCTCTCCAGAGACCCAAAGAAAACTGAATTTGTCCTCTGGAAAGGAGGCCAGGGGCAGCAGTCTGATGCAGGGGGAGAATTAAGGCTGGGTGAGAACTTTTGTCTGGCTCCCAAAAGAGACCAAACCAATGAAGGAGCCAGAGCAGGACTGGGTTAAATAAACCCTGGAAGGCTGGGAGACAAGTTCTGGCAGGCAGGCAGGAGGAGGGTGAAGAAAATGAGAATATTTGTGTCAGGGTTGGAAATGAGGTTTCTGTCTTTTCTTTATCTTTTTTTTTTTTTTTTCTTTTATTTAAACTTTGTTCACGGTTGAACAGTACAAGAACTAAGAAGCAGTAGTTGCCCAGGCTCAGGTTAGCCAGCAGCTGCATTGCTTGGTTGTCCCTGTGCAAGCATTAACATCCGAAGTCCCTTGAGTCAGGGGACTTTGGCAAGAGGGCCAGGGAAGGGGCAGAGGTGGGGTGAGGCAGTCAGGGAGCTGCAGGCCCTGGCTGTGCTCTGCTGCAGGCAGAGGCGTGGGCTGTCAAGGGGCCAGGGCAGCAGCAAGGCCAAATGTGCCCAGCCCCTAAGGATGTAATCCCAGGGCACCTGCCAGAGGAGGAGCACCCCAAGGTGGTTTCATTCAGACTCTCCTACCACATGTGAACATTTAGTAAATAGCTGCAGGAGGGCTGACTTCCAATGCACTGAAAGTCTTCAAGACTGAAAATGTGTTCAAGACCCCGAGAAGGGGAAGCTTTTTTGCTTGTCTGAGGAGCTCTGCTTTCCAGCAGTCTACGGGCAGCTGGAAGAAGGAGCAGTGAATTACTCCATGAGACACAAAAGACAGAGGAAATGTTAGGCTGGGGGCAGGGACAAGGTCCTGCTGTCAAACCAGTCCTGAGTGTAGGTAAATTAGGAAAGAAATCTTTTGACCCTTCTGCAGAAAAGAAATTGTTCAAAATAGGAGATGCACTTGAATAAACTTAGCAAACAGAAAGACAGGTCAGGGAGAGAGAGAGTGAAGTGGAACTTCTGCACATTTTCCCCATCTTCAGACAAAGCTGTGTTGGTATACACAAGTACAACAACTCCTGAACTTTGACTCCTTTATTTATAAAACAATATACTAATCTTAATCCCTGGACACAGTGACGTAACTGAATGTCATACTTTCCAAATATAATGGATTGCATTCCCATCATAAAATAAATACATTCCAGCAGTGAGCCCCCCAGCAAATTACAGAGCTCCAACAGCTGGGGAAGCTGGGGCAAGAGGTACAATTGGCTTGTGTTGCTGAAGCCCAAAAGCAAACTTTTTGCTGGCAGCATTCTAGGAAAACCTATTATAAATGCAATGCTACCAAAAAAGTGCCCTTTTCTTTCTAGTTCTGTGCTGCATGCAAAAGCCATTAAAAAAATCCTGGGCAAACAAATATACTCTTTTCCATATGACCTTTTCTTCAATGTTTTCAACAGTATATTGTCTTTTCAGTTTAACACAATATTTGTCAGCTTTTATTTATAGCTTAAAAGAAAAGCTTTCCTCAAACTGTTGCCAAAAATGCCCTTCTATAGGCATGATGTCAAGAGAAAGACTTTCTTTTTCTGAGTGTCACCTTGGGTTCAAATACATTTTACTGTAACTAAGATAGAAGTGCCTCCAGCAATCATTTTATCTTGATTCAGCTGGACACGTATCTCTCTGGTCTAAGAGCTGTTTTTAATCTGTATAATGTGAAAGTAAGGGTTAAATACAATAGATAACCAAGCAGCAATGGTTTGCTGTCATGCACTCTCTCTTTTTTATTTATTTTATAAAATAAGCAGGCACTAAAACCTTTAAAGAACATTTTTATTCTTATCTAATGTGTAGGGGGAAAGAGCAATATTTGCAGCAGTGTGATAAAACAGCATATTACCCAACTCCATATGACTCCGCATGGGGTTTTTTTAACTTGGAAACTGCAATGAAAGGCCATGGTGCTTCACAAACTGATTCTACTCTGTGGGATATGAAAAGCAAAAAATTGAAATGTCACATTGCTAGTACAAATTCAGCATAATGTAAGGAGGCATGACCCAGGGCAGGTTACAGACTGCAATAAGTTTGGGACCTCCTTTGCAGAGAGTCATAGAGATTCCTACAACTTCATGGGATATCTTCAAATGTAGCACAGGACTTTATTCCCCGATCTGCTATTCAGTGACTTACTGAGTTGGAAAGAGACAAATATCTGCAGGTGGACAAAATGTAGTCTTCTGTAAAGTCCATATTTATTTCAGCTGTCAAATGAAGAAGACTGGTCCCATGTACAGATCCCTGAAGGAGCTCAGCATTTGGTGTTGTCATGAGTTAACACTTCAGTCAAAGCTGACATGCTTAGTAATTGCTGCTGCTGAAGGTTACATATGTTTTATGTTTTGTGACTGTATAGTATTACGTACAAAATTGAGGCTAAACTCCTGGGAGTCTACTTTTGCATGTTTTTGTCCTCAATTTGTGACAGTACACATCTGGGCTTTGGGAGCTTCAAAGTTCACTCATTCACAACCCAAAGGGTGGTTTTGTCTCTTGATGAAACAGTCATTAAGCTAGATTGTCAAGTTCAGCATTATCTTTTGCATCTTTGTGATGGCTCTTTCCATTTTTCTCTTTGTGTTTCATGTGGAGAAACACACCAGCTAAAATGGCACCTGAAAAACAGAGAGAGTTTGCCTGTAAATGGAAGAGAAACCTTTCTGAAAAGATGTTTCAGCAAGGGCCATGACATTGCGCTGTAATATCCACTGTAATGTCCACCTCTTGAACAGAAGCAAACAGCTTTGAGGAATGACTGTGCAGCATTGGACCAAGAGCATGGTTCCAAGACACTGCTGGGCAGGATCAGATGCCTTGGGGCTCAAAGGCCTTCCCCCAAAGGAGAACTTTTTCTCCATGATCTGACCAGATGGCAG
The DNA here is from genome assembly GCA_013400915.1 of Pardalotus punctatus. Classification (NCBI taxonomy): domain Eukaryota; kingdom Metazoa; phylum Chordata; class Aves; order Passeriformes; family Pardalotidae; genus Pardalotus; species Pardalotus punctatus. The sequence continues at coordinate 150,233 of VZTX01022521.1, read as the reverse complement.
TGTCTATTTTAGCCCCCCTATCTTTGAGCAGTGATTTGTAGTGATTTGTCATGTTTGTCTTGAGATGTAGTCCCTCTTTTATATATATATATAATGTATAGTTTGATATTTTAAAATCATTATGAGCTTGTTACACTGTATATAAATTTATTTCTACTTTATCAATGTTAGAATGAATACGAATAATGTAAACCCAAAAAGGTGAAATAGGTGAATAAAATAATAACTAAAAGCTACAGGTACAGATATTGTAAGTAGGAAGCTTCACTATTTTCCCTGTAATCTGGATGCCCAGGACAAAGCTCCAATCCCCTCCCTGACAGGCAAAGGGCAGTAGGTAGCAATGAAGTGGCAATACACTACAAGTTCAGCAGTTTCTTCTGTCCTAGCTGATTGCTGTGCCATTGGATGTTTTTCTGATTACCAAAAAACTAGAAGTTTGTAGCTGCAATCATGGGATCTTCCCTCTTTCGCTCATTCTGCAACATTCATGACAAATCTTCACCCAACAAGTGAATTAGTGTCAGAAATGCAGCATCACCATCATATCTCAGAGATCTGGTTTCAAATCAACCAAGAAGAATTGACTTACCAATGACGAGCAGGACCCCCATTAGAATCCCAATTGCCTGCCCAGGGGTTGGCCAGGAGTGCTCACGGTCTATTTCAATAAAACATGACTGCTCACTGGAACACTTGCAGATGCTTACTGCAAAAAGAAATGCCATGAGGTTAATGGGAAGTTTAGTAGTCACAATTGGTCATTTATAAATGTAACTGCTGTCTTGAAACAAATAGTTCCATGCATAGAATACCTTTAAGATTCACTTTGTTTTCCAAAGGCGGTTTTCCATTGTCATTAAGTATTACTGGAACGTTATACGTCTTCTCCTCAAAGTTAGCATGTTTTGGGGACAGGTAAGCATGAGTAGCTGTAAGTAGGAAATGGGACATTCACGTCAGCACCAGATAGAAATTTAGTTCAACATTCATACCAGCTGCAAATGTTCTTTTTTTTAAGGCTGCATTGCTCATTATAGTAGTTCCTGTTTTCCTTCATGTCTTCCAAGGTCTCCTTAGTTTGCAGACATTAAGTAAAAAGGGAATATCTAGAAGCCTACTCTGACCTTCAGCATAATATGACTATAGAATTTCCTTCCTAATTTCTACACCAGGCCAAGTCTGGTCTTGGGTAGTGCTACACTGATATCATCACACCTAGACCAAGTGTAGCCCCCTATACTCATAGAGACTGTAACCAGCTTAAATTGTTCCCAAGGAAATGTAGCAAGACAGACCATCCTTCTAGTGAACTTACACTGTCACATCTAAGACTCTTTAAAAATTGGGAAAGGTAATAATAGCCATTTGGATCAGATCAAAGGTCTGTTGATATAAGTATGTTGTCTCCAGAATAAATGGAGATTAGGATGAAAAAGCAAGCATGCATTCTATTTTCTCCTAATGCCCTCTCACCCTTCAAACATTTTCAGCTCAGGGACTTCTTGAACAAGATGTATTTTCTTGCTTGAAATTCGTAGAAAATTTCTGCATAGACAACACCCTGTGACAGCAAGTCCCAAATAAACTACCTCCTCATTCTGTCTGCACTGGAAATAACTCCACAAACTTCACTTGACAGTCCCCGGTTTGTGTACTGGAGGAGAGAGGAAAGGATGAACTTTTGGCCACCCTGACCATAGCATTCATAATTTTATATCCCTCTATTGATTTTTTCCCTACTATCTTCCAAGATAAAAAGTAGTAGCTTACTTTGCTGCTCCTATACACTTTCTTAGAGCAGACCGCCCTATAACTTTGATTATCCTTGTCACCCTATCTAAACCTGTTTCAAGTAATACTGCGTTTTTATGGAGATAGAGAGAGTAGAGTTCAAAATTTGAACAAATTATAGATTTATGCAGGGGCATAATGATGTCCTCAGATTTATTTTCTTGTTGTTTCCTGGTAATTATCAGTATTTGATCTTTCTGAACACTGCTGATAAATTGATCTCACATTTGCATGGAGCTGCTTAGAGGTCTCCTTCCTGACTCATAATGGCCAGTTCAACACTTATGTTATCAAAAGTGAATTTGAGAGTCCAGGGTTTACTAGCACCTGCCAATTTTATTGTTCAACCAACAGTCTTGCAAGAATGCTTTGAAAATCTTCACACTTCGTTCCTACTCAAATACCTTTGTATAATGAGTAAACTTTGGCTCCTCATTGCACACGCATATGTATTGAGTTATGCAGATCCCCCCCAAAAAACATTTGGAAAACCACTCCCTTCACTGCAAGAGCTGACCATTTACTCCAAGTCCTGAATTTGAAATTATTATTTATTCTTTCATAACTTTAACATTGTGGCAACCCAGCTTTCTCTAGTGGGACAGTTCACCAAGCATATTTTATTAATCCAGACATGTGGCAGTGGGTCATACCAACACTGCAGGACCTCACTGGTGGAAAACCTCCTAATCTAAGCACCCCCTGGAAAACACAATGGTCTCTCCCCAAAACTGTGTAATCCCTTATCTTTGTAACCTATCCCTAAATTCTACCCTTCCCTGCTCCCCGTTGGTTAAGGGGGTTTCTCCCCGCCTCCTGTTATCTGGCCCCAGATCGTCCCTATAACTGGGGGCTCTCGGGGCCATCTTGCGCTCTTTCTGCCTTGGACCCCTTCAGAATAAAACGTCTGGAACTTCCAGGAGAGAGGGCCTCTGAATTCTTTGTCTCTGGAGCTGCCAGAGCTGTCCAGCTCACTGGGTGAGTGAGAATTGTGCCTGACACCGGCTCGGGTGTGAGGAAAGCCGTTCTGTACAGCACCAGAGCAGTGCTGGCTGGAGTGATCTCTCAGAAGCCATAGAGACACTTTCGGTGAATGCAGAGGCTTATTCCACCCCCCCTCACCCACGGCTTTACAGACAGGCTCTGTCAGGCAAGAACTTATTCATGTGATTACTGTCCCCTTCAAAGAGCTCCATTCAGTTTGGGAGGCATGACTTCCTTTTGCACATGAAATGTTAGAAATGTACAGTTTGAAAACTGCTCTATTTCTTTTTCAGCAGTGATTTGTATTCATTAAACACACACATGTTTCATTCTTACATGCTTCTTCTCTCATAAATATGCATGAAATTATAGCTTGCATTATACTAGGTTTCATCTCTTGCAAAAAATAATTAATGACTTTGGTGTTCTTAACAACCTAATATTTTTCTACATGGGATACTGAACATGGAACAATAAGAGTGCAAAGGAATTTTGTAGTTCTTCATATTTACCGGAGTACCAAGAGAGTCCCATATAATTGTAAGAATTGTTGTATTAGCTTACCATTGACATTTGAGATTTTCCAATTATTTCTTGTATTCATTTCATCCGCAAGGGAAAAAGTAAATTTTGAATTAAAAAACTGTTCATCAGCATCAGTAGCTTGAATAAGAATTCTCTCTCCTCCACTGACCGGGTAGCAGAAGAAAGCAGGATAATCCATAGCTAAATTTGGAGGGTTGTCATTCACATCACGTAACTGTAGAATCAAGAACACTTTGGATTTCTGAGCTGCATTATCTGTCAAGTTGAACAGAACACAAAGTTACATGCACGTCTTGGATTTACACTCTGGGCCTTTGCATTTGCAGCTATCAGAGAGGTACACCATCAGACAGGCAGTGAGAGATGCTATTCTGTCTGAAGGCTGCAGGAAGTCCTGAGGGATTTGTGGTAGCTGCCACTATTTTTTAGCAAGCATGGCTTATTTACCATCAGCTCTTGCTAACTACAGATCACTAGCAAGGGAAAGGAGACAGATGGAACATCGTATACCGTGGCTGGTCACATCCATCATATCTGGCAAGCAGTCACACCTAAAGTGACCAGTTTTCTTTGGAGCATGAAAATACTTGAAATGCCTTGAGTTTCCCACCCCTCTTCTATACACAGGAAATGCAAGTCAAAATTTAAAGATTCTAATGGCTGGAACAAGAAGTTCTAACATATTTCAGACTTGGTAGAGTATTATTTTAGTTATAATAAAATGAAATTCTCTATAAATTTAACAAACTAGCCTCCAGGTATGTTTTCAGAAGGCCTAACCACACCTAGGGGAAAGATTAAAATCTTCACAGCTATAGAGAAAAAAGTGGCAGAAAATATCAATGCTGAAAACACTAGAAAAAAGAAGAAATAGTAAACTTCTCTATAGGTCACGTGGCTCAAGCAAATATAAGACCATAGCCAACTTCATGAAAACTATTTTAATCCTTGTTATCTATAGCATCAAGATTTCTTCAAGAAATTTAAAATCTTAAGAAATAGATACTTCTAAGGATACATCACAGGATATATATCCGAGATTACATGTTCCAACATTTTCATAGGTTTAGTCATGATAGGTATGACAATTTCTCATAAAAGAGTAAGGACAGGGAATTCCTCTGTGTGTATATGTAGTTGTTTCATCACTTACTTTGCTCTGATACAACAACCTCTATTGAGTACATTTGTTCTTGTTCTCGATCCAGAAGGGAAGCAGTATATACCTGCCCAGTGGCTGAATCAATTTTTAGCCATTTTCTCACATCACCTTCTAAGGAGTATCTTTGGAAAGAAATAGGGAAAAAGAATCACATATACTATTCCAAATCAGGCAAAACTTCTGACAAAGCAAATACTTCTTTGTTGATTTTCTGCAAGCAGCTTGATTGCAGTTGCACTCAAAGAGAGGGTTCTTGGAAGAGTCACAGTACTACAGTACTACAGCTGAGCAGGAGAGACAGACAGAGGAAGAGAGGCCAGAATCATCCAGAATAAGAGTGAGAGCAGAACTATGGAAATGCCACCTATCCAATGCTACTCCAGCCTGTGTACTTGCAACTCCACTTTCCTTCTAAATAGGGAACCTGGGGTGGTCCTGAGCTTTTGATCCAGAAGTGTGATTTGTCCAAACCTCATGTCTGTCTCACCCCATCGCATCTCCCACATCTTGGTTTTGATGGGGGCACAAGCCAAAGACTTGGGGACAGAGGGACCAGCGCAGCCAGGTACCCTATTGTGGTTCAAGAAGGGGCCAAGATCCAAGGTGAGCTATGGTGAATAACTTCTGCCAGTCTGGAGCAGCCTGTAACTGCCATTGGGGCAGCCTTGGAACAGAGAGTGCTTTAAGCACCACCAAATAATTGCATTTATATCATATGTTTAAAAAAAAACACCAAGGTCTCTGGGTATTTACTTACACAAATTTAACCATGAACATATGACCCAATTAAAGCACAGGCACTAGCTTGAATAGAAGTGACCCAACCTTCTCATTCAATGTTTTTATTCCTCCAGTACCCTTCACAGAAAAAAAGCATGCTTGTACATCTTCTACTTTTTATACTTTTTATTTTATGGCCTTTAACCATTTTTAGCAGAAATGTGGTTTATGTATATCTGAATTCCTGTCATCTGTCTCTGTCATCATCCCCCAGAGCTTCTGGACTATGTGGCTCACTTTCAAACTAGTTTGACAGAAGGCCAAACATGATAAGTTCACAGAAGTTAGGGAAAAGTAGAAAGCCAGATGAGAAATCTCTGGGAATAAGAATCCACGGGAGGCTTGTGCAACTCCATTAACCACTTGGTGTTTTGCTGAATTTTAGTTTAATCTCAAGAACTGTTTGTTTTGAGTAGATCTGTTCAGCATTCCAGCTGGGAACTGTACAGCAAAAGTCACAAATAGTTCTTCTATCTGACTCGACTGTGTAAGGTACATTTATACCATGCAACACAACGCAGGAGTTGTCTTGCACAGAGCTTTGCATCCACAATAGAAAGAGGTGTGTCATCTCTGACAGCTAGGAAAGAAAATTAATTAATTTTCAATTGTAGATTTGAGGTTGTGTATTTTGGTGCAGAAAAAGCCATGTGTGGTTTCCTGAGGATCTGGAAAGCAGATACTCTCCTGCTGGTTCAGGGGTATACAGTATATGTTTCATTTATGTGTTAAAGGCATTATGGATATGGAAACCCTGTTATTATCAGACCAGCGCTACCTTTTTCCTGGAGATAAAAATTAGCCTTCTTCCCTTGTGGTTTCCTGTTTCAAGGCTGATGTTTGTCACAGCATAGAGAGAAAACTGGTCAGAAAAGCACTGCCCAGCAGTCCGCTGTAGGTGGGTCGCTGACCACCACCCCACCACACCTCCACCTTCTAGTAGGAGATAAGATTTCTGTAAGAAAGGTTTTTCTCACATGCCAAGTACTGGCCATATTTTCCCCACACCTCCTTTAGAACAATTTTCAAAACCCTAAATTCAATTAATTAATTGCAGTCACTCTTTTTTACCGTACAGAATCCCCCTCAGGATCATAGGCCTCCACCGTCATGACCAGGGTATTGACAGGAATGTTTTCATACACTTCTGTTTTGTAAACTGGCTTCAGGAAAACAGGTGGCTCATCCACATTTGTTACAAAAACTTTAAACGAGGTAAGAGAGCTTGCGTTGTACTGCACACTTGGCACCAGCGGTTCGGGGTTTGTGGCGTTGATCACCAGGTTGTACACAGGCATTGTTTCAAAATCAAGAGCCTGGATGAATTAGAAAAAAAGAGGCTCTTGAAGCAATGGACCTGCTGTTGTGGGGAGCTCTAATTAGAAACCACAAGTTTCCCTCTTCTCAAGAAGAAGACTGCACCCCAGATACAGGCAAAATAAGGGAGAGCTGTCAGGAGAAAATTACACTGGGAATGGTCAGTTTAAATTAAACCATATGCCTGTTTAGAGACCTCCTCAGCAACTGCATTTTCTAATAATGTTGCCACCTGCCCAACTAAGTTTAATAACAATATCCTGTTTACAGAAACAGTATTTATAGCTCTTTATGAGAAGGCCTCAAATGACCTCTGGGTGCCAAAAGTCATGCGAGGGCTGTTTCACCACAGTTTCTCACAATAGCCTCCTTGGGAAAAAGCGAGGCTGAGGCTGATCCTGAAGATGGTCCTCCAAACACTGCCCCTGCCTGCGCTTGGCCTGGGGGCAGCACATGAGCTGGATGCCACAATACGGCACACCTTGGAAAATGAGTGACAGCTTTTCTGGACCCATCATCCAAGCACCTTTGAGAAGGCTAATTTCAAAGGCAGAGCAATTTTGGTATCGAAATTCATGGAAGCAGCAAAAAGTGCTCCTGTCTCCAGCATTCAGCATATGGGCTGGATCACCCACTACAGCACATGCTGACCCTGGCTTTGTCACAATTTCCCTCAGCAGGAACAAATTGTTTCTCCATGGTGACTCTGAGTCAAGCTGGCTGCATTTTCACTTCCCTTTGCAAAGACCACTGATGGCACAGAGAGCTGCAGGGAGGAGAATCTGCCCTGTCACAGCCCACCACTACCCCCACAGCCCATGGAAGCATCAGCTGGCTTTCTCTTGTCCAGAAATGCTGCTGCAAAATCACTCAAATAATGTAATTTTTTTGTCTCTATGATGCATAAAGGCCTGCTTCATTGGCCAGAGCCTGCTCTGCTGGAGAAGCAGCCAGCAGCAGAGCTGGTGGAGGGAGCTGCTGGTGGTGGTGGGTGGTGAGGGCACAGCAAAGGCAGGAGGACAGGTGTATGTGAGCACTGCACAGGCACAGAGCCTGAGTCCAAAAGTGGAGCCTCCTGCAGTCTGCACCATGCTTGGGGCATCCCCACCCCACCACCAGCCAAGAATCCTCCCCACAAACCATTACCAGAGCAGTTACTGTTTATAACAAATAAGTAACAATAAAGGAGAAAAATAAAATCCATCTATTCACCTTATTAATCTTGACAAACCCTCGGTTTGTTTCAGGGTCTGTCTCTATGATGAATGTGTTGTTTGGATCTCCTTCCTTCACTTGGTAAGTGATGAGGGAGCTCCCTGTGGCAGGCTCATCTGCATCAGTAGCTTGAATTTCTAATATCACGGTTCCTATTGGGATATCTTCTGGCACAGTCGCATTGTTATACTGAAGAGAGAGAGATATCATTGAAACATGACATACTGAGCACCATCTGTGGATAAAAACTTCAGCATAACAACAAGCTTGCGACCCACAAACAGGGATGTATTTTAACCCACAGCAGCCACATGAGAGAGGGAAGCTTTTTAGCCACACATTTATCATGAGTGATGGGATCTATGTCAGTGCCACTAGTACAGCACCAGTCCCAAATCTTTACCTCCTCTGTTGAAACCAGTCCATGTTTATGCAGCAGGGACAGTACAGCTCCTCTGTACCCCATTAGCACCCTGGCCACCCATTGTTAAATATATAATTACTTCATGCACCCTAGGCTGTTGCCACATTAACATCCCAGCTCTGCGGACTCTTTGATGTGTGCCCTCACCCAGAAGTGTCACCTTGAGACCAGGTCCTGGATGGAGACCTTGAGGTGAGAAGGTGTAAAAGTGGCTATGCAGGCACCTTGTCTGCATGTGACTGTGCTGCCATTGCCATCAACAGAGAGCTGGGCAATGCAGTCAGCAAAGCCCAAAACCCAACACAGCTTCCCAGACAGCTCTCCTGAGCCCTCCGCCTTTGTGATCTACAGCTGGGACACCTCTGTGTAGGTACTTCAGCCACTCCAGTGTCTGCTGGGAGGCTTGGGCCATCAGGCAGAAGTCACGAAACATCTGCAGGTCTCTGCCAGGTGTCAACACCTTCTCCAGAGGGAAAGGCAAGAGGCTGACACCCATCCTGGAACCAGGTATGTTTTTGGGCACAGATCACTGGACCACTGTTTCTAGTCAAACCAAACAGGGCTTTTGATTCCTACTCACTCTCTGGCTGTTTCAGGTACAGTAATGTTGTGTTTGGAAAGGTATTTTGGAGATGCTAGATTTTTTCCATTCAGCTATTTAATTAATTTTAAAGCCTTTTTTTCCATCTTTCCCTTCAGAACTTGCATTTCTGGAATAAACTGCTTTAATAGAATAATTTCTTTCTGTACACATAGTTTTTCACTTAGCAAATTACCTTAAATTTCATAATTAACTATGAATCTGTCCCATTGCTCACTGTCTAGATGGAGTTAATATTCAGACTTGCAGTCATATTTTGCCTTTATTTTCACTAGTGAGTTACTCTGCTACTTGTTATGTAAATGGCTAGTTTCTCATTGACATTCTATAGACATTGAAGGTATGCTCAAACACTTGTCAAAAGTTATTGAAACACACAAAATGGTGTTAAAAATACTCACATCAGATTTTTCAAAGATGGGAATTTGATCATTGATGTCAATGACATGTATTTCCACGTCACAGACTGTTTGGAATCCTGCATGAAAAGAGACAAAAAACATCATGCCAGCCCTTCTGCTGAAAATAACTTTCCCCCAGAAGGGTTCACTGCAAGCAACAGTGAGCACTGCCAGATTGCCTAATCTAAGAACTAAATTGAGAGAAGCACTTATCTCAAATATCTCTTAGTGACAACCTCACTCTTTATCTTCCTATTGATCTTCACAATTTCTTTAACACTGTCCCATCCTGTTTCATTTCCCTCACCTTTTAAAACCATACCAGTTTACCAGGATGATGGTAGCTATAAATTGTGTTAGCCATCTCAGAATCTCTTTACCATATAAAAAAGTAAGCCCTGGGTTGTTATGCTACCTTGTCCTCTTGTCAGGTCCACAGGCAGCACCCTCACTTTTGTTACAGGCAGACTTAAACTTCAGATCCATGTAAATCCAATCACTACCTGAGCAGGGGCACCCATAGCCATGGAGGGTTGCAATTTTAAAAGCATAATATCTCTGGTCATGTGCTATTCATGTATAGATAGATTTTAGTGTTTTATGAACATCATTCATGAGCTGAAAGTTAAAGAAAATTCTAAACAAAATTGTTTGGATGGAATTCAAATGAGTTTGATTTCCTTTCCATTCAGTGAGCCACAAAGGACTCTTGGGAATTTATGTAAGGGACAAGATTATTTTTGAAGTTTAATTTTGGTTTAATTTCAGTTGAATTTTCCCTTAATGTTTTAAAACATTATCTGAACTGTCTGAGCAGCTGTGTTTAATTTCTTGATTTTTTTTTTCAGTAAGTCCCTTTGAAAGTTTTAGGGGGAAACCACAATCGTGATCTCTTCATTTTTTCCCCCTGTGGAAGGAAATCTCTTACTGAAGTACTTTTTAACAAGCTTCCCAATTTAGCCACACTCTGTCCTGGAGCTGGTTTCCTTCCATGCTTGCATTATGAATCATGATTAATCTCCCTGAATCTCAAGAACAGAGCAAGTACAATGCCAGAGCAAGACAGCTCTCAGTGCTATTGCCTCTTCAGTGAACCCTCCTTGTCTCATCACATCCCTTGGACCCTGAACACGAGTGATGCCAGTGTGAACAGAGTTGTTCCAACATGTAACAGCAGGCATTACATACCCGGATCTGTCACCAGGACCTTCAAGGAATACTTGGATGCAAAAGCCTTGTTTAAGGAACGGCCAGTTAAGTGCAAATCCCCAGTGTCTTTCTGAATATAGAAGAGATTATCTGAGGGAACTTTAGGATCCTGACTTTGGATTTGGAACAGCAGGCGAGAGTTAAGGGTGTCCTCCTTATCCATGTCAGTAGCAAATACTGTGCCAATATTACTTCCTGTAGCAGAGTAGAGATCAGAGTCAGACAGATAATGCAGAGGTCCTGTTTCTCCACAGAAGTCTACAGTGACCACAGTATACCAGCAGCAAAGAGAGAGACTCAATAAAAATAAAGCTGCGTTGAAAACACTGCAATGGACACAACCATTTCACTTCTGGGAGTTTTTCCTTTAGCGTCCCAACCTGCTGTTTTGGGCTTGGGGCAGTCCAAAAGACTGTAACAGCAGACACTTCAGTCCTGAAACCAAATAACTCATGTCAAGACTTAAGACAGATTTTGGTAATGGTCTGTTGAAGTCAAAGGCATTATGCCGGAGGAGCAGCTGGATAAGAAAAAATGGGCTGATACACTTTTAGAAAAGTATTCCATGTGTTGGTAATAAAAGGGGTGTTTTTCTTTACACATTCTAAACAGTTATCCAAAATTGTGGTTGTGGGAAAATACAGTTTTATGTTTTAAATGAAACAGTCTTTATAAAGTAGGTATCTTAAGTCTGTCCTTCTCAAGTAACTGAAGCCCTTTCCACATGAATTAATGAAGGAAAAACAGCAGGGCTATTTGCACTGGAAAACATTTCTCTAGGACAGCAGCGTTTTACTCTTTGGGATCAGAATCTCTAGCTTCATTTACAGACAGCTGGAAACAACAACAGGACTACAATGAGATGTATAAATTAACAGAAGCTCTTTTCTTACCTCCACTTTCATTTTCTTGAACTTCAATTACAGTGAGGGCCTGCTGGCACACAGGGGGATTGTCATTGATGTCTTCCACAATAACTTGAATTTGCAAAGGCTTGTCCACCAGCTCTCCCTTGTTATCTTTTGAGACCACAAAGAACGTATACTGCAATAAGAATAAAATTATATAATATAATGATAATATAATGAATATAATTAATGTAATGAATATAATGATGGTTCGAACATCCACTGAGACAATATTTTGCATTTAAGTATGTAACTATGGGAATATGAAACATCCTCTCATGAGTTAGTTCAGTATTTTCACTCTGTTTAAATCCATCTCCCCTTAGTGTCTCAGGCCTGAGTTCTCAAAAGATTTTAAAATTCCTTAACACTTCACTCTGCTGTAGCCTTGATCTTGCAAAAATTCAGGACAAGCAGGAATATCTCATTTTTGCCATTTTGCAAATTCACCTGTCACATGTGGAAACAGAATCTATCCAGCATATCTGATCTCTGACCTATGCTGTGCTCAAATTTCTTCCAAGAACAAAAGGGAACAGGGGATTTTCTGTCTAAAAGAGCCCTAGATGGGTAGCTTTAAGATAACTTTACAGTTTCAATTCCAAGTTAAAATTTGCTTCTGATGTGTAGAGATACCTGAGGTCCCCAAGGTCTGAAGTATATCTGAAACAGCCAAATGTCCTGCACTCCACACATCCCACTGCCTAGCTCTTGCTCATGCACCTGCAACCCTGCCACGGCTGGCCCATGTTGCACACTGTGCTGCAGGCAGTGATTACTACTGCCAGACCAGGTGCAGGGTAAGAACCTGAAGGCTGTTTACAGTATAGTAGGTGGATGCACTTTCACATATATCACAACATTTCCAAAAAAAAGTGACAAGAAACAGAACTTTTATTTATTCTCCCCTTCCCCATCCCCCTTCCTTTCTATTGAGCTCTCTCATATTTACTCCCACACCAATAATTAACTTTCTGCTATGAAGTTTTATGTGTTTACTTACAATATCCTTTTCTTCTCTGTCCAATGGATTGGTCACATAAATATCCCCATCCTGACTGATGGAAAATGGAAGCCTGGGCAGCTTTTCTTTTTCAAAAATGTCGTAAGTTACATCTGGTTCATTTGACTGCACCTGAAAAAAAAACAACAAACAAACAAAAAATAAGTCAGGATAGGAAGTCAGAAGTGTAGACTGAGATTTAACAGGGATCATTTCTGGAGGACAAACAGAAACGATTGCATTCCTGTTAGCTTCATAAACCAGAGAATTAACAGTTTGGCAGGATCTTGGAATGAACTGCAGAAAATCAGACTGATAATCTGCTTCTGCTCTCTGAATTGTGTGATGAAGCCACTTTACCTCAGTTTCTCCATCTGTCCAGATGGGCTACAACACTTATCTTTTTATAAAAGGTTTTTTTGAGATGGAGATAAATAATGATTATGAGAAAAAAAGCATTATTTGCATTTTAATATCTTGATACTAATTATTTCCATCTCCTTACACTGTTTTTTCTTTTCTGTTCTTTTGGTTTATGTAATTCAGAGAAGTGGAACAACAAAATGACACTAAATTGGGAGAAGCTGTCAACTCCCTCCAGGGCAGAGAGGCTCTGCAGAAAGATGTTGATAAATTATAGAGATGGGCAATCACCAACAGTATGAAATTTAACAAAGGCAAGTGCCAGATTCTGTGCCTGGGATGGAGCAGCCCTGGCTGTCCAGACAGCCTGGGGAACAAGAGGCTGGAGAGCAGTGCCACAGAAAGGGACCTGGGGGTCCTGGTCAATGGCAAGTTGAACATGAGTCCTGGCAACCAGGAGGGCCAAACATGTCCTGGGGTGCATCAGGCACAGCATCACCAGCTGGGCAAGGGAAGGGATTGTCCTGCTCTGCTCTGCACTGGAGCAGCCTCACCTCAAATACTGTGTGCAGTTTTGGTCACTGCAACATAAAAAAGACATTAGACTATTAGAGAGTGTCCAATGGAGGGCCACGAGGGTGGTGAAGGGTTTGGAGGGGAAGCCTTGGTAGGAGCAGCTGAGGACATTATTTGTTCAGCCTGGAGGAGACTGAGGGGAGACCTCAACATCCTCATGAGGGGAGGCAGAGGGGCAGGCACTGATCTCTTTACTTTCATGACCAGTGACAGGACTTGAGGAAGCTGAGTTGGGGGAGGTTTAGGTTGGATATTAGGAAAAGGCTCTTCACCCAGGGGGCCATTGGGCACTGGAATAGCTCCCCAGGGAAGTGGTCCCAGCACCAAGCCTTCAATAGTTCAAGAAGCATTTGGACAATGCTCTCAGGCACATGGTGTGATTCTTGGGGTGTTCTGCACAGGGCCAGGAATGCACATGATGATCCTGAAGGGTTCCTTCCAATACAGCATATTCTTTGATCATATTTCAGATGATTCTATGATTCTGTGAAAACAAATATCTGGTACCTATCTGCACCTATCTACACATAGGTGTATGCACACTCTTTATGGTCATCAAAGCTTGTGATAAAGGATCTTTACTGGGGGGCTGCACATTTAAAATTAAATGAAGTACATAGACCGTCAAATTAAGGGAGTCAGTATTAATGTTTATGTTCCATACAGCAGCAACTGCATTTCATTTTCCTCTAGGCAGGATCAACATGCCATTGGCTGCCATACGAAATTTGTATATGAGTGACCCCAAAATGGGTGCACCCTTGCATGTTAGTCTGACTTCCACCTGTTTTCACTCTGGACTTCCTTGGGCTGTCACTGAGGCCAGTGGGAATAGCACCAAGCCAGTTACTCTTGCAAACAGGATCCATGGGATCCTGCCGTGCTCAAGGGATGACAGCATTTGGGATGTCAGTGCCAAGACATTTTTCAAAGTCAAATATTTCTGAAAGGCTGCTGGCCTGTTAGTTAATATGTACTGATATATACACTGCTATTGGTCTGCAGTTATCAGCAAAATATTTTGTGCTTGAACTGTGAAAAGAGGAATACTGTGGGAATGCAGGATGTGAAGGAGAGTATTTCAGTGCTTTCTGGGTACCTTTGATGTTGCAGTTGTGCTGCATGATACACCTCGTCACAGCAGATGTCCCTGAAGAGCAGGGCTGTTGTGGAGCTGGTCCTCTGCCCTGCTCTTCTGCAGCTGGAAGAAGCTAACCTCAAAATAAGCTCCAACAAACTTTTGGTTTGCTCAAAGCCAGGAGGACCCATGCCTGGATTTTGCTCCCAAGCTGAAGGGCAAAGTCCAGTCACTGTAGTGTTTGTATTGACTCTATCTCAGTCACCTTCAAACTATCAAGTTTCAGACTAACAAAAAGTCAATGAGACCTGCACTAACAATCATTTCCAAAGGATGCCATATTAAAAAAATAACTGGCAGGTGTCAAAGTCCTTCTGAAGAGCCTGGTGTTGAATGCAGTGGGGACAACTTCACAGTTAGTTGGGAAGAAACAATTGTGTGGCACAAGGAGAAGTTCAGGGAGTGTGGCCAAGGACCCTACCTTGCTGATGTTGACAGGGTGGACCTGGGTTGAGTTTTCTTGGATGTGGATGATGGGGGGAGCTTTCCACAGGCTCTCCTTCACAAGGATGATCACATCGACACTGCTGGTGAAAGCATTTGCTGTCATCCCTGCCATGTCCTTCACAGAGACAACAAGTGTGAAGGTGTCCTGCTTTTGAGGATCTAAGTAATAAGAGCCTAGAGACAGAGCAAAGAGTCAAGAGAAATGACACAGAGGCTGTGGGCGTTGTTCATCCACCCGTTGCCTCCTACATGCACTGTGCTTCTTTATCTGCTTCAGACTTACTCCTTAGATGGCCCTCTGTGACAAATCTCAGCAAGCCACTTCCTCTGGCTTCTCTGAACAATGCAGCATAGCATCATGTGGATGTAATCATAGGAGGCCTCTGTGCTCTGGTCTCATTTTGTGCAGATGCATCACTGAACAGCCCTCACCCCAGTTAGGCGCTAGTTCAGCCCAACAGAATAGATAGGTGTTTCCAAATCATTGCAATTTAGTTGCGATCACATGGCCAGCTGAGTTTTCTCTGCATTTTTCATATTACTGCTTTTGGATTTCTAGACTTCAAGGCAGAGAATTAATTCCAAGATACGACACAGTGTAGTCCTGAAGGCCAGAAGATCTATCTCTCTTCTCACTATACATTTAGATCTCAATCTCCATTTCTGCTGGCTTTCCTTGAATTTGGTGAGACAAAAAACAAGTTCCTCAAAACCAAGGCTTTAGTGGAGCGTGCCCCACTGACTACATTTATTCAGAATGTAGCATCGGACCTGTATTGTGGTTATGTTCCTATACACACCCCAGAATTCATGTCTGCTCTTTGCAAACAAGAATCTTTTTATATACCTGTCCTGCTTGGTGAGATTGCTCCAGTTTTACTGTCAATCTGGAAAAGCATTTCTTCATAAGGGTTGGGGAAATGATGGAGAATGCTGTACGACAGCTGTGCATGGGGAGTTGTAGGATCATCATGGTCAGTGGCATGGACGTACATGAAGGGCTTGCCTGTTTGGATTAGAGAAGAAACAGTGGTAAGAGAGGAGACTGAACTTCAGCACATAATCCATTCCAGCAGAGCTCTCAAGCTAGGAAGGCATCTTATGGGGAGCTGCTACTGATCCATAATGCATCTCTCATGGGAAGCCACACATAGAGGTTACACTGCTGTATGCCATCCCACAGATCAACCCTACACCAGCTCTCCTTAGTAGGATCACAATAGGTGTGAAGACCAGTTGATGAAGAACGTAACAAAGTTAAATCTGCAGAGACTTATCTATCGCACAAGAGTGCCTGAACCCAGAATTCAGTTCACTGGTATCTCTCTTTAAGGACATTTTGCAGTTCTTACACAAATCAGTTCAACCCAAAGCACCTTGATAAAAGTCAACATACATACAGTGAAAAAAACCTATCATACAGTGAAAAAAAAATGGAAATACACTTTAATGTAACTCAACGTTTACCTTTTGAGCACCAGCGCAACATACAAAATCTTTTTTACTTGGATGCACTTAAGAATACAGTACTACGTTTCAGAATGATTTTCTGGCCTCATGGAGATTTATATGCATATTCTTTAGCGAAAGTTTCTTCTTGAGCCCATAGTCACAGCAGTAACAGCTCTATGAGTCCTTTGTTTCATTTCCAAGATGGAAGTCTCAAACTGCTCTGATACTTGCATGACTCCTGGACTGGACCACTGCAATCCATAATCTAAGACTCTCTTCTAAATACTGAAGTTCAGCCCATGTTCTGAGAAGCATCAGTCATGGTAAGCACATACATCACATCTACCCTGGCACTTTATTTCACTGATAGGCAAGGACTTACATAGTCTTATCATTCTCTTTCTGTATAGTCTTTGGTAACACTTAAATTTTAAACTCCTTCTAGCATAAGGGGGTTATTTTTAGTGCAATGGAGAGAGCAGCAATATTTGCCTGTTAAGTGATACTCACAAAGAACAAGTACTATACAATATTTCTGATTGCACTCATCCCTTTACACTACATAGTGGTCACCTCTTTGTCCTTTCATTATATTATAGAGGCTTTCATCCTTATTTTGTAAAGTCCTGTGGGAAGGAAAAAAGATAATTTTCCAGCTCATTGAAGTATAGCACCCACTTTACCTTCCTGCTCAATTTACCTACCTTCCTATTAACTATAATATTTAATTATGATGGTAATTACCTGGACGGGAGTTCTGCCTCACTACTCCGAAGTACTTTTTCAGATCAAATTCTGGTGGGTTGTCGTTGATGTCCTCCACATATATTGTAATAGCATATGGACCTTGCACTGTGTTTCCACTTTGATCCAGACTTTCCACCTGGTTTGAAAAAAGAAGGAACAGCAAAGAAATGTTTTCATACAGATGAGTTAAAAGGCATAAATTAATATCAGGGTGTCAAATGCCATGTCATTCTTACTGTGATGGAAATCAGGTGAGAGCCATCACTGGGTAGCTCCACATACAAGGACAAATTTGCCACTGTAGCTCCCTGACAAAAATTTGTCACAGTATATAATGCAAACAAAACAAAATAACCCACTCCTGCTTCTGATGACACTTTTCAGAGGACAATTTCCCACTAGTGATTTCGGCAGACTATTTGTATTTTTGCACAGCTTAAAATGCATGATTTTCTTTAAACAGAAATAAATACTTTCTAACAAACAAGGAGAAAACCCAACATAATATAGTATTTATAACTAATTACTATTTTAAATATAAATCAGATGAATAGTCTGATATAAGGGATAATAAATAAAAGTTAATTCTTTTTTCTAATGACTATTTTCCAAACAATTTGAATTCTTTTTCAGCCTTCTTTAGCTTTAAAGCATCAAGTATATAATATATCTGTCACACTTCATTTTGTTTTCACATAATAGAAAAAATCATGATTATTTATGCCTAACCAAGCATAATTTTTTAGTTCTGTCATCCCTTCTTGTCTTTAAATTATTCACATGCTTAGGGATATTAAGTTCTGCGGCCAGAAAATTGTCCTTTCTAAATCCAATCCAAGGGTGCTTTAGAGCTGAGAACATGAAACCATGAGACCTGAAGTGCTAAGCTTTAGAATGACAGCTAAGGCTAGCTAAAAAAATCATCATGTACTTTGTTCACATATTGATCCTCTCATGATTATCTCTTTCTCAGCTGCTAGTGCCTCAGAAAAAGACAATACCATTTCTGATATAGTTTAAGAGCACAGACTGTACTGAGACCCAAAGACTGCCTGTCCACTGCCCCACTGTCAATAGTGTTTACAGTGAGATCCTTGTGGAAAGGGTATAATAGCCAGACAAGCACACAAAGCTTTTTCCTCTCTTAGAGTCTAACATCTGCCAAACAGCTTTCTGCTGTTATCTGACAGGTTTGATCTGTGCCCCTCTGCCTAAATGTCTTCTACTCACAATTTCACAGAGTCACAGAATATTCCAGCTTGGAAGTGACCCACAAGGATCATCAAGTCCAACCCTGAAGTGAAAGGCCCACACAGGCATCAAACCTTGGCATTATTAGCACCATTCTCTAACCAACTGAGCTAATCTCAGTTTGTCACCATATATATAATAAGTGATCAGTCTTCATGGATAACAAGAGAAACTCATTCACAATGCCAGATTTTACTTCCAATCAAGTATACCCCTCATAGTAGGAGAGTTAAAGGGTTGGTGTTGGCATCATAATTTTTGTTTTCTCAATATAGCCTTACTCCGTTAAGGAGAATTTTCCTGTTCAGTCCTTCAGAACTGTAAAACCCCTATGTCTCCCAGCAGAGCTTGATATTAAATATAAAAAAGCTGCCTGTAAACATAGGCAAAATAAAGAATTTGAAATTTCAACAGGTTTCTATTAATATCAGGTTTACCAAAAGCAGGTGAATGTGAATACCTCTCCCTTCCTATTTTTCATTGAGTTTTTACCTGCAGCTTGTGCACTTGTTTGGTCTCCCAGTCCAGAGACCCATTGATATACAGGAAGCCCGTCTCCGGTGAAATGTCAATTATTCCCGCTTTTTCACCAGACATTCTGAAACTCACAGCAGGTGGCTCAAGTATGAACTACAATGGCAAAAAATCAGAAGGAAAAAATATCATTTTTTTCAGCATTTTCAGCATTTCATATTAAAAATAATTTCATGCTTTTGTGACTTTTAAAATCTATTGCCAACAGTGTGTTTGGCTGGGAGAATGACATTCCAAGTGTCTGTTCAAACAAATCTGCTCTTTCTGATCCTCAGCAGAGGAATTTTCACATTATTTCCTGAATGCTGCAAGAAAGTCCAACTGTAGTTTGTTTCCAAAGCAAACGTCTGCTTAGGACAGGGCTTTGTCTGAGTACAGGAATGGAAAAAAATGACACACATCCTCCATTTGCCTGGGAGCTGGATCCGTCCTTCTGTGGTTATGGCTTTGGGAGGAAAACCTCAGAGTCAAAGGAAAATGATGACACAAGTAACATGGAAAGCCATTCTCTAAGAATGCTTATTTTATTAATCCCTGTCTTAGGATATCCTCTTTAAAATGTGCTTGAGAGGGGGTTGTCTCCAGCTCTTCACATGTAGACTCTTGAATTCCCAGAGAGAGGAATTAAAAATTAATTTCAGATCCTCTTGGGGGACTGTTCTTCCCGCCAGCACAGGGGACAACACTCCATATGTGGTCCCTGTGTGCAGCCTATGGAGTTTTTGACCAGAGTGGATAACAAGAGACACTTGATTACCTGGTAAAGGATGTTTTGACCCCCTCCTTCTTGAACAGAGAATTCCATGTCCTTCAGAGGTCCTCTTACAAGCAGGCCCTCCAGATTAAGCCACATAGCCTGTGAGAGAGAGAGAGAGAGAGAGATGGAGGAAAGCAGCTGAGGGATGTCTGCTGTGACCACACACAAACAGCAGCTCTCCATCACTGAGCCTCCTGCAAGTTATTTTGCTATGGTATAATGGCAGAGACACTTGCAGGTTTGCACTGAACATCTCCAGGTTCTTTAGTGTACAACATTTTTAAAAGCAGTGTGATTTATTAATTAATTTGAGAACAAAGACCCATTCCCTGCCCTTTTCTGACCACTACATCATTAAATGATTTTATCTACCTTCCAGAGCAAACAGAAGCAGAAAATAGATGAATGTAGACTGAGAGCAAAAGGCAATTCATAAAATCATTGCTGGATCACCTCTGCATCCCCAGCAGAACCATCTACATCCCATCCAGGAGCCACAAAGTCCTGTGAAAACAAATATGTCTAGAAACCCAACACCACACCTGGGGATGGGGAGGAATTGTGGCTGTAATTTCCTCAGTAAATTCAAATCTTTTTGGTATTGGAATGAGGTGGCCCTCCCTTGGTCTCCTACGCTACCAACCTCAATACCACCTCCATTCGGGCAAGCCCCTTGAGCCCTGTGCCTTCACATCAATTGCATGGGAGTGCAAACCACAGAGAGAACAAACATGTCCTTCTGATCTTTGGCTTTCACCTGATGGCAGAAATGTCATACAAATCTGTCTCCGTTTCTATTTTCTTCCTAATGTCTTAACATCATGGGGTTTTGTGCCAAATCTTTATTCATTTCATAACCACACACTCTTCAGTGTCCAAAGACCTCCACACTCCTGCCCTAACATTTCAGGGCCGTTCTTGCTTCCAAACAAGAAAAAAAAAAAAGCAGAGCAAAAAAGACCTTCTCAGGCCAGCCTTTCCACACAAGACAATTCATATTGTGGTTCAGATAATCAATCTGTTTCTCCAAAGGTAAGATCAAGCTCCCTTGAATTCTCTCTCTTCACCCCCATCTTGACAATGTTGAGGAGCTGCCTGTCAGGATTAGGGCTCCATTATTTGTCTGCACATGCAAAATTTCTTTTCTTAAAGAGTGAAAATTAATTAATTTTCCTTTACAGATTTAGAGTACCATTGCCACCCTGTCCATCACCCCACAGAGTTGAGTGCATGTTCTCTGCCGCGTGACTTTTCCCCTGGATTTGATCCTATTGCTGCTGGGACAGCTATTCAATCTCTCACAGAAAAGCAGTCTGCATATTACCAGGGGAAAGCTTAATTCTGCCTATGACAAAAACATAGCTAAGTTCAACACAATTTACCCTAAAGCACTGTTCTGTGTGTGTGCCACAAGTGGTGTTTCAATAATTCTATATTCTCCTTAATAATAGCCAGAGATGCTGCTGTCCTCACCTACAAGGGTTTGTGACTCCTTTTGAAAACAGGAAAAACAGAGTACTGTGAGAACTGGGGAAGGAGAGGGAGGGATGCTAGTGAACACTAGTGTCGGCAGAATAATATCAAAGCATGCCATCTGATAGTTAGGCGTCCAGGAAAATGCACTTTGCAGCTACCTTTTATTATTTTTGCCAAATGCTGACTGCTGGCCTCTGCCAGGGACCAGATATCAGGGCCCTGCCTCTAACCTGCTATTGCTCTTCCCAGTGCACACAGGTTGGCACAGCCTGGCTCCTGGAAGCTTTTCCCAGGGCCATTTTGTGGATGGATTTTACTTTATCATGTTCCCTGCCACAGAGGAACAAAGGCTGATGCTATAAAACCCAACGAGTTCAAAGTGCAGCCTATGAAGCAAGTAAGCGATATCACTTCTGTTGATTAAAATTACTTTATGTGGACCATAAATATTTCCAAACATGTTTCTACAGCGTGAATCACTACTCAGGAGCTAGAAGGGGAAGGAGGCTTTGCATCTTGGTCCATATCTGGTGGCATCCCTTCTGAAGATGGCTATAATGCCTGCACAGTGGCTTCATGGGGAGCCAGCATTGCCACGAGCAACAGTTTGTGAAATGGGAAGGAAGGGCTCACTGTGGCACCCCTCAGGGTCTCCATATTCTGAGGCATTTTTTACTGAACTTGAATTTGATTAATTTTTAAAATCTTTTCTGTTAATTTCAGTTGTGAAGCAGAAGTCACCACTGTTGTAGCCTTTACAAACATCAGCAAATCTATTGAATTTAATACATAAGGTCCACAAAGAGCATAATTAATACATTTCAGTTCCAGAAAATATTCTGAAAAGGGATTCACATAGACCAAATAATGGGGATATGTAATTAATATGCACAGTTTAAACTATGACTTATTTTATGTCTTAGAATACATTTAATATGTCAGCACATGTATTGACTATAATGCAGAACACATGATACTGATGTCTTCATTATTTGGTGATTTTTGCAGTACTTTAAAATCTTTTCTATAATGAAATTCACGTATTGGAAACAATGATATCTAAAGAGGAAGTAGAAGAGACAAAATAAGTAAATTGGTGCCTTCTAGGCTTTATAAGTTTTTTTTCCCCTAGTGATTCGGATGTCTTCTTAACTTGCTGTGGGGTCACACAGGTGCGCCAGGGCCACCCTCGCACACCCACAGCCACTTTGCTGGCACCACTGCCAGCCTGGCCCGCAGGCTGGCACACCCCACAGGTTAGAGCTCAGAGGCTCACAGGCAACCTTTGCCTTTTGCTCCCAGATAAACAAAGGAAAACCTGTAACTCACCGAGTGAATGACAAGCAGAAATTGAAGTCCATACAGCTTATGCATACTGGAATATGCTTTGCTTCAACTCCTGCAAAGAGACGACAGACACTTTAACCCCACAGAACTGGCCCAGTCTATTCGCAAACTAAGGCAACAGCTGAGTTTTCCTGAAGCTGCAGGGAGTGAGCCCCAAAGGAGCAGGTGCAGCTCTGCCCATGGGAGGCAGGACCACTTGTGCCCCTGCACTGCCAAGGAAGTCTGTGCCCAGCAGGTCTGTGCCTAATGGTGCAAGAGATGCAACATATGAGAGCCCCAAAGAGGTGTCAAAGATTGAACCCGGCAAAAAACTTCAAGCTGTGCAACTTCATTGTTACAACAATTCTGTCATGCAAACCCATTTTTCATTTCTGCTTTACTGAAAGCAATGAGATATTCACAGGAAATGCTACAACCACAAGACAAAAGTCTTGCAGGGACCATCCTGAGGTCTCTGTCTTCTGGTTCCAAAAAACCACCTGTTTCCTTCAGATTGCAGAGGCAAAGGAAGCCTAAGGGCTCTGCAGTCCAAGGAGCACTCTCTGCCTCAAATTTCAAAGAAATGTTGAGCTCTCACTTTCACAACTTGTGTTATAACCTCCTGAAAACTAGATAGCCTTCTCAAAATTAAATCCTACTACCTCACTGCCTCTATTTTAACAGAGAGGACAAGGCCGGTTCTGGAAAGAGGCAAAGCTGGTGTATGGTGCTGCCATCTTTAGTGGTGCTTCATGTTATGTGGCTCACACCTACAGTATCCTTCCACAGCTCTGTCCAGGGAGGCCCCCAAGGGGAAGAACACAGTGTGGAGACAGAGCTCCCTCCAGATGCCTTCCTCCTTGTGCTTCACATCATACCATTTTTCCCCCTCTGTTTCTTTCCTCAATGGCTGAACAAAAAGGGGACCTGTAAATATGGAAACTACTGCCCACACTGCTCTTCTCTCCAGCACCTGTTCTAGGACATGCCACAGGACTTTTTCTTCCAAATCCCATTCTGAGCTGAGTTATACTGTGTGTGCAATTACACCCTTTGAAATTACTGGGCATTTTTCTTGGGCTGGAGCCAACTACGGGTGTACTGGAAGAATATATTATGACACTTTGGAAACCAGCAGCAATCAGGAAAATCATTAAATTTGTCAGGAGACAAGGGCCAAAACTGAGCCCCGTGTAGCTGCTTGGCAGTGATGCCTCCTGAGCGGGTCCTTCATAGCCCTCCTGAAGCCAGACGAGGTGGCACAGGCAGGACAGAGAGAAGGAGAAGATGCTTTGAAAATCTTGGAAGGACACTTTGAACCAAAACTGTTGCTGATATTCTGGTTATGCAGTCAACAAAAATTCTTTCAGTTCCTCTACCTGTACAACAGCCTCTCCCCTCCCCTCCTGCCACTCTATTCTGAATACATTTACCATTTTCAGCTGCACTTAATAGCCAGGTGGAACTTCAAAAACCTCATTCCTATTAATTAGAGGTGGCAGGGGGGACAGAGTACCCAAGGTGTGCCCTCTCTAACCTGTAAGGCTGCAGTCTGTGCCCAGGCACTCCTTGCAGGGTTTTGCCTGCCCCTTGGGAGGAGGCACAGCTGGAGGCATCTCTTTGCCAGCCAGCGGTGGAGGAACACCAAGGAGCTAAAAGTACTGGGGAAGGCCATCAAAAGTGAGGAAAAATGGTATGGGGTGGTCTGGGCTACCATGGTCTGGCTTCAGAGAAGAGAGAAGGAGCAAGACCTGCTATGGAGAGGAGAAAGTTTCAGGAAGGGACACATCCAGCCTTACTTAAGGAGACAGAAAATACTGGAAAATTAATTTCTTAATGTGGCTGTGTCATAGCCAGGTTCTCCTGTCCAGATCCAACTACCAACTGCAGCAGTAGAAATGCAGCCATTTCATAGTTTGCATGACAAGTGCCTTTGATGTTCCCTTCTCTTTGAACATAAACATCCTTTCCTTGTGTCATGCGATTCGTGGTGCCTGTTGCAAGTCTTGATCAGTCCTTGAACATTAGTTTTTGGCTGGAAACTGTTATCAAGTCTCGTGAAGCATCTCACTGCCAAGAACCAAAGCCCCAAAATCCATACTCTGTCACTCAGAACAGATTTCCAGTATATATAGATTCATACAAAAGTTTTGAATAATAGGCAGTTTCAGGATTAGAATAGCATCATCTTAACTAAAAGCAGCTTGAGATCTGGCTGAAGACTGAAGCCATATTTTCTCCTTCATTTCTTAGCTTCATCTCAGTGCTATAACCCTAACAATCCCTCACGGTTCCCATGACTGAAGAGAAGTCTCTAGGATAACCATTATACAAATATTCCAGCAACTTTCAATAATAAACATTCAGAGAACAAAGAATATTCCCGGAGGTTAAAGATCAGTAACAATCACAAGTATTTGGTTCCATGGAAAAAAATATTATTTTCTTTTCTTGATTGATTTCAGATGTTCAAATTCAGAAAAGAGAAAACAGAGGAAATTGATCCAAATCAAACACAAACCAGACTAAGCCTTAGCGCAGCAGTCATCCATTTTACAGGGACAGCTGACTTCCTAACACGGTCTGAAAATCCTCTGGCAAAACCTTTGCTTCAGCTTTTAAAATCTTTCTGTGAAATGTCAGGTAGATATCCCTTACCTGTAACATGAAAATCTTATTTTGCTCTAAAAATTCTTCTTTCTTTCAGCTGTGGGAATCACCTTTGCACAGGTTGGTGATGTCTGTCTGTGCTTATCCAGTTTATAGTTCTTCAGACTTGCCCTCAGAGATTCAGCAGCTCAAACATTAACTGCATGGACAATTATTGATTATAATGACTAGGTGTGGTATGAAACAGCAGCCCTGCAAGGAAGCAGTGTAGCTCCAAGGTAATTTACAGTCTTCAATATTTTTACATCCTCTGTGATTTTCTTTCTGAATTAATTTTTTTCAGTCGGGCTGTGAGAAACGAACATGCAGGGCATGGGTTGGAGGCACAGGGGAAACAGCCTTTTTGGGGAGAGCAGGTGGAGAGGAGACTGTATGGGCATTGGGTGGAGAACATGTTTGCTAGTTGCATAGTCGCAGGAAAAGCTCACATTCAGAAGACAAGAATTTGTACAGAAAGGTGGCTTTTTTTCACAGCAGATCCTTTCATGGGAAGGACCCAGCCTAGTTATGAAAATAATTTTTCAGTCTTTGATTTGGAAAGTTCCAATTCTGTCTGAGCTCTGCTAAAAATTTACTTCAGGTAACTTTGGGCAAATCACTCTGTCTGGCCTTTTCCAGATACTTATCTCATAATGGATGCAATCATTCCTTTCCCTTGCAGACCCTTTCACGTCTGTTTGTGTCTGCAGCCTTTCAAGGGAACTAGTCCCACTAGTCTCTGCATTATGACATCTGCAGTAAAGGGAATTTAAATCAATTGGGCTGTAAAGGACAATGGTAAAACAAATAAGAAATAAAATAAATTTGGGAAAAAAAAGTGTTTTTAAAAATTACCATCCTTAAAATGTTATGCTTTCTGTATCTCACTTTTTAATATTGTGCTTATTTCAGAAGTTTTGAATAGGCTTTTTTTATTGTCTTGAGAAATGTTATTTTTCATCCAGGTTGTAACGTCTGCTTTCAGTTTCCTCAGACTGTCAGATTGCTCTTGAACACTGTTAAGTTATTTATGCAGCACATTATTTTCTGAATTATGCCTTTAAAGAAAGAAGTGATTCAAATGGATTGCAGCTCGAAGCTGCACAGTTCTGGGAAAAGTTAGGCCTTCTGTTTGTGTTTCAGATCACACTTTTTCCTCAAAATCAGTGTTTGTTTCTCTAGGAAAAACCCTCTAGGCTATGCTTTCAGCATGCTTTAAAACACAACTATTCTCCGTTTGCTCATGCACTCAGAATGATTCAGACTTTCTCCAAAGAGTCTGCTAGCAGTGAGTAATCTCTACAGCACAGCTCAAAATCAGTTTCAAATAAAGCATTAAAACTCATTGTTGATTATTTCAAAACAAATATAATAAGGAGAGAGAAATGAACTTTCTTAGAAATATATTGATTCTAAGTGACCTGCATGCAGATTAACTGTGTACTACTTGGCTATGAATGAGCAGTACTTTCAACATGAAGCAGTAATTTTAAAACAGCAAGACTTCACGCAGCAGAACCAAATTCACGTACACAAATTCCTAATGTCATTTTTAGTCCTCCTACACATGACAAGTGCAGAATAACTCAAGTCATGATGTCAGAAATCAGATCCATATAAACAAGTCAAGCATTTGTCTCTCAAGTGCTAGTGTCTCTGCTTGGAAGTTCAATTACTAGGAAGTGCCGAGTATTGATTGAAGTACGAATACACAAATGTAAGGCACCTAATACACTTCGTTGAATGCCCATATTATTTAAAGTCAGAGGTGAGCCTACTCATATCCAGTATCTCTCTCTGGCTGAAAGAGTTTCCCAGGCACAGAGCAACAGCCTACAGATTGCAACCACACAGGAGAAAAAAAAAAAACTCTCATGTCAAATGCATTACAAAGTCCAGAAGCACTTAAGGCTTTACAACAGTCATAACATGGTGCCACAGATGAAATCACAAGAAGAAACTCAGCAGTGAGACTGGGTCCTTGAGCCAGCTGTTTCTCTGAGTAAATCTGATGAAAAAAAGGCAAACGTTCAGGTGTTTATTGTGTGAATCATTGTTCAATGAGTCAGTTTTTCCAGAAACAGCTCTTCTCATATCATTAGTCACATCCTTTTCACCCTTCCCATTTGTCAGCTCTGTCATTTCTCCCTCACTCTTTTAAAATTTTTTCTTCTTACCTTTACTCCTGGTTTCAACTCAGCCGATATTTCTCCATGCACCCTTCCACTTTCCAAACTAGCTGGACCTACCTGACCTCAGCTTCTTTCCCTTTCTGTTTGTTTAGAAAATATTTCTTTTATGGATCTATCAGGGTATGATAATTTCACAACAAAATTAATGTGTGTCAAAATGAGCTAGTACCACTGGAGGAAAAAGAAGCATAGAAAAGTAATGCTTAAAAGAAACTCAAGTTTCTATTGACTTAGTTCCTTCACTTCTCATGAGGCAGAATCACCTATACCTGCAACCTCCCTGACTGTAAAATATGCAAATAATGACTATTCTTAGTTTCCACAGCTAATCCACTGTAGTACTTTCAGACATCTGCTCATTCACATGGATGCTCTCTGTACACTGCTCAGTCACTCCACTTTTGCTGATGACTTGTACCCCCATATTCTCCCAGGTGAGACTTTACAATGCTGCTGAGGAAAGGTTCCTACAAAAAGTGTCTCCCAAACAATGTACCAATGCACTTATAATGTATTTTCATGTTATCTTCATTTCATTGATAGTTGCACATAATTATGATTTTGCCTGTATTTGCCTACTCTATATACTCAATTTAGTGGTGTAACCTACTTATGATTGTCTGAGCTTATTTGTGAGACTGAGAACATTGACAAGTTCTGATTTAGCAAAGATTAGCTCTGATTCAGTTTATTCTTACTAACCTTTCTAGTGTCACTTTTGCATTGGGTCATATGTCATTCACTCCATTTATGGAGACACCTGGTCATTCCTGATAATGTTTTTCTTTGGTATGTTCCCTATGAAATTCTTCTTATCAACAATCTTATTTTACAGCAATCTGCTTTTTTCAAGTCCACTGTAACTTTTTTACTTTTCCTTTTCCTTTGTGAGGACTGTGGATTCTCACCATGTTTTAATTACCAGATACTTGTATCATTGCTATCTCTTGTACCCTGCACTGCAAAATAAGTACATGCATCCCAATCAACATTTCACTTTTTTTCCTGACAGTTTTATTTTCCTGAAAATTCTTTCTGAAACACTTTACCCTTTTATACAAACAGTTCATTCTCAAATTATTCGGACCAATTTCTGTAGTTCTCACAATCTTGAGAACATATTAAGGGTTAAAGGACCCCATATTCCTTCCATTTAAGGTATTCTTCAAACCCTTTGGCATTTCTCACTCCTTTTTGGTAGCTTTGCCCTTTATACTTGTTTATACCCCAGCTCATATTGAGATAATTTGTCTTTATAGAATGACGTGAGAGTGGTGTTGGAGAGAATATACCTGGATAAAAACGCACAAACCAAGAAACGCAGATGAACACAATTTTGTGAGCAGTCATCCAAAACAAGAGACATCATGGTAAAGGGTGTAAGGGGGAGAGGTAAACCATGTAGGCACATGTTGGGATAGGAACAAAGCATGGCACTGTGTTTTTAGCAAGTTCTGCACAAAAAAGGGAAGGCAGAGGTATTCAGTAGCTCACAGTACTAGTGCTTGATGGCCAGAGTGAGAGGAGCTGCAGCATTTGTGCTGCCCTGTTCTCCTACCCAGGAGATATGGCTTTCTGAAGGGCCTGTGTGTGCTGTGCCTTGGATGATGAAAACCTTACCTGAACTATCCCTGTTCCCAGAAGATGCTCTTCAGTTTTGACCTGCTGACCTTAATGCTCAGTTGGATCAATTATCCTGTCTGAAGCTGATGAAAACAGATGACCAGGAGCTCAGGAGAGGTGCCTAAAAAGTTCCCCCACACTGTCTTAGAAGCAGAGACACTTCCTGCTTGCTTCCTTCCTTGGAGCAGTCATTATGAATTGCCCATCTGCTGGAAGACATGGGCTCTGCTCTCTCTCAGGGAAGTTCACAAACCATTTTCACCCACTGAGGGGCACAATCCTTCCCTGTTGCTGCTGCCCTAGATGTGCAGTTCCTGGTTTTGGCTATCCTCAGAGTACTCCATGTACATTATATTGATGTAATTCTCCTAGCCAGCATTGTGTCTCAGCCCAGACACCACCTCCAGCAGCCCTTTACCCCCATTGTACCTCATTCTTGGCTTGCAATGACAGTGATGTCACCTTGCAGCTCACCAGAGCTTGGACAGGTGTCTCCTGAGCTGGTTTCATTTGTAGGTAGGTGTGGCTACCCTCAAAGCAGGAGGAAGCTGATCCAGCAGCACACCTGATTGACGATCAGCATGTGATTCATTCCTAGAGGATCTCCTTGCAGGTCTTGGTCAGCCCCATCCCTGCAGAAGTTGCCTCACATGTGTGGCACTCTCAGCCCCTGTCCCCAGGCACAGCAGTGTGACCTCTCCCGCCTCACATGCAGACCACACTGGCTTTGCCTTCTTCTCTGCTGACACAAGGGCCTGCTGAGAAGTTCCCTGATTTGCTGCTGCCAGGTCCTGGCCCCTGTTAGGTGCTGAGCTAATGCTGTTGAACTCCACAGCTATTAAAGTCGCACAGGTCAAGATGACAGATTTTAGTTTTCGTTTTTCTTCTTGCAAGCAATGACATAATGGAACCAAGTGGCTCTTCTGGAATAAACAATGCATATTCTAGAGATTACTTGTGTTTATTCTATATCCAAGACCTCCAAAGAAGATTAAAACTTGGGGTCCATACTGTAGCATGGAGATATTCCCTTTCTGTGAGGATGCTGGCGTCCTCTAACTCATTCTCATGATGCCTTAGGGTGGCATATGCATTAAAAGTTATAAAGTGCATGTTTCAGAATTACATTTTTTTCCTCATAAATGCAGAAGGAACAGTTTTTTTACCTCTTTCATTCATAACTCAATGCCTATAAAGACATGCCCCAAATTTACACAGCTCAAAATATATATCCCTGTGTATAATCTAAAAAGGAAATGCAAGTCTTTTCTCACCTATAGTCTTTTTACAATTATGATAGTGTTATGACATGACTTAACCATCAAGCAGGCAGGCTGACACTTCTTTTTTTTATTCACACACGTATGTAAAACCAGATGGTCTTTGAGAAGTATATCATCTGAATGTATGTGCCCACCTGTAGGACACTGAAACCAGCATGAGAAAAGAAACTGGTCTCTAGGGTTTTCTTCATCACTGTGAGCACAGATTCTGCTGCCTGAACCATTACATGTAGCAGTCACTACATGAAAATCAGAAATAAGCTCAGAAGCAGAGCCCAGATGCCAAGATTCCTCCTTCAAACTGAAGCAGGACTTCAGTGCTCTTCCGTCTCTTTCTCTTCTCAGAAATCACAGCCAGGTAATCCCCTCACATCTTGGGCAGGATCTGCAGCTCTGGCTCCCAGCTGTAGGGACAAACATTCTCCTGCAGACATCCAAGCCCCAGAGCTGGAGCAGGTGCTCACAGCCAGCCCTGTGCTCAGTCTTCCCTTGCAGGGAAGTCCCTCACTGCTTCACCTCCTCACCTTCTGGGTTTGCCCTCCTGAGGTTTTTTGCTGGCTGTTTTGGCTGGGTCAGGAATAAAGGCTTAGAGCTTTGGGAATGGATTTTGCTCTGTGCTTGAGAAAAAAAAAGCCCCAGCAGTGTTTTAGCTTTTTATTTTATCTTGTTCACAATTTCTTAATTAAAAACTAGTATTACAATATGCATTTTGTACATGATATATGAAATATGTTTATGGTGACTGACTTAGAAAGTAAAGGCAAACTGAAGTTCAGTGGACCATGTAGACAAATCTTCAGTGCCTGGGCAGTCCAACATCCCTCAGCTCAGAACCTGGAAAATTGGCCTTTGAATGAAAACATGTTCCAAAAACCAGCATGAATGACTGGAAAGTGATGCTCTTTTTGTCCCTCCCACCCTCCCACTCTCCCAGCTGTGAATACAGAATGAGCTTCTTGCTGCTCAGGCTTACCTGTCTCTCCCTTTGCCATAACTGTAAAACCAGCAACGTGATTAACTATCAGCCCAACACCCTCATCTCAAGTCTTATGACTTCTCTAAAGGGCAGGATTTATTGTTGCCATGCTAGTACAAACCTCAGAAATGCAAAACTTGACTGGTGAAGACAAAACTGGCCAAGCCTTGTAGTTTATAACCTTATAGTTTGTCCTGGGACGGGATAAAAAATGATGCTCTCTCCCTGAGCAGGCATAAGTCAATCCTGGCTCATTTTCCCCTTAGTTTTAGCTCTTCTCTTCCCCATGCAGACAGTATTCATACTGACACTGCTTTACAGTGCAGGGTGGAACTTTCAGAGCCTGATAAGATACCAAGTGTTCCCTTGAGCACAGCACCTTTCATAAATACTTGTAGCAGCAACTGTAATAGCAAGTAGAGCAACAAACTTCAGCTCATCAGGAATTCTTACTGATAGCTGAGTTCCCAGAGTATGTTTCCCTAAATGATATCTGCATTTCCAACAATGAATTAGCTTCCTTAAAACCTTTGAAAAGGGCAGGAATAGATATCAAGGGGCTGAATATCCACATTGATTTTAACATGCAGTGAAGGTACTTTATGTCTAAACATCAAACTCGGGGTTCATTTTAGCACACATTCTTTTCAGAGGAGCTTCCAGGTGGCCCTAAATGTGATTCCTGCTGGAAAAATTGCCATAAATCAGTTCTGTTACCTCTCATCTCAGCAGGAGCATGAGGTCTGGTTGCAGCTGTGCCTTCCACTGAAAGTATTACAAACTTCCAAAGAAGTGACAAAATTTGAGTCAAACCTTCTAGGGTTCTGGCAATTTCACTTCAGAGTCAAATTATATGGCTCACCTGATAAACCTGAATCAATGTTGAGACTGACCTTTAGCTATTGGAAGGAATTCTACATCCATTAGAGGCCAAGCCAAGCATAAATAATCTCACTTATTTCAATTACCTACTTTGGTAATCGAGACCTAGTCACATGGACGAGCCATTAGAGGATGAGGTCTATGGTCTGCAAGAGAGAAGGGTGCACATTTTGTGTTGCAACCACCTACAATGAACACTATTTAAAGTACTAAGTCCTGTGCTTAGAATAGAAAATATCAAAAATATCACATAATTTTAACTTCTGCTGGATGACCAGCTTTTGTTGGCACTCCACACACAAGCTAGGACCTCAAGGGACTATTTCTGTGACTAAATAACTGCACTATTGGGCTGTCAGTGTATGTACTTCTTGTTCACTTTGTACTTCCAAAGATCGCAGTGCAACCATTTTAGCTCTTTCTCTGTCTCCCTTGTGACTTACAGGGAAATGCCTCCCTGAGCATACACCTCTGCTTGACATTTATGGAAACTCCATGATTTAATGCCCTCCCTCATCTCCCACCTTAAAGCCTCAAGTGGGCAGCTGTCTCATTACCTTTCAAGTTATAAGAACAGCCAGCAGAGTAAATTCATCAGTTCAGAGATATCTCTGCCTTTTTGCATCTCAAGGTCAGTGCAGCCAGCCAATGAACAGCACCCATGAGAAGAGGATGGCCTTGGCTGCTGGCACCAATATCCATCCCAGACCAGGGATCCAAAACCAGCAAAGCTGAAACTAAATGCTGTGTGTTCAGGGGTTAGTTTCATGGCCAAAGACAACAGGACAGCCTTCCTCTTGAGGATCCAAAACACGAGGTCAAAGGTTTCACTAAAAAACAGAAGCTCAAAGCCACTTCCTTTGACCCTCAACTCCACCAAGATCTTGTGATTGGCTGGGCTTGGCTCAGAGCAGCGCCTCACGTCTGCTCTCCAGTTTACATTTCCTCTGAAGGTTCTACCCAGACCGTATCAGCAGCACAGGTAGAGCAGGGCAGGGCTGAGCAAACAAGCACCCGGCACCCAGCTACCTCAGTGCCGCGGGCTGGATTCTCCTCCCAGTCCAAATGGAGACCAGCACACTTTGTAGCACATCTATAAAACAAGAACCAGACTGATGAAGAACAATTTGCCTGAACTTCTTGGTTGTAATGTGTCTTCTCTGACTGCTGAGTGGACACAGCAGTTCACAGGATATCAAATAAATTGCATCAGTTACTGGTTAATAATACATATACATTTAGATAGTGCATTGTAGGAGTTTCAAGTATTTTGTAGACTTGGATTAATCCAATTCTGCAAGACCTCTAAGAAAGACCATCTCTTTTCCACAAAAGTGGTTCTGCCATCAATTCCAGGAATTCAAAAACAATAATTCAAGTCCCCAGAATACCATGCTGGGTTAAAAAGGTCTTAATAAGAACAACAATGTGAATGAATGAATGAATGAATGAATGAATGAATGAATGAATGAATGAATGAATGAATGATAATGTGTTTATTTACCCTTTCTGTGTAACTGTTAATGTTTCATTATAGTTATGGAGATTAGAGGGAGTTTTTTTGAACAACAGAAACATTTTCACATACTCACAAATTTGTAAAAGGTATCAAACAAAAATAAGACTGTTTTAACACTGTGTGCTTAGAAAATAAAAATATAATTTTGTCTGAACTTCTTATGTACTTCTCAAATGATTACTGAGCTATTTGGAACTACAGAGATATTTATCTCCTATCTTTAAGTAATCTAAAAAATGAAGATCTTATTATTGGTGTAATGGCTTTTAGTCATGTTCATGAAACAGTAGTTCTGGTAGTAAGTTTTTAAGAATGACTTGCTGGAAAGTCAAACAGGACAACGAGCAGCTAATGCAGAAAGAGAAGCAATACATGTCCAATGTCTTTGATGTTCATGGAACCTACTGTAAGTAGATCACAGAGAGGAGAGATGGGATGAGGACAGGATATTGCTCTTTGTGGTACCTATCCACATTTTTTAAATAAAACTGGAGGGTTTTTTTTCTTTGTTCCCCAAAATACTTTTATCTACATTCCTATTTATTTTTAAAACATTTTACTTTTAGTTCAGTCCTTAGATTTCTGTGTTTTATAGTTCTTTGCTGATTTTCTCTTAGAACCATAGAATCACAGAACTTGTAAGGCTGGAAGGGGCCAGACCCCAGAGGGTTATCTGGTCCAACCTCCCTGCTCACCTCAGTGAAGGAGACTCCACAACCTCTCTGGGCAATCTGTTCCAGTGCTCAGTCACTCACACAGTAAAGAAGTTTTTCCTCATTTTCAGTTGGAAATTCCTGTGCATCAGTTTCTGCCCATTGCCTCTTGTCCTATTGCTTGGCACCACTGAGAAGAGCCTGGCTCCATCCTCTTGGCACCCTCCCTCCAGATACTGATAGACATTGGTGAGGTTCCCCTCTCAGTAGTCCCTTCTTGAGACTGAACAGGCCCAGCTCTGTTAATAGTTCTAGGAGAGATGGTCCAGTCCCTTAATCATCTTTGCAGCCCTCAACTGGACCTGGAGTCTTAATCTATTTGCATGTTTTAATTATGGTGCTGCACTACTTATAACAGAGTGTCTAATTTTATTAAATTACATCCTGTATTTAAGAGGTGTGTCCATCACTTTCGCCCTTGTGGTGGCGGTGTAGGGGGCAGGCATTCCCCAGCCATGTCAGGCACTCCCAGGTGGATGCTGTTGTGCACCCTGCTCACCCCAGCCAGCTTTGCTGGAGAATGTGTTCCCATTAATACTCAGATGCAACAGAATCAACTAGCTGCAAGATCACCTTGGCCAGATGTTGACTTTTTTATTCATTCTCTCTTTAACTGTAGTTTTGTTTTTAAAGTATCTTTTTACTAAGAATTGAATTTTCTTTACATAAAAAAAATGCAAATCATTTTAACTCAGAAAGAAAGAGGGAAGTACAAGCCTAATAATGTATCTGATATTCTGGTTGTTTTTCAAAGCAGCCTTCAGAGAAGTAGCAGGTGTTGACAATGGTGTAGCATTTCAGGTAAAAATAAAAGCTGAACTTGTGTATATATAGTTTTACTACAATGGGATTTTTACAGTTAATTCCTATTAACTACTAATTACTCTTAGAATTGGTAATTTTATGTCACTGCAAGCTTTTACTGAATTTGATTTGGTGAGAATGACAGAAACAAATTTACTTTCTTCATTTTGTTTTTGTTCTTTATTTTTGGTTGTTTCTGGGGTCCTGTTTTAAATATGCCACATTTCCAGATTCCTGCTACTCTTTAAGAATGAATGTCAGCTTAAATGGGTTTAGGTTTGTTTTTCTTTGCTTTTTGCTATTGTGGAAGTTTTGTGTGCATATTTTTATGTAGATATGTTCTAGGCTGCCTGCAGAAAGAAAGGCAATCTGTTGAGTAAGCACAAGTATTTGACATAGTAGAAATGCTGCAAAGGACACATGTAAGGGAATGTTTATAAATGCTAAATAAATCCTGTTTAAATAACATATCTTTATTGTCTATTATAAATAATAAAGATTTTATTCACATAACATATAAATTCATATGTTCTTAATTTATTTTTATATATTTGCTCTTTATCTCTTATATGCATAATACAAACACTTCATATCTTTAGCACAATTCCACGTACCTGTAGCACTGTTCTAAATTTTTGTTACTAATTTTTACCCAGTCTAAAAAAAAAAATCTAATATTTTATCAGTGGTCTCCCAGAAATATATTTTCATGCCACTGGGGATCTCTGTAGGTGACTTTTGCCTCGGGGGTCACTTCCAGCTGAGCCTTTGAGGAGCACATTCAATGCAGGTAGCTCAGGCCCTGGGACCTGTGGCACCAGCCAGATGACCAAACACTGGGAGAGACCCAGAGACAGCAGGAGTTGACAGCTCAGCAAGGAAGAAACCAGAGTAGCACCTACACAGACTGTCAGGGTATAAAAGCCCAGGGTTTCCTTTGTTCAGGGTCCCTCCAACCCTGAAGAGCTCTGTTATTCTGTCGTTGTCCCACTATTACACTACTTAAAGGAATCAGAGCTCTGAGATGCTGCTGTGGGAGACCTGGAATCAAGCTGCTAGGGAAACCGGGTCTGACTGCAGGAGAGTGGGATGTGCAGGGAGTCAGAGGGGCACCCACCAGGTCACTGCAGCTGCCCGCTGCAAAGGGGCTTCAGTCCCAGCACTGAAAGTCTCTGGTGGGAGGTGTGTGACTGCCAGAGCGGATCTGAGTGGCCTGACAAGGTTTCCTTAACAAGCTGCTGGAGCCAGGGGGCTGCTGTCGGACCACCTGATGGCAGCTCTGCAGCTGGGCAACACCACTGGCTTCATAGATTTGCTGATAACTTTTGATGCAAAAGTGTCAAAATAGCAAAGATTGCAATGGAGAGAGCAGCATTAGAGCTGCTGACACAGCCCAGGAGGGCAGGACCTCAGCAGGCAGAGCAGGGCACAGTGCTACGTGCTCTTCCAGGGGATGCTCAGAGGTGCTGTGCTGGGAGGTTTCTGCTATGCAAAAATCTATGCAGGTCTACACAGTAGAAACACTGCAGTACTTTCTTATTTAAAGTAGTGTAGCTTTCTTTAGCTAGACTGTTACTTACCATCGATTTTGTCATATGTGTAAACATTTGACTATCGTATTTTATTTCTGTAAATGTGGTTAATATTTCTGGAACTGCTTTAAATACATATTGCATACAGACAACAATGTAACTTCTGAAGATAAGTGCTATTTTTAATGTCAGGTTTCAAGGTCAAAATCTCAGCACTATAAAACCCCATGTCTTACATACATTCACTTGCCATCATGCTAAATTGTTTTTTAATTAGAGAGGGAAGAATTTCTTGATTTGCTTGCATTGCAGTAAACTTTGGCAAAGACTTTGCCCAGGACAGACAGAATCACTGCAGTAATTGCACAGTAGCAGAGCCTGCCCATTGTCTGGGGCTACAGTTCTGCATAAGGGTTTCCTCTACTGTGTAGCATACATCACTCTAGAGTGTTGTAACCAAGATCCGACTCCCACAGGTGGACCAGGAGCAAGGATTTTCCCTCTGGAAACCAGAATTTTCACTGATAGCTTATACTTCCACAGCATTGCATCAGGTGTCATCCGCCAGGGATGCAGATGCTCTGTATAGTCCCTTTGGCTCTCACAGTAAATCATGCTTTCCAGGGCAAAGTATTTAAATCTTTTTGTGGATCTGAAGCACTCTAGTTATTTGCTTCTCCTATTTAAATAGAAATTCTCAATCACTACACTGGTGAAATACTGCAGGTAGAAACTATAAAAGTAGTAGCCTTCAGATGTGGAGCTAGACCATAAATAAATTTTGTCTGGATGTCTCCCAGCAGCAGATCTGTAAATCCTCAGCCTTCTCATAGCAGAGCCCATGTTTCTTATCATCCTAATGTCCTTGCAGAGCAAATGCACTGTGCTCCACATGCAGCTGGCAGGGCTGGAGATCACCTGCGTCTTCCTGAGGAGCATGCTTCCCAAAACACAGCAGACAGCATTGTCCTGCACTGTCATTCAAAATTACATCTTTCAACCACATATGATAGAAAAGAAGGCAGTGCTGCTCTCAACATGAAGAGGGCATGAAGCAACACGTTTGTTAAGCAGGCAGTCTATAATTGGATCTGAAGTCATGGAAGAGATTACAACTAAAATTAAGATGTCATCCTTAACATTGAGGTTGCTCTAAGCTCAGAGGGATCTCTTTCCAACCAAATTCTCTTCATGAAATTACTTCTTCAGGGAAAATGTGAGTTAACTGGTGGATCTACATGCTATCACATAGATTGTAGCTCTTTTTTATGGCTTTTGTTAATCTGAACCACAAGTTATTAAAGAAGTTGCCTTCACAAATTAAATGGAAAATTAGAATTGCACAGAGATTTTATTTTTCTTCATCCAGTTTAAAGAAGTTCTGAGCAGTTTAGAGAAAAGTCTGTGCTTATTCTCAATACAATATCTTGTTTCTATGTGTGCCAAAGTGCAGAGCATTTCCAGGTCCCCGCCCACGGGAGATAAGAGCACACCTTAAAGGAAGTGGCAGGTGGACCAGGTGAAACCAAGACATATTTCCTTCTCATGCCGGGGAATGACATAATTTCTTACTCACAAGCAAAGCAACAGATCCATTTTTGGCACCTAGTCCTTTCTTAATTCAATAAAAAGGGCACTGTCTGGTCCTCAGAACACCACTGGTGTAACATCAGCCAGACTACTTGCTTGAGCAAAAATCTACAAGCATATTTGCTGCAGGCATCTGTCTTCCTCCTCATTGAGTGATGCAATCCCAAGCACTGGCAGGGGTGACAGAGCTGCCCTCTACTAACTTGTTACCTCTTTTCAGGTTTCCATATAAGATACTTATCTACAAGAAGATCTTGATCAGATAATACTTATGAAAAGAAGTCTTGTTGCCCACAGCAGATAGAAGTTGTATCCTGTGACCAAACATATGTATTTAAATCCCTAATTAGGACAAAAGCTGTGCATTACAAATTGGCCATTTTCAAAATACTACATGAAAGAGATGCTCAATGCACTTAAATGGAGTGTAGTTAACATAAAAACTATTTTGATGATGAAGGATCTCATAAAATCGAGTGGGTAGAAAGGTGGTAGGTGACCAGTAACTGTTCACAGTGATCTAAATATGGTGTGTAATGGCAGCCAAACATGTCAACAAACATGGGATTTAGTCAAAAAGTGGACTGAAAGCAGGAAAGAAAACTATGTTTTATCACTCTCTAACACAGGAAAGAGAACTGTGTTGTATCACTCTAAAACTTAGCATCTAGGGTAGAATGAACTGCAGCCTCCCTCTCTTACAGAGCATTAAAGAAGGAAATGTAACAAACACAGTTAATTGGTTGAAGCAGCTGCCTTAAGGGAAATACTAACAGGTTTTGGACTTTTCAGTGTGGAGAGGAGAAGGCTGAGGGGGAAATGGCAGATAATTTCAGTTTCATAAAGCTAGAACGGAAAGTGAGTGGAAAAACTTCTGCTCACAAGGTCCCATAGGCGATATTCTATTCTAGCATCTCCTATTGCTGCTTTGCCTTCTTTTCTCAGAGG
This sequence comes from Pardalotus punctatus, assembly GCA_013400915.1. NCBI lineage: Eukaryota > Metazoa > Chordata > Aves > Passeriformes > Pardalotidae > Pardalotus > Pardalotus punctatus. Next base: position 111,111 of record VZTX01022521.1, on the reverse strand, counting down.
CTGCACATAGCTGGAAGCACCCCAAGTCCAAAGTGGCAGGGCATTTCTTCTCTCTGAGTCCTTAGATTCTTTTTTGATATTTGTCCAGGGGCAGTCTGAAGTCCAGAAACCAAGGAATATCAATTTGCTTTACCAAGCTGCACTGGCAACCTCTGTTCCCAGGGTTTCATCAGCTGGGCACAGCACCCCTGCCACAGCAGAGATGCCAGTGGAGCTGCTTCTGTCAAAGTCCATGTGCCACACGCCCTGGTGGGACTGGGCAACTTCCAAATACTTCTGCCGGCAAAAATCCTGCCATGGGTGCTAAGGGATCATCCCAGCCCTGCTGGCTTCTGAATGGAGCAAGTCAAGGAGGAACAAATGGAGACATTAATGACACAAGACTGCATCAAGAGGAAGAAGAAAACAAAGCACAGAAGACTGAGGCTCGTTCCTGCATGCAGTAAGTGCAGATGCAGGAGCTGAAATTAGGCATCCTTCAGCATATCCATGTGACAGTCTGAATTTTCTCAATGAAAATTCACACCTCCTTTTCTCCTGTTGACCCAAAGGTCGGCTCTGGGTAACCTGTGTCTAACAGGAGGCTTTCAAGTGCACACATGCAGAGTAGCAGAAACAACTGCTATTTAGAAAGTAATTGCATTTTAAAATGACTCATGAATAAATTTCAAGACTTGGAGGAAGTGTGTTACACTAATCATTTTCTCAGCAAATTATTAACCATGTTCCAGGTGGTGCTGTAAAAAGAGCCACACAGGACCTGTGTGCTCTCTTGGGGGTGTGTTGTCCCCATTGTCTTACAGCAGGGAACCTGTTGCAGCAAAATTGCTAAAATCGCAAGTAATTTTCACACTGAATTTCAGTGGCTCTAGGCAAAAAAACAAAACCAACATGTTACCTTGATGATCACACATTTGTGATTACAGAGGATAAATGCAGAAGTATTGCAGTCCCCTGTGTGAGGTGGTCACTGAGGAAGGAGTTGGGCTTGCTGCAATGTCTGGGGGAGATTTCTGGAGTGACAATATCAGGAGTGGCAGGTGGGGAGGCTGTCAGGTTGCACGCTATCATCATGGGTTCACTGGTCGTGACACACAGTGGGATTCACCACTTTCCCTGCAAGCATCCTTACCCTGCATTGCATCCCTACATCTGGCCCATGGGCCCTTTTGGAAGCAACAGCAGGAACAAGGCTTCTTCACAGCTTTCTGGAGCATAATGAAGATAATAACATGGTGTTTCCCTTTTTTTAACTGCAGGGGGTTACATGTAGAGACTTAGAAGTCACTCTATAAACCTCCCACAGAGTCTGCCACGTTTAAAAGTGCTGGCAGCGTATGACCAGTAATGTGACATTTTGGCAAAATTTTAACACAAGATGTGTCTTGCATGTCTTGAGTGCTACTGCAAACTCACTGCTGGGTAGGGTCCTACAAGTGAAAAAACACCAAAAAAGTGTTTTGTCCTGCCCTCTCTGTCCTGTGCTAACCCACTGAACCAGAGCTGGTGAGGACTGCAGGCAAGGCAGACAGTTCTCATTAAATATTATTTAATGCACCTGGAAGCCACATCTGATAAAACCTACAGTGTGCTGAACACCACCTCAGCCCACAGGATTCGCCCTCCTCACTGAGCAGTGAGTTAGTCCAGGAAAGAGAGCCAGAGGAGGACCAGACCCACAGCTCACACCAGCATTTATCTCCTGTGCTTGTGAGTCAGACACAGGAATGATTTACACAATGCATTCAGGTCTACAGTCTTCAGAGGTGATGCAAGAAATGAGTTGCAGGGTTCTTTTAGAGATTCAATAGTTTATTTATCCAGGGATCTCATCAGTACATTGTCTCTTCCCTGGGTGCCAGAGTTTTCTCTAAAAAGCCTTCCCAGGGAAAAAGAAGAGCTGTAGCAGACTGTAAAGAACTCAAGAACACAGATCTCAAATGCTTTCCTCCTCTGCAGCAGCCCTTTGTAGATCCCATTATCATCACCAGCACTGCTGCTGTCAGGAGCCCTTTCTCCCATTTGTATCTGAAACCCAAACAGCCCAAGAGAGAGCACTCAGGTCTTTAAAGCTTTCCAAGGGGTTGATGTTGAAAAGCTTGTATATGTGAGGGTAAAAACCACAGTACATCCATTGATTTTATTGAAAATATCTTTATTTTACTTGACTAAATTTTATCAATAATTCTCCCAAATCCAAAATCCTGTTTTCCCTGCAAATCCACATAGTGCTATAACAATCAACAAGTGTGTTTTTTCCCAATGCATAAGCGAACTTGTTTTCACGCAGTTCATCTGTCACTGTTAAATTAATTAAAGCTGAACATGCTCCATAATTCCTCTTACAAATCTGCTATTCTTGAAGAGATTTTTTTTTATAATAGCTATTACACTCTAATTGGCATTTTGTGTGTTCTTAGACTTCTTTTTTCTGTATTTATTTTATTTTATTTTATTTTATTTTATTTTATTTTATTTTATTTGGACTCTGTGAGTTTTGCTGTTTTGGCCTCGGTGTGCTCACTGCTGTGACTCATGTATTCCACAGCCACTGCCAAATCTCTGGGTCCGGCATTATAATTATCACATTAGGATCTGTCATTGTAGCCCTGACTTAATAAATAGAAGAACAGTGATTAGAATCACTGATTGATCTGTTCCACAGTTCTGTACACTCACATCTGAGATGAACAGAGGGACTGTGGATATTAAAGATTTGAAATGACAGCATTCCAGATTAAATTAGTATTAATCAGTCATTCCAGGCACACTAACTTTTATATATAGTAAGAGTTGCTGTATTTGGTAATCTGGTGATGATCAACTAAAACCATGACTCAGATTAACCTCATGAGCTGCAAGGGAAAGCCCCAGCCCTTCCTCCATGCCCAGCTCACTGGAGCCATGCAGATCAGAGCAGATGATTGGGGTCCCTTCAGGTGAAACACACAGCGCCCTTCAGGAGTGCGTCTCAGGCTCTGCAGTCCCAGGTGGACATTCAATCCAAAGGACCAGACTAGACCAGTTCCTGAACAAGAAAAGCCCTGAAACATCCAAATCTGGATGCTCAGCACCAGCTCTCTCACTCCACATCCACAGGTCAGAAGTAGCACACCACGATGGTGTCTGAGCTACAGCTTCATGGAGGGGATGCTGCTGCTTGTGGTTCTTCACCCCACAGCTTCCCCCATGCTCTGCCTGAAAACTTAGGGCAAGGCAGGAGCCTGCAGGGTGAACCAAAAGGGTCAGGGAGAGATTGACTGGGACAGGCAAGGTGGAGGCATATCTTTAAATTGTTTTGGTCCAAAGGCAGTGCTGTGCTGTTCAGAGACCAGCAGCAGCCTGAGAATAAAGAATTGCAATGATGTCAGCTTGCTGTGAACAGGAAAAATCAGGTGACATGCCTTTTCCCCTGCACAGCTCTTCATGGCAGCTTGTGACACTTCAGGGGAATGGACCTACCACATTGGCTTTTCTTTAAAAAAATCATGTTTTAGCAAAAAATTTGTTATCCTGGAAGGAAATGAGTGAGGACATGAAAACCTACTAGGCAACTCCAAATTTTTATCATACCATCTATGTATCCAGGAATGCTATGAACATGGATGGCTTTTAGTCCTAAGGGCTGTATGATCTCCATGGATGTTCTACCTTTCTTCAAAAGCTGCTTATTTTAGATTTGTATCTTGACAAATATAGAAAAGAATAAGGAAAGGTGATGATTGCATACAGATATTCTTTCAGTTCATAAATATAATCTTACATATTACTTTAATTTTGGAAATTTTGTTTTCATTTTTGAATGGGGGAAAGGTTCTGAGAGTTTGAAAGTTCTGAAAACTAAATTCTGTAGACTGCTCTGGGTTGACCTTAGGTTATGTGCTGACAGATCAAAGGCATTCATTCAAAATCCAGCAACATGGAGATTGTCTGTGCTCGTGTCAAAACATTTCATTTTTCTGTTCTTGTCAACACTTTATTCTAGATCAGAAATTCCCTTCCAGGGAGATCTTTATACCACACAAGCATTGAGTCATTCTGCAATGTGATGTTTTACCCCTAGAGAACTGCTAGAAGCCATCCCCGCAGCAGAGGAAATGGGGGCAAGCAGTCAGCATGCTCACTCCTTCCCAGAGCATGTGGTGTGTGAAAACTGTGCAGCCCAAAATGGGGAGTCCAAGTTTCAGCTTATTACTGTTGCATCTTTTTGTCTTCATCATCTAGGAAAAGGAGCTGCCAGGCTGGAGATTTGGCTTTTCTGAGTCATATGTGGGCAAAAATGTAATGACTGTATCTCTGACCAGCAGAGTCAAGAGGAAAATAGCACAATTACGCCCAGCAGGAAGTGAGGATTAGGGAACACCATGCCAGCTACCTGCTTTCTGTCCCTAAATGTATCATTTCACTTTTCTCTACTTGAAAACATTCTTAGGGATTTCCTGCTGAGGCTCAAACGCAGTCATATATTTTATTTATTTTATTACAAGGCATGTAAGTAAAAACTTGCATATCTGAAAAAAAGATATTAGATAGAAAACAGTAATAAAATTAACATTATTATCTTAAGAAAATTTGTAATAAATACATTTCCCCTCAACATTAAAATGCTTGTTACTTTGCACAACAATAAATACAGCACAGCTCTGGCATAGAGAAAGGCCAAGGATGGATACAAGAAGTCCATGTGGTGTCATAAAAAAGCTCAGGTGATTTTTAAAGGTTTGGCATCCCGCACTTGATGCACTTTGATACAACCTGCACTTTAATCTTAATTTTACTATGATTTTTAAACAGTCCCATAATATGAAAATATGAGAGGAAAATTTGTTTGACTATAGGATTTTTCCTTTAAATATTTTCAAAGTAAGAGATGTGTAAACTCACTGAAACTAACCTTCAAAATAAAGAAAAAATACCAAACAGGTGTCTTGGTGGTTATTCTACAAAAATACACTTTTTTTCAGCTGTGGGTGCTCAAGCCTGACTAGCCAACTGGCAAAGGACCAATCTCCAGTCAGTTCCTCAATTTGTTACACAGTCTTAAAAAAGAAATATTAATAAAAAGGAAAAATAGTAAAGACAGTAGTATTCACTTCCCAAATCATGGCGTTCAAGGTTCTTACACTATTATCCAAAGGTGAGAGGAGAAAGAACAGGTGTATTCCAGAACAGTTCCCAGCATAATTTTGGGTCATTCTGGTCTATACTTTAAACACTACTGACAAAAAACAAGAGAGATATTTCCATGCACTGTGCTGTTCTTATGCCAGCACATATCCCAATCACAACTGTGAACCTAAGTCACTGATAGCCCAATCTAATATAGATTGATTGATTGTCCCATGACAGAGTTAGATAATGTCCACAAAATTCCACAAGCTCTGGCAGAGTCCAGCATTCTTAAAGTACTGATAGGTCATGGCAAGACTTGGACTTGAGTTTGAAGGCCATGTTCTTGTTGTTCTTGGCAACAATTTTGCCCCAAAACCGCCTGGCTTTCTTGGGGATGCTCTCTCTCCGTTTCTGTAGCGCCAGCCGCTTCTCGTTCTTCTCCTTGCTGTCCCTCCGGAGCCGGACTTGCCGCACGATGCCTTCGAAGAGCTCTTTCACGTTGTGCTGCACAGCTGCCGAGGTCTCGATGAACTTGCAGTCAAACACCACGGCGCAGGCTCGCCCCTCTGCAAAATTGCAAGGTGCACGTTATGTGGGGTCACAAGCCCCAGGGAGGGGGGAAGCGGGGACAAGCTGCCACGTGCGGGGGAGTGAGAGCTGCTGGGGAATTCCTCAGACCTAATATAGGCACAGATAAGTCTTTAATCACCTGATACTGCCTACTAGCCCATGGTCCATCTGCTCTGTGTCACAGCCGCTTCCCAGAGGAGGCGGGGGTGGTAAATCCCTTCCCAGGAGAGCCCAGCCGGCACTGCTGGCTGCAAAAATAGTGCAGAATGATGGACTAGAGATAAGACACTGAAGGCTGGGAGGGCAGCAGTGCCTCAATAGCACCTGGCCACCTTTGAAGCAGACCCCCTTGAGCTGCCCTGAAGGGTGATGATGGCACCCTGCAGACATACAGCACAGCACAGGAGGCAGGGCACTTTCCTCCTTCACGGGCCTTGGGTGTAAACCAGAGCCTTGGAACTGTAGCAATTTCAGTGAGAACAGACACACAGATAAAAACCTTGATAAAGGCAGAACTGTGTCAATGGCTTTAGGGGTACATCTGAAATCATATCCTCCATTACACGAGCCTAAGCTGAACCTGACAGCTGTCTTTCACACACAAGCCCATTTGTTGTCTTCTGACTGCTAAAGTGACATGAGTTCATCTGCCATCTTTCAAAAGAACTTTCAACATGGGCAAAGGGGAATGAGAAGGCAGCCCTAGGCTCCCTATGAACCCCTCAGTTCAAGCTCTTCACTTGGGGCAACTGTAATAGGACTCAGAGGAACAGTGTACATCCACAGAGAAAGAGGAAAAAAGCCTAGCTCAACTGGGAAACAAAAGTGCAGCAGACCTGCAGAGGGAAGAAAATGCTATGCAGAACCCATGTTTCTGATGGGCCAAGATGAGAACACCTAATGCACTGCTATGTATTGTGGTGTGTCACCTCAGCCTGAGGGAAGACTCTCCAAGAAGAGATTTTACTGCCTGCAGATGTTGAGACTGTTCCCAACAGTCTCTCCATTCCTATTTATGGGCTTAGTGGTTATTCATTTGTGTGCAGCCAAGAGAAGGCTGGTTTAGCATCCCAAAGCAAGGCAGTAAGGAGGCATCTTCCAAAAGGCTGCACAGTTCCTGCCCAGACTAACAAAACAAAGATTGAGAGGGAATTTTAATTCATCAGGGAGGACAGTGAACTGGTTAAAAAGAATTTTTGGCAGCAGAAGAAAGGGGGCTAAACTCATTATGTGTAAACACATATTGGGAATCCAAAGGGTTTCCAGCTACCAGAGAAATCACATATTGCAGTGCTCTTATACTAGGAGCTGGAAGGGAAGAAATCCCTTTTTTGATGGTATTTAATAAATATAGGGAAGGGATTATCTGACATATAACAGCATTACCAAGGAAGGCTTAAGGACCTGGCAGACCCTTCCCAGTCCTCTGCCCTCTGTTCCTGTCCTCTGTTGTTTTATTGCTCTTTTATTGCCCACTCCCAATCACAAAATACTCCCTCAGCCAAAGCACTGTAGCTTGTCCAAAAGCTTCTAGGTGACTTTTAATGTTTATCTCAGGTTCATTCTCATCATTTCCTTACCTGCCACTGAAACTTCACGGCATCTGACAAGATCACTTTTGTTGCCAACCAAAATAATAGGGATATCTTCTTTCTGGCGTGCCCTGCGGAGCTGTATTCTGAGTTCAGAGGCCTTCTCAAAGCTTGCCCGGTCTGTAATGGAGTAGACGATCAAGTAGGCGTCTCCCACTTGCATGCAGTGGTCTCGGATCCATTCTCCCTCACACTGTTCAAATTAAATGGTCAGACATCATTATGCCCAGAGCACGTTTTAGAAAGTAAAAATCTTTTACTTAGAAAGTAAAACATTAGAGAATCCAAATACATTCCTGCTGTAAACTGTAATGGGTATGGTTTGAATCACAGTTCTACTACAAGTAATTCCAATGTGGTGATTGTATGAATACTTCACCACAAAGGAGGGCAAAACTTGCCCCAGATAATTTATTGTGCTGGCTTTAAGCTGGAATGAACATGGTTTGGAAAGAAAGTTTGATTGTTTTATCATTAAAAAATGAAGACTTGAACTACTCAAGCTTACACTGCAGAGCCATTAGGCATGCTTGCCTTGATGTGGGGTAGGGTTAATCCTATATCTTTTCCCTGATTTTTCTGTATGGAAAACACCTATTTTCTTTCCCAAAGAATGCCAAAATAAAAAGCAGGTTGTCATTCATATGCACTTTCCTTTCAGCATTCGACTAGAACAAGTTAAAGTACCTTATTATCCCACATGTCGAGCAGTATAACTGTTGCACTTTCCCCATCCACCATCAGGGTTCTTTCATACGTGTCTTCTGGAAAGAAAAGCAGAAAGGTTGGTAATATATTATTTTGTGCCATCATGTACATTACAAAAAACCAAGTTGTTGAATGTGGGTGATTTGTTCACAGTTAGAGTTATTGAGACAAATTTTAGTCTGGCTCACACCCAGTTCTTTCCTCATTTCAATCATCACTGAACCTGCACTCTGTTCATTACTGGTGGCCTTACTTTCCATGACAGATAAAGGAGGCTGAAAGATCAGGAAACAAAATGTTCATTATTTTGGCTGATACTCTCTTTATCTTATGGGTGAGAGAGAAAATAGAACCAATGGAAGAAATAACCAAAGGCTGAACATTTGCCCCATGGGAGCAGCAGAGTCCAGCGAGGCTGAGTAATGGAAAATATTTGCTTTCGCTTTAGCATGGACAGTTTACGGGTGAGCAGTCACTGTTGCTGAGAGCAATACAGTGAACAGCCTACCCAGTGAGGAGGACGGGGTGTTGTGAGACCACAGCTGTTGAGTTTGAGAGAGACTGAGACTTCTGCTGCACACTAGTTTCTCTCCCGTTACACAGTTTCCCACATCACTTTTGATGTGAAACAGCAAAAAAATTTAAAAAACATAGAAGGTTTGTTATTTCGTACTGTGGCCATAAAAATTCATACCTAGATTATAAATGCCATGTGCCAAGATCTAAGGGGGCTGTTGCCACCGAATTTTGATCAACCCTGGCTGTAAAATCTCAGTCAAACTTCTGCTTCAAATACCAATCTTTCTTCTCTTCCCCAAAGTCGGGGACACTTGGATGAGCAATGAGGGGTCTGGACTCATTTCTAATCTCACACTAGTGGTCAGTGGGGGAAAAAAAAAAAAAAAAACAAAAAAACACCACAGGAAAAAAACCCAGTCTTAGGGCACCGCAGCATTTAAAGTATCTGTCCCAACGACACTTATAAGATAGGACTGTGTCTAACCTGTGCTTCATAAGGCTTCTGCTGGGCATTGATGAAATGAACTTTCCCCTAAATTGTAATCAGAACCTTTCATCGAAGCTAGGAATTTACATCCCTACAAAAGAATGAGCCAGAAATATTACACATTTAAAATAAAGTCAAACAGAATCCATGCTTAAAATGTCAAAATTAAAAAGACAGAGCTAATCACTAGGAGTGGTTTTCCTTGAGGTCCCAAGAGCAAGACACTTGTGTTCATGAGTTAGCTTCATCTTACAGTCTGTAGCAAAGCCTCTCTATAAGAGCAGTTGTACTTCCCTGTGAGCTGGTTACCCTGAAACTATCCTCTCATGTAACAAAATTTCCAGTGCGTAAGATAAAGTTCCAGTTTGTAAAGCTAAAGTAAATAGTTTCTTCACCTGACTGAGCATCTGTGTGAGAACAAACTCCATGCACACTAGAGGACAACATCCAGAAAACTCCTTCTGCACTGTGTTACACATACAGAAGCTACAAATACATAATCACACTCCTTGAAAATACCGTGCCTAAAGAGCCATATTTAGCACTGATTTGCACCAGTCCTAAGGAACTTCTGCAGAATATAAAATTGAAAATGAGCGCTTAAGTAATTTCATGCTTTTTTCAAAGCTGACACTGAAAAACGAAAGAGATATCAACAGCAAGGCTTCCAATAACTCTGCAGAGCTGGCCTTGAAAATCTGTCACCGCTATGCTCCAAGAAATGCTGCTGGGAGTGCAATGGAAAGAGGAAACCACATGGATTCACGTGAAGGAAAAGAAAACTGCCTGACAGAGGTGTGCAAAGTGAACCAGCTGCACTTTCTGATGATTTGTTCAAGGATCCTACTCTACTGTGCTTGTTTATCACTAGGAAAAAATTTATCAGTGATATTCCAGGCTGAGGAGATTGCAGAACTATGGAAAAAGTTGATGGCAGAAGCTGAAGGCAAAGGACACCTAAATCAGTGAATTTCAAATCCCCCAAAGGCACAAATCTCTGCGTCCCCAGCCTGAGACAGCAAGCAAGGAAAATGTGGGTCTGACCTTCCTGAAATTGGGCTTTTTTAAATCCTGGACAAAACCTTCCTTAACTGGAGAGTTAAAGACACAAAAACACTGCCCTGCTTATGCCCCACTGAAGGCTGGAAGAGAAGCCCTGAAATTCTCTGAGGTAGCACTGGCTCCATCACATCAAGGGAATACAGGCAGGAGATGGAAGAAATACGGGAGAGACAAAGAAAGTCCTGCCTACTGACAAACAAAGCCAGGCAGCTAACTGTGTGTCCCCTGAAACGAACAGAGACTGTGTCCTCAGAGATGCAGCAGATTTCTGTGGCAGCACAACCCTTCCACATCAGCATCCTGCTCAAAATATAGCTCAGGACTTGGTGCCACAGATTCACCTTCTGCATAATCTGATCTTTGGGATTAAAGAACACTTTGCAATCAAACAAAATGGGGGAAGCATCAAAGGAAACCCTACAGCTTGTGCCTTTCCCCCCTGATGGGCAACAGGAGTTTTCCTACTTCGTTGAAGAACCTTTATCTTTTTTCCTCCTGGAGGAGACCATACTGTGCAAGTAACATGAAACAAGGTTTTTACTCAGAATTTTATATATTTTACTCAAATTCTATACAGCCTGAACTAATGAAATGTTTATACAGAAAGGCTGAGATTACTTTTTCTTTATATATAATTTTAAAGTATTTAATTATTGTAAATCATGAGGACCTTCAGTTGTTTTCTCTCCCACAAGGAAAGCTGGAGTGAGCCTTCTGATGCCAGTGGTGACACAAATGTTGGACCAGCACGCAAGCTGAAACAGCCTCTTGTGTAGCATCACCACAGGCAGGAATGAGGCAGTTTCCAACGGGTATTTTGGAATTAAATAGCATGGTAATCTGAATTGCTCTCTTTCAGTGGCCTTCAGTCATTGCTGGAGAGTATCTTACTCATCTTATTTTGCTTTCTTGTTCTCTTAAAAGAGTTCACTTTTGAGTTGAGTTTTGATGATCAGAACCCAAATATTTGTTACCTCTGGTTTCTATTAAACATAAATCTCTCTGTGCCAATTACTACAGGCAGAACCGACTGCAAACAAACACCAACACCCCAGGACATAATTACCTACCTCCCAGTACCTCACAGTCACTATCGATGCTGTCATGCACCCCTGCAAAGATGTTGGCTAGTGAGGACTTCCCTACGCCATGCTCTCCAATCAGCACCACCCGGTAGCAGCTGCTGCCAGACTCGGAGGAGATGACGGAGTCGGATGACTCCGAGGACCAGCTCCTTCTGTAGAATTCATCAGGACTGATGGTGTATCGTTTCTGTGGGTTGTACTCATTGGAGTCTTTCTGGACCAGCAGATTCTTTCCATCAGCAGGGATGCTCCACCGCTGCTGCTGCTGGTGCAGGCTGCTGTTGTGGGTGCGACGCATGGTAACGTTGTTGAGAGTCATTTTTAACCCCTAGTGAGAAACAGGGAAATCACAAATGTTACCCAAAAATATTTAGAAATGATCTCTTACTAGCTTCTAGACAGCACATCATGCTCCTCTGTAGGGACCTAATATATGAGAAAAGAAAAATAAGCCTTCTGCACTCTTTCGTACTTGGCAGTACACAAAGAAATATTTCTGGTTAGTGAGACAGAGCCTGTTTCCTAGGAATAATACCAGCCTCACATGTTAAATCCTCTCTTGTTTAGCCTCTACAAGCTCAGGGCTGTGCTGGGTGCAGCCTAGCCCTGGAAAGAGGGAGGCATTGTTGTGTCCCAGGAGGAGAAGGAAGGGACAGTGCTCATCACACCCGTCCTTCACAGCAGCTGTAGCCCTGCCTTTGGGACAGGCAATGCTCCCCATCTTTTGCGCTGACTGGGGATGAAGAGAGGCACTGGTCTCAGCTGCCCTCAAGTGCCAGTGCAGCTGGGTGTACAGCATCTTTCTCATTAGCTCAGTTAAGAGTTGAAACTTTTGGGAAAGCAATCATTCATCTGCACTCGGAACACCCTGGTATAAAAAGTCATGCAAGCAAGTCTTGCTGTGATGGGGTGGATTTGGGTCTTGTCTGTGGCCAGATAAACACAGAATGATTCTGCCTCAGACAGTGACTTTTTGGCTGTTAAGAGGGAGGACATAGTGGAGTCCAACAGTTTTCCTGAGGAGGTACAGGTTATAGCTTCTACAGGAGATATCACTGGGAGAAAAGGCTCATTAATTTATAGATATTAAATCAATAACTTCATTACTGCACAAGTAATTAGATAGGTTCACTCTCCTTACATAAGGATAGCTTTTAATTATATTTTACTCAGCAAACTCTATTTTGCCTTGCTTGGAGGCAGAGAACAGTGATGTCATTCTCACAGGCCAACAGCTACCATTTTTAGGAAAGTTACTTTGATGCATTCCAGCTCCCAAAGTGACCGTTATTTAGACATTTTTCTTTTTTGCCCTGTATCTGATATTTCTCCACTCTCTCCTCCATATGAGTAAATAGGATAATTGTCTATAAAATTCACCCAACCACCTTCAAACCTCAATAATAGGTGGTGAACGATAAAAAGTACAGCAAAGCAGCAAAGCAATACTTAACAAATTGCTATTCTTCATACAAAACTGTTTGAAAACTTCTGTGAATAAATGCCCAGCAGGACATAGGACAAATATACAGAAAAAGCATTGTCTGAACTTATTATAGTGTACACAGTATTTTCTCTGTGATGTGCAGTACTTTAGGGCAAAATGAGATCATCTGCATGGTCCTAGTCACAGTAACTTTGTCAGCAAGAAATACATCTAAAGAAGAAGTCATGCACTAAGAAAAGGCTACTGCACAAACAAAATTAAATTTTTACTGTGGTTGAATTTTAAAATGCATTTTTTCCTTGCCATATTACCATTGAAAATACTAGATGAGAAAAGCCAGCTCTGCTTCAGTCAAACAACAGAGAGTAACTCACAATCTGCAACAAGCAGTCACTCACTAAACCACCACAAACACAAACACTTTACGATTTAGCCTCTAACAAATTGTCATCCTTCACTAACCAAAGCCAAACGAGTCCCTGTTACACACTGTGCTCCAAGTTCAAACTGGTTTTGATACCCCACACTGCATTTAGCTGCCCAGGTCTCCAGCACCTTCAGTAAAAGACTGGGTCCAAATCCACTCTTACTTGTGCCAGGCTCCTGCAGCCAGTCCAGTCCTTTGCTCCTACTCCCTTCTCTCTCGGTGGGCTGTGACACACTGAGCAGCTCTACCGAAGTAAATCCTCTCCTGCTTTGGGGCTGCCTCTTTAATTCTTTCTCAGCAAACCTGGTTTATATTAAGCCCATCTGATCAGAGACAGGGCTTTTCCGTGACGTGGCTGGCCTTTCCATACAGCAGCCAGCCCCCAGCTGGGAGGAAGCAGACATGCAGAAGAGAAAAAACTTGCAAACAATCTCAAAAGACTTACTCAAAATCATATGATTGCTTTAATATGGCCAGTAAAATAAACACTTTTGGTTCTTGCTTGATGAAAACAGGAAAGTGGAACAAAAATAAATAATACATGTCATTTAGCCTCAGACAGCTTTTAATTCAGATGTTATCAAAATTAATGATGACTAAAAAATTACCTAAGTTTATTTAATGCATGAAATTCTGTAAATGTATTTTGTATCTGTTCTCTGTCTGCAAAACACACTTAACCCCCTACTGGACAAAACATTTCTCTGAAATAAAATATCTGAATGTTATTTTGAAATTTTCTTAGAAGTAGGAATATTATTCTAGGGCCTTTGTCAGGATTTGTTTGTTTGTTTGTTTGTTTGTTTTTTGCTTTTGGTTTGTTTTGTTTTTAAAGCTCTAATATTTACAAGCCTGTTTTTCTCTGTCAGCCTCCAAGTGATTATATCCAGTCTCCTGAACTGCATAACCAGGTCTCTCTCACTTTTGTTTCAAGGTTTTACTACCAAGGGCTTCAAAAGACATCCAACTATGAATTCAGTGTTACTGCAGCTGGGTGTTGGCAAAGATGCATTAGAACACACAAAGTCACACAGTGTTGGTGCTGTGCACAGGAAAAATCACTATATAGTGTATCTGCCACAAACCAGGGTCTCATAGCTGATTGGCAGAAGAAATTTTTCCAGAAGGAAAAAAATATCTAAACCTGTTGAAACTTGTAACAACATACTTCTTCATTAAAAAAGGAAGAGTAAGAAACTGTGACAGAACCATTTGCTAGGGCTACCACAACTTATATAAGTATACATAAACTCTGTAGTCAGCTCCCAATTATCCAGACTCTGGATTTAATATAATTACATCCTACATCTTTCTTTTATATTTACATATTTACATTTTATATTTACAATCTCCTAGTCCTGGAATCTAATAGAGCTAGTTCTTATCCTAGAAAGTCTGAAGATCTCTGGTTTTGAGCAGAGGAAAGAATTTTTTTCCATGCTACAAGCAAGCAAATCTTTAACTGACAATGTACCTTTATTGACAGAAATACTAACATGCAGAAAACATCTCTTGTTCACATTGTAATTAAAATCTCCTTGCTTTGTTTCCTCTTTGGCTTTATTGCATTCCTGTGCCTTTCATGAGGATTTTCAGGGACCTCCTGAGCCATTCACAAGTTTTAAAAGCCAGGAACTTTTCACAGAATAATAGGCGCTCATCAACATACATAGAAAGTATGCAGATCTACCAAGGGTAGAATTGAGAAAAAAATATGTCCTGATTTTCCTTCACCTATATTTCAGTGCTTGGCAGCAGCTAAACTGGCCCCAGGTCCTGGATCTTCACCTCAGCTGTCTCTTACACATCAGGCTCTGGGCCTCTACTGATGAGTGATAATCCCAAAGAGCACAAAGTGCCACATCCCTCTGAGTAGGATGTACAGAGGCTCTTGTAATACTCACTGCACAAAATGTAACTACATCTCTCTCAGGGAAGGTCTGGGGCATGGATAGTACCTTGCAAAAATACTTCTGTTGGCATACTCAACTGAAGTTACTAATTTTTTGAAACATGCTGGAAATCATGAAGGTGAGTGGGTGGTTGGAGTACTATGCTCTGCACCTCGGGTTTGCTTAGCTCTCTATGAGTTGTCTGTAATTTGTCACTGCTGAGTAAAAGAGCAAAACCTGTCCACTGCAGGAGTGGAGAGATTTATGACCAGAGTGATTGCAGCAGAACTGCAGGCTCTAATGTCTCACCCAAATGTTTAACATATATCTTAGCAGAAAGTGCAGACAGAAGAAGTAAACCAAAGTCAGAAAAGCCTTTGTGTTTAGTTGTAGTTACTGTTAGATTAGGAGTTGCTAGATGTCATCTTTCATATCCTCTTCATAAAATTCAAGGCAGACAAAGAAAACACATCTCTCCAGAACCACACAATATATCTCTTCCGTAAGGGTTGTCCCAAACATGGCATTAAGGGCTTGTACTTGGGGAGCTTGTATGTGTGTTTTCCCTTGTCCTGTCTCTTCCAAGCCTACTCTGGTTTTCCAGCTGGACAATTAACTCTCCAGGTCTTATTCTGCTTCACACATCCACATCCCTGTTGCTTCTAAGGGAATGCCATCAGCACTCATGAACTTCACTCATTCTCTCTGGGGGAAAACTCTTACTTGTTTTTAAAGCTGGGAAGAGGTGCAGCATTTTTAGCCTCCTGGTACTTACCAGGGATGACAGCAGGTAGATTACTGAAATATATGAACTTATTCCTTCTCAGGGACAAAACCAATTCCACAGATTGATGGAGACTGGTGCAGTCCTGGTCTGTTCAGCCCTTTTGCACTCTTTGCTGGTCAACATTCCTGCAACCCTAGTGCTTGCCCAAGACACAGGCACAAGAAGAGACAAACCATAAGGCCAGTGCTGTCGCAAAGCACACAAGTGCTCAGACGTAACTGCCTGGTGCAATAGTAAAATTCAGAGGCACTGTTTTTCACCCATCTTAGCTGCTCTCTGTTTCATTAATCACATCTTAAAGGAATTCTCCCTGCAGCCAGGATGAAGTAAACATTGCAGAGTAGCAGCTCTGCAGTCCTTCCCCAGCCAATTACAATCAGACCAGGTGATGCCCAGAGCACTTAGGCAGAAATTTTCCATTGGATATAAAAGCAGTGCTTTTTAGCTGACACTTAATTAGCCAGTTTGCATTTATGTATATGATGGCAAAAGTAGTTCCTCAAACCACCTTCTGGCATAAGGGCTGTCCATAGAGAGGACATAAATCATCTTGGAGTTGGAGAGAAATTGAAGAGAGAAAAAAACCCAAAAAAGCAGGAAAAACAAAACTCAGATTTCTTTCAATGAAAATTGAATGCAGCATGTCTGAAAGTACACTTTCTCCCTATACATTCAGCAGAGGATTTCACCTTCTTCTTTCCCCTCAGAAGACCCAACTTAGATTTTGTTCCCAATAGTGAGTCACCTGCACAGGCAATGAATGAGGTCTTCCTGCCTCACTCTCCTCTGGACCGTTGTGGCATTTCCCATTTTGCTCTGTTAGTCACATCTGGCAGTGCTGGCTGGCCCCTGGCTATTCTCAGCCCCACCAACACCATCATCTATGGACAGAAATTAATTTGGATGCTGGGCTGGATCGTGCTGGACACACTGGGAGAACCCACAGTCACTGCATGCCCTTGGGGAGCTGCTCCATTGTCACCATTCATTCCTACTGCACAGGGGGCCACAGGCAGCTTGGGGAGCAACTGTAGAACAAAAGGCAAAAATAGATGTGGGATGAAACAGCACCAGGCCCACAGCAATGGGACTGCTAGATTATCTACACCAACTCACGTCCACAGCTTCGCCTTTGCCTCTCCCAATTCACATCCAATGACTGGGTACAAAGTTTCATGCTGACTGAGACAGGTTCAAGGGATCAAATACTCTGTGACTGGTAGGGAGGTAGGGAAATAAACGCTTATGTGTCTGAGGTAAATTACTAAATGCCTTAAGAGGGGGATAGGGCAGAGAAAGACACTAAGAAATTAAGGAATAATAAAGTGTTGATTCTTTTTAAGGGAAACAAACAGGATCACCTGAAAGTGCCACCATCCAATCTAAAAAGTACTCATTGCTCTCTTCAATGGAGTAGATTTGGTAGACTCTGTTTCCAGCAGTTGCTAGCAGGGAGTACTGAATTTGTTCCACCAGCTTCTTTCCTTCCAGCATCATTTTTACAATTCCTTAACTGAGCACTAAAAGCAGAACATGATCCTTTGGTGATGAGCACAAAGGTAGGGAAGAAGCACTGATCTACACTCCTTGTGCACGTGCTAGCTGTAAAATCCAGCACTGGAGTTCTCAGGGGATAGGATTGCCTTTAATCAGCTGACTCATTGGAGAACCCCTTATTAGTCCATTCTTTGCAGATAATCTGGATTCTGATGTACCAAAAGGAAGGTGTGTTCTATATATGTGCACTGCAGAGCTTTGTGGACTATAATGGGTGTGCAAAGGTATTTTCCCCATTAACTCATTAAGCCAGCACAGTTGAAGACTCAGCAGAGGGTGAGAAATGAGCAGCCAGGGGAAGCAATGCAGTTCAGTTCATAATAAAATACAAGCTACTTTTTCATCTAGTTAACTGAAAAGAAATTAAAACAACTGCCAGCTTTGGGGGAAGAAAAAAGAGCAATGATAAAGAGCAAATGGCAAAACTGGATTATTTCAGTAAGAGTTACTTAGCAAAAGGACTGCCTATTTCCCACTCTTGCACCCAATGACATTAATGAATTCTGCCAATAATTGTCCAGGGAATAGGATTAAGTCATATATGACATAAATAAATATGTTTTTCAAGGCAAATTTAAAAAATCATAACATACTAATAATATTAGGATGTGAGCTAGCCATAAGAGTTCTTCGAATACTGAGCTAAGAAAACCTTCAGACAAATGGCACCAGCACTGAAGATTTTTTACAGCTGGGATCTTTGTGGTATGCCACAGTCCTCAGTACAACAATGTCCAGGAGCCACGGTCTCCTTTGCAGCTACAGGATTCACAGAATTTTATAGCTTGATTTTTTACCACTAAGTGAAGATGGTAATTTAACAATAGGCAACTGCTGCATCAGCAAATGGTAGGTTAGAAATTTCAGCAGAACAATGGGCCTCTGATCTTCAGAACTGTTGAAGGGAGATCCAGAAAAAGGTCTTTTG
The DNA here is from genome assembly GCA_013400915.1 of Pardalotus punctatus. NCBI lineage: Eukaryota > Metazoa > Chordata > Aves > Passeriformes > Pardalotidae > Pardalotus > Pardalotus punctatus. The sequence goes on along the minus strand of VZTX01022521.1, from coordinate 92,938 downwards.
CTCCAAATACAATTTCTTCTTCACTGTGGTGCCCAAGACTCTTCCACTGAATGCAGCCAATAGTAGTTATCAATACTGAGGCATACTCACATAGAAGTACAAAGGAAGCCCTCAAAACCCTGCCAATAGAAGCAAATCTACTTTAAAAATATTCTATGTGATGGCCAGGTCTTGACTTTCATGCCTTGATTGCACTTATATACACAAGAAGCCAGCCTGGGATGGAAAGAGAGTGCCACTGAACTCTCTGACCCATGCTGGCTTGCAAAACACTTTCTGTTTTGCATCACTAAAAAGTGTTTTGGACTCATTGTCTGGGTGGAGGAGTCCCATTGCTGGGTCAGGGCTGACATGGGGTCCAGGCAGGGTAGGGGAGCCATGGGAAGGTGAGCAGAGCTGTCAGTATCTTCAGGACCCCAACCCCCACTTGGTGCACTCCTTGAGGAAAGGTGGTGGTGCATGATTGAGGCAGAGCTGAGTTTGGTTGGGCTGGTTTCAGTCCAGGTCACACCAGGTCTGTTATTCCCATTGGCACCAGGAGAAAAGGGACATGCTAAAACGTAAAACACCTGGCAGTGAGTGGCTAAACCAGCTCTTCTTCCCAAAGATCGGGTCACAGCTGGGATATGGTGTCTGGGTGTCATATCCTTCCCCAATTCCCTCTACTGTGCGGTTAACCAGCAGCAACAAAACCACAGCTAAATATGGTCTTCTTGAAGTGAGCTCTCAACTTTCCCCGTTTACAGTATCATCCACCCAAATGTCCCTGGTTCAGCATTCAGCTGCCCGCTTGCCACACTAGCACCTAGTAAAATGATGCTTCATGTGATTGCTCAGTGATTCACTGCCTTGTTTGGATTTTCTGGCTCCTGGGCTCATGTTTATCAGCAAAACACACACTCTCCAGCGTCAGGCTTTAAGCGGATTGGAGCCATACAAAATGCCTTTGAGCAAGATGCTCTACACAGTCAGGCATAAATAATGTCTATTTAATTGAGCAACAGCACCTCTTTTATTTACATGGCTTCACCTTTATGTCATTCATCATGTGCTTTCCACTTTCCAAAATGTAAGATGTGATAATGAACATACAACTGAAGATATATTATTTTCTTTTTGAAGATTTAATTCTTCATCTCCGCTGTACAGTGTTCATGGCAAGCCAGCTGATCATGGGGCCCTGCAGGTAGGATTCACTTCACCTCATTTAAACTGCTTGCCTTGTTTCCCAGAGGGAAGCAGACAGGGTTAACCAAGTGGCACCAGGGTGATTCATCTAACACAGGTTACATGAATCATGGAGATGCCACTCTCCCCGCTGACAACAGAGAGATGGGGACATGAGTCTCTCTGCACTAACGCTGGTTTTAAACTGCACTGTCTGAAAGCTATACTGGCAATCAAGTGAAGTGAAGAAATCCCTAATGGCCTAAAGGCTAACTTTTACAATGATTTTTACTGATGTCCTTTTCAGGTGGGCAATCAGTAAGACAAGGTTTAAGATTTAATCATTACACATGATTAGAACTTTCCTGCTCTAGTATAGGAGGTACATAAATACACAAGCAACTTGGCTATAACACTGGAGAAAACAATACATGTGCCATGTTCACCATGGATTGACAACAGTGGGCTTTTCCCAGTAGCTGCTGGGACACTTCTGGGGAAGAATTACTTCTGCCCATCCACACAGACGAAGCACCAGCTGCTGTTTCTTCAGAGCCTCAGACATACGGCAACATGGCTTGTGGAGTTTTCTGCCCTGATTGTGTGAGCCAGTGAGTGCTGCCAGTGCATGGCTGCAGACATGGCCTGCTCCATCCAGCCAGCCTCCTGAAATAGGGAGACCACAGCCAGGGTGTTTTTCAGGGACCACACTCAATAGAACAGCAACAGTTACAATGCTGTAAGCTTCAATCTTGTCCCACAAAGCCAGTTCCTTGGCACTGAAGGCTCTTGCATTCTGTAGGAACCAGAAAGGGGTGGCACAGCTGCAGCAGGATCTTCTTGAGTCCTCTAGCCAGGGAACACGTGTGGTGATGCTCAAACTGCTGGGTGACCTCCTACAGCCACCACTAGTTTGTCTTTTGCTTTCTCTGTCTTGTTTTAATCAAATTTATTCATTTTGAAAGCCCGCAGCAAACAGAGGAGCTGGTGATAGAAAAAAAGCCATCATTAATAACTAATCAACTATTTTGATGGTTAGCAGAACTTTCAGTAATTTCACTGCATTGCACTCCAGTGCAAATCATATTTCTGCAAAATGTACCTCTCTGTGATAATGTGTGGAACAACACCATCCTTTCCAGAAGCAGAGGACTCTGCAAGGTCTCTGTCATGTTTTATCTCCTTCATGGCAATTAACACATTGTGTAATACTTTCTCAGCATTTTTTTACACTGAAATTTCCCATGAATAAAGGAGGACTTGTTCTAATCAATTCACTGAGCGTGCTATTGATTAAAAGAGCTAAATGACTAGAAAAGAAAATGTGTTGTTTGTGTGTCAAGCCCATTTCTCAGGTGAGCTGCTCTGAAGCTCGGTACCTGACATGTATTGTTCCCCTGAAGCACAAAATTAGAGAAACTGGTAGGCAAAGGTTTTGATTCCTTGAGCCTGTGGAAATAGATAAAGCCCTGTTTTTCACAAATCCTCTGTGTTACTGGAAGTTTAATCAACGGTCAGGCTGGCAGACTTACAAGCTAAAAGCAAAATAGCTAATTCAAAGTCACAAGCTCAATGAATGTATTTCTAGCACGACTTATTAACTAGATCTGGTTGTTGATGCTCTACAAATCTCAGTTCTATGTAGCTCACGTTTGGAGCTGAGCAAGTGAGGTGGCTGCACGGCCCTGCTGTCCCTCCCACCACACTGTGCCCTCTCTGCAGCCCTGGTCTGATGGATTTTAAACAATTCTGTCACACTGTAAAGACCCACAAACGTGAACGGAGATGATCAAACACACCAGAGTGAACAAAGAGAGAAGCAAGGGGGAAACAATACAGACACGTCCCATTGCAAAAGGCAGAGAAAATATTTTGATCTCCTAGCTACAAGCCCACTCCTGGTTGACTTCTGACCCAGAATTCTGCTGCTGACAATTACATCTCCACTGCTGGCCACTGTAACACTGCCTCCAGTAGCTCTTTGCCTCGCTAGCAGAGCATGCACAAGAGCACCTTCAGCTCAGTGAAGGGAAATGGGCTCCTTCAGCAAGGAGAGCAGAGCAGCTTAGGTAGGGTTTGGCACTGGATTGCCTCCTGTGCTCTCTCTCACTCAAAATTTAAGGAAAAGATGAAGCTAAAATGAGAAGCATCTTTAGGGGACAAAATGTTCTTCCATTAGAAAATCACAGGAAAACTCTGACAGCATACCTGAACATCTTCAAATATCTGCTCCTATGAAATACATCTTTATTCTCTCACACTGGTGTACATCAGAAGCTACCCTTAGAATAAGTCAGAGTCAAGCATAACTGAGATTTAAAAACATGTCCAAATTATGCAAAGGCAAAGCAGCAGTAAAAGTCCACATGTTCCACAGAGGATGAAGACCGTGTGCCCCATATACCTGCACATTTCTGGTTCAACAATACTGCACAACGCCTGTGCCTGGATGCTTCTCACCCTTCTCACAGAGAACAGAACATATCTACTGCCTTCACTACCCTGGAGTCTCTCTGCTGTCTTCATTTGCCTCACAGGAGGCCTTCAGCATCGTCACTGGATTATTTTCTGATTAACCACATGATTAGTATTGTCCTTATGTGTTGCACGTATCTTGTTATCTTGTTAAACTTCTGGTTGAATTAAAAAAATAGCAAAATTATGAGAGAGAGAAGTCAAGAGGCAAAGTGTCAGAGAGACATATTCTTCTGTCAGAATAGACTTTTGAGATCATGTAGGTTCAAGAAGCATCTCTTATTTGCAGAAGTTATATCATTTGCAGTGTCATTCACACTTTTTACATTGCCAGGATCTCAGGAAAGGGCTCTCATTGGAAGCCCTTAGACTCCCAGCTCCCAGTGCCTTAGTCTTTTCTTGCTTACAGTCACATGACTACACTAAGGAACCAAGAATTATCAGCCCAAAACAACTAGAGACACCTAAGAGCTGCACCACTTCAGGTTTCCAAAGAGCTCCTCGACCATTAGTAATACAACAATCCCTTTTCACTTAGCATAGAGGCAGGGGAGGTATTTCTTCAGCTCCCTGATAAACCATAAGTTTCCCCCTTGCACTGGCTGACTCCAAAACCCTTGCAGCTCTACCTGAAGTGAGCATCACTCCTCACATCAGAAACTATGGAGCACATATACAAAGTCATTTGTGGGCTTGTTCAAATGCAACAGTGAAAGGAAACTGCACATTCGATCAACTTCAGGCTGAAAGTATGTGTCATCGGGATAAAGTGGGGATGAGGATGTGGAGATGAGTATAGCCGGCATCAACAGCATTTTGTCAGTGATGAGAGCTGAGACAAGATGAGGTTACTTCTCCCTCACCCAGGAAGCAGTCAAGGCTTGGAGGTATGAGACAAGTGCAACTTTTTGTGAAGGACGTGACTGGTTTGCATTAAACTGGTTTTTGGTGTTGTTTTTTTTCATATCTGAAGAACACTGGAAAGCATTTTACACAGTGAGGAGAAAAGTTCCTGAATTTTAGGAAAGTGCAATAAAATAGTCATGGAAGTGAAAGGGTAGATACTTAACAGACAACATGTGAGAAGTGAGCTGTTTTTATGGGTTACTCCACATCTTGAATATACTCAGCAACACTCTGCTCTTGGCCTTAGAACTATACTTTCACCTCCAGATCATACCAGTGGTTTCTCAGTGGCAGCTGCATGTATCACTGTGCCCTGCAGAAGGTGCTTCTCCACCTTCACCAGTTCAGCATCCATTATTGAGACCTGCCTTGTCCTGGCCCTAGCTTGGTCTAGAAGGAATGGAAGTAACAATCACATATCTTAAAAAAAAAAAAAAAAGAAACACAGTGACAGTGACAATCATAGCCACTTGTGAAGACTGACAGCCACACCAGCTCTATGCATTCTGTAGCAATGCAAAAGACAGAATAAAACCAACTTCAGACACAAGAAAGTAAGACATAGTGCTTTGCAGAGTCAAATGCAATGTCCTGTCTCTAATATTAATTACTAATTACATTAGAGCTGCACAAATCACCTGGTAGTGACCTTTTTATTTATTTAAAGTCTGCGTCACTACTTTAGTTATTGCCTTTCCATGATGCATTTGTGGAGTGTATACTTCCCTGCAAATGGAGCAGCAAGTTCCCAAAACCCACCTGTTTAAACATCAAACTGTCCTATATACGTTTGTGGGAAAACTGATTTATCAAACACCAACATACATGGAGAAATTCCTGAGCAGGTTGAACAGACCCTCCTGCTTGCTGTCACCTCGCCAGCTGCAGTGGAGGGAAGGAGCTGCCAAGTTCAAAACTTAATGGAAACACTCACGGCTGCCACAGGAGCTGTCTCCTGAAGGGCTCAGGCAAGCCAGGGACTTCAGCTGCCACCCCAGACAGGGAACATACAGGAGGTTGTAGCTAAGCCAGGCCAGCCCAGAAAATTTGGGGGTGATCATTGCATCATTACATACTCAAGCCAATGTGGCTGTAAGTGACAGCAAACATAAAAAAGCTCAGTCCAAGCTTTTATTTAATGCAGCAAGCCTGAAACATCTTAACGACCTATATAACTGCTGCTAATACTTGGTGTTACCCAACAGCTGAACTAGGTTATACTGTTTTTCGGTTTAATTTGGGATAGCCCAATATATAAATAGATTGTGGTTATGTTTAGCTGGGAACAAGGATTAGAGACTGGCTTAATACAGAAGTAGATCCTGATTTCCACTTTGGAAATAGAAAGAGATTAACTTGACAATAACAACAGAGCCCACACACAGTGATGAACAAGCGCATCATGGGTTTTACTACTCAGGGATATTTATCAATGACAGTGGTCTGACACCTCTGCTGTTTGTGTCATTTCCTGTGCTAAAAAAAGGGCATCCCTTAAGTATTATGAGACAGGTAAATGCTCCAAGGGAATAACGCTGAAGATTAATTATTGCTGACACTGAGGGCATATGCCAGGTAGTAGAAGGCACCTGTTGTACTCCTGGTGCTGCCTCTCATTAGTAAGGCACTCCCTTCAGAGCAGCAGCACTTGGCTGTCAGAGGTCGCACTGTGCAATTTTATTCAGACATCTGGAGCAGATCTCTGTATCATTAGGTCTTTGGCTTTAAATCAGTAAAATGACACAGGCATAACACAGTGCTTGTGAGGAGTACTGGAAAAAGCACTTAAATTATTTAAAGAAATCATAACTGATGTGGAAAATATTGTTTAAATAATAATTTGCTTCTAACTGTTTAAAACAGGACTTCTGAAACAGTTACAAAGCTGGAGATTGAAAGAATTGGAAACAACATGATTATTATTTGACATACACAGTCACAGAGCAAGCTGCATTGTGCCAAGCACTAAACAAACATATATCAAAAATATAACTGTTGTCCCAGACAACTGTCAGCCTCATTATTAAACTAAAGGCATGGGAAACAGAAGGAAACAAAGAGAGAGCACCAGCCGATAGGAAAGGCAATAGCCAGAGCAAATCAACATCACAACAGGCATCAAATATATGCAGAATAATCAATTACTTTTACGCAAACTTTAACAGAGAATGAAACAGCTCTGTGATATACAGGCATCTTCAAGGCACAAGGGACAGCAGGCAAAAAGGCATGGAAGAGAAAAAATTGTAGATAAATTCTCCTTCATTGCTACGGATAGGAGATTTGGTGGGGGGGGGCAGAGTTGAGTACATTGTCTAACAGAATTCTAAATAGCTTTGGGGCTTTTTTAAAATAGCTTTTTGGGGCTTTACATTACATATAGAATTTATCATCCAGTTTCAGGCCATGTTTGTAATAACAAAACATTTGGTCTCAGACAGTCTGTTAGTCTGAGTCCTGTTTGGATTTCTCAAAAACAGAAATCACAGAAAAGAACACCTTGCCACTATTTAGGTCTTCTACTTTTTTTTTTTTTCTGTATTCTAAAAAAGATATTTAGAACACCTTATTCTAAGTTTCCAGAAGTTAGCAATAATTTCTTGATGACCTTATACTTTACAAAAACCTGTGCCTGGAAACATAAAATCTTTGCTATTAAAAGACCAAAGATTTTCCTATGTAAGAGCACAATTAAACATAAAAACAACCACAATGGGAAAAATTGAATAGATTTACAGTTTTAAAATAGCATTCATGACACAAAAGTTCATGGGTCTATTTAAATTTCAACAAAAAAATTAGGGCTTTTTTTCATTACTGCAGAATGAATTCATTGTGGGTTTTAAGTGCCTCGATTTAGGAGTTGAAGGCAATTTTTATTAATAGCACATGTAATTCCAACACAAGAGATTCCTGTGGCAGATTCATTGGCTCCTTAAACAGACACCCTTGGCATCAGTAGAAAAAAGGGCTGCATAAGAGCTGCTTGGCAAGAGGGGATCCCTGTGGCAGCGGAGTCCCTGCTGGCAGTGCCACCTCACTGCTCTCCCACAGGCAGCGTAAGCTGGAAACTTCCTGAGGACAAGGCATGAACGTGCATCCTCTCCCATCTGGAAGGAGATTCCACACAGAGATACTCATCAGCCACGGGGCTTCCTGGGTCTAAAACACCTGGGGCACGAGGACCTGGGGATGCTGTGCTCCTCGAGAGGCAGACTCAGCCATCGGGAGGCAGAGTGAGCACAATGCTCAGAGGAATGCGAGGAAGAAAAGGCCACCTTGTGGGCTGTCACTGGCTGTAGCTGACAGCTTTAATCTCTTTTGAATAAACCCTGTCTATTCTAAGAACTCTGACATACAGCAAGTGCTGGCAGAATAGGACTGACACCATCACGGCGGTCCCTCTGGTTACTATGTATGGATTCAATTTATCTCAGCCTTTTCATGGAAATAATTCTTGTGAGCCAAGCAAGAAAAGAACACATACTTCTACCACTTTTCAGGAAGGCAAATAGCCACCAGGAAAACCCTCTGTCCAGTAGAGCTTGACATGATTAAAGGTGTAATCAAAATAAATGTCTGACAATCCACCTTATCAGAAAACCTGGGAGATGTGTTCCCAGAACTTACAGATCCCCAAACTCCCCCTCTTCAGAGAAAACTGCCTTCTGCTGCATGGCCACCAAAACAGGAGACCAGGAACTGCAGTGGGCAGCCAAGAGTAGTCACACCCCCAAGGCACCTCTTCACAAAAAAAGAGAGGATTTCATTAGAGAGCCCTGAGGTTAAAAGGTAGCCATTAGTCCAAGAGGCATGAGAAAACTCTTGGGTAAAATCTTTAGAAGGGCAAGGAAGAGTGAAACAGCAAAGGGAAAATGTTAAGAAGAGCACCATGCAGTCACAAAGCAGGGGTGAAAGAGAGCACAGAGCTGCAATGCCACATCTGTCCCTCTGACTGTCCTTTGAAGGAATTTAAGGAATGTCAAAATTGGTCTGATACTGTACTAAATGCTTATTTTTCTTCTTGTTATAAATTTGATGTTAGAGTGATTTCTGGCCCTAAGAGATGAATTCCAAGCTGTCCTTGAGGTAAAAGGGCAAGAACTATCTTTACCTTACCAGTGGAGTCTCTGAAATGAGCTACATAAAGACTAAGACTAACAAATTATAAATTCTGGCTGCTGATATTCCCAGTACAAAGAACAGAGTTGTCATGAGCTATGACAGCTCTCAGGAGAGGGGAGAGAGATGCCAGGATTGCAGAACCCCTTTACATTAATAATTTTATATAAAGTTTCCAGTGGAAATATTTTGGCACATTTACCCTTGAAAAAGTCCATAAAAACCTTGTCTGAAATACGTTTATGCTTTCCCTTTCTTTGGATATTCTAATATCTCAATAATTGCCAGTGACCTAACTGCAAGGCCATTCCAGTGTTCCGTAAACCAGCATGCAGAGGGAGTGAGGAAGTTTTTCTGGTGCTGTTATCACAAAGAGAATTCCAGGTAACTGAAACTCCCTCGCAGGGATCTGAATTAATGTGGAATTCTTTTACTGGTGCTTGCTGCCCAGGCATCCTCTGCTCCTTAGCAGCACAGTTGTCTTCTCCAGTCATGGCATATATGGGCATAGGCAATTCTTGCTCCTGAAAAGCCAGTTCTTAAAACATGCTTTGGAGGATCTGAAGGCACAGGATGTCCTTATGACAGAGGCGACTTGGGGTGAAGTCACCCTGCAACCAGGTCTGCCTCAAAGTGACAGAGACTGGAAAGCAGTGACAGCACAGAGAGCCCCGGGGGCTTGCTTGGCAAACAGGGGAGATGGCAGAAGGGAAAAAAGCAAACAGTGAATGAAAAAGGCACCTGATGCAAACCAAGCATTGCTAAGCATGGAAGAGCAGGGAGGGCAGTCCCTCCACCCAGAGCAAACACTGGGCAGGGTCAGGGAGAGCCCTGCAGCCAGAGCACACAGCAGGGATCTTACGGACATGATAAAAGCTCAGTATATGCCAGATAAGGCCTGCTGGTAGAATAAAAGATCCGTAGTGTCACGACCATGATGCTATACTAAATGTATGCATCATTTTCCAAAGCCTTTCCAAAAATGACAAATTATCTCAATGCAGATGTTTCTTTATGTATTATTCCCTTTTCATATGTCTACTTTTCCTCTTACAGGCCTTTTCTGGCACTTAGGTAAATGATAAAGTCAATTGCAGAACTGTCAAAGGCCCAGGCAGCTGTCATGATAACAAGGATAACAGATATTACATATTCTTTTATGGCACAGATAGTCCTCATGGACCTCGCTGGTGAGATGAGTGTAAAAAGAATTACTGCACAATAAAACTAACTGTAAAAAAAGAAAAATAAAAGGAGGATGACAGAAAGTCAGAATAAATTATAAGGAATATCAATGAAATGTCACAACAGAAAAGCTTTTCTGTATTTGTCTTTTTATCAACAAACATTTTAACAGGCAGTGGAATGTTGCATCCCCTGACTGCTTCTGAACCAGTGCTTGAACACACGGGCTTTGCATGAATTTACACATGCAGTGGTGAATGCATAAAACCAGATTTACACACAGAATATACATGCAGAGGGAAAGACAGCTCAGATGAGGGAAAATGTTAAGTTCTTTTTTTTTTTTTTGAAGGTATCTTTCTTCCTTAGTGCTAAAAGATGAGCAGAAGAATCAGTTGGCACTGTAAAACAAGACATGTAAGTGAGCTCACAGATCTAAACGCTGCAATTGTGGGCCAGAGGCTGGAACATATGCAAAAATATTTGTGTATGTATGTAGACACAGTCAAGTTTCCGTTCTAGCTTTTTTTATGTCAGAAAATAAAGAATTTCAAGCAATTATATAGATATTTAAATAGCTGTGCACTTTATAGCTTTCCGTTTTGTGTGGTCTTGCTTTATTTCATGTGTGCCATTTACCACCTCCTGTTGCCAATGGTTTGGAGCCCAGTTCTAGGAGCTTTCTATTTGTTCACTGTTGCAGCAGACACCAAGCAACAATGTTGGCTGTAACAGCACGTACACTCAAGTCATGATTCATTATTTTTGGTTTCTAAGAGTATACATGATCCTAATCAAATTCATCTGTAAGTGAGTCAAGTGTGCTTGATTAATGCTAACGAGGAAAATCTGAGAGCAGATAGGCATGTAATTTCTGCTTCATTTAAAAGACATATTGGAAAACGAAAACCTATATTGGTGCAAAGCCTCTTTGTAAAACATTAACTATATTTTGTCTTTCTACATCTGTCAGCCATAAGTACTGACAGGTTAGGAGCGGCATTTCTCCATTGCTACTGCAATGTGATTTTTCTTGTGGAGATGTATGTGTGTCTAATTTTTGCAGCCACATCACAGTTTGTCCCTGAGGCCATGAAATATTTATAGGTATCCTTCTATGTATTTGAATTGCAGCAAGCAGAACAGTCCCACATTCTGAAAAATGAAATTTAGACATTGCGTCCCCATAGATTTCAGTAGCAGGAACCTAAATAACTTGCAGAATGGGGGCTACCATCACTCACCCAAGAGGTACAAAGTAAAAAACAGTTTGCAACCGCCTGCATTAAAAGCCACCCATTGACAGTGACTAATATACCTCAGCAGCAGCACTGATCAGGGCTCCACAAGCCCCAGCCGTGCCATGATCCTGGCATGCCAGCTGACGCAGAAATAAGCCCAGTAGGTGTAGGTAACCGTGGGTATGAAACAGAGGATTGTACAGTAACAACTCTCTTATGTAAACCTTCTTCTAGAAGCTACAGTGGCCAGAGGGAGATGCCAGCACCAATGGGGAAATGTGTTATTCCGGCATCAGCATAGCCTTCTTTTCCTGGAAGTGCACGTGTGACTCCACAGCCTGATTTACCGCAGCTCCAGTGCCTGCACTGCAGGTCTGTGACCGCTGTCTCACAGTATTCCAGGAACCTGTTCATGATAAACAGCAGACAGTGTCGCTGCCGGCTGCAAAACAGCTTATCACAGCAGCAATCTGCTGCTCCAGCGCTGCAGAGCAGGGAGAGCAGCAGCTGGGACAGGATCCTGCAGTGCTCGGGTTCGAACCCCCTGGAGGGAACAAAATAAAAACTGTTTGGCCTTACCCCAGTCTCTGCTTTAGGCAGGGAGTGTTCTGCACCAAGCCTGGCAAGGAAGCGTGCAGCAGATAGGAAGGGAAGTTACTATGGTCACATCTAACATTTGTAACCTATACATTATTGTGAGTACAGAAAAGGCAGTGACTGGATCAGTCCTCATGTCTAGCACTGGTGCAAGAGAGCAAAAATGTGTACATGAGTTCTTTAAGTGCAATACAAGCAGGAATTTGGGTGACCAGCACTAGCAAAACAAGCTACCAAACCCCATTAGAACAACAATACACCTGAGGGTTAATAGGCATGTAGAATTTTGCCTTAACAATGTTCTCACGTGCTTAAAATTCTGCACTGTGCATGCCCTCAGGAGCCACTGCTGTGGCCAAGATTATCATAACTCTTCTGCTGAGAATCACAGACTGGTCACTGTCTTGACAGTCTGGTCCCTTAGGGACTCCTAGCACATATCTAAAGTATTCAGCAATATCCATTTAGCAAAAAACAATCAAACAAAAACCCCCACCCCAAACAGTAGTAATTTCTGTCCTGAAATGGATTCCAGCAGGGTTTTCATAGCAAACTTGTAGACACAGCACTCATGCAGGAAAGGGAAAGCAGTATCTATTCCTCTCCTTCCCTGGAAGGGACCCAGAGCCATGTACACCCTGGGCTACTGCTGCACTGTACCCCCAAAGAAGTGACACAGGGCCCAAAGAAGAAGCTCAAGCCTGCCCTCCCAAACTGAATCCTCTGACCACTGCACTACGTTCCTGTAGTGTACATTCCTTTTACAGATTAGACTGTTTCCATGAAGATTATCAACCCAGTGTGTGAGTTTTGGCAAGCAGTTGCTCTCAGTCACCCACAATTCTTCTATAAACCAAGAGTTCAGAGAAGAGGAAGCTGCAGAACTGAATTACTTCAGCATATGGAGCTCCCCTATGGAAGAATAGTGAAAGGAATTGACTATTAACCAAAAGGTTGCCTTACCTTCCATGCAGGTCCCTCTTTTCATGGCTGAAAGAGACACAAAGATAACAGAACAGGGTGCACACAGGCATTAGGTGTGATTTTGTGGGTTGCTCTATTAAGGTTAGGCCCCCATGTTCCCCCTACACTGCAACAGAAGAGCTCACACGCTCATTTTTGGATCCAGCTGTCTCCCTTTCTGACACCCCCAGTAAGTGCTGGACATGCTGCTGTGTTGCACCCATTGAGCTGTTCAGGCATCAGACAACACTGGTAGGGGACTCTAAACCCCAGTCTCACACAGCACTTACCAGCCATCAGTTCTGAGAAGCATTCAAGAATTAGAGCACTCATCCCTGGTTTGGGGCATATTGAATACAGGACTCTTGGGGCCAGGTGTCTTGAAGTTCCTTATGCAGGGTCACCCACAAAGGGCTTCTGGAATCTGAACACTCTACCTTCCTTCCTTCCTTCTACACTCTCCTCAAAGAGCTGAGAGAATACCTGAATTCAGCTGAGAGGAAACTATACATTTTTGTTTGGATAATACCTCCCAGGGAATGGATGCTTGGAGACAGCCAGCAGCAAGCTTTCTTGTCCAATGAATTTAGTGTCTAAAATAATTTAAATTTAATTTAAAATTAATTAATTTAAAAATAATTTAATTTAATTTGAGGATTCAATCCTCTTTGTGTGCGTCTAATCAAGACTGTCTTGTCTCCTACAGTGTAGAGCTTTGGTCACTCATCATTGTCTAGTTGAAGAGACTGCTCCAAGCTCCATTAGGTTTTATCACTCTCTCATGGATTTTCTGTTTTGTCTGCTGACTTACTGTTATCCCATCTCCTTCCCCATCTATTGACTTAGACCACATGGGTGGAAATACATCAGAAAGTGCAGTAAAAGAGCTGCAACCTGTGGTAGCATCCCCTGCTCCTGCAAGGGGCAAGACAAATCTCTCACTTTTCCACTAAGAAAGTTTAGGATGCTTCTTCAAAACTGGACCAAAAAATCTATGAGCTAAATATCAGCCTTTTCAACCCATGAAGTAGAACAGGAAAGTCTTCGGTGCAGCTGTTTCAGTGTTGCTGCTGCCCACAGCAGTGTGGACAGAGGAGCAGCCTAAAGCAGACAGAGCTTCTTGGAGGCCTCACAGTTTAGGGTTTTTTCTGTGCAGCACTTTGCAATGACTAACTTTTGCCACAACTGCCTGAATGTGTGTTTCTATATGCAAATCTGTCTTCCTGACAAGAGTCCATCACAGCTTTTGGCTTTGAAAACCTCTCTTCTATATCAGCAATGATGGCAAACAGAAGGCACAACCATCCTGATTAATTAATCCCCACATAGCACCTCCTAGCAACCCAAGGCTGTTGTGCTAACACTTCTAGCTGGAGCTTGTAAGTGTATAACTTAACCACATGGGAATGCACTATCTCACTCTCATGAGCTCAGAAGGCTTTAAAAGAAACATTACCTACCTCAAGGCTTTCTCTGAGATGCCGTCAGCAGCTGGGCAGATAGCATGACCAACAGACAGTCACAGCAGGCAGGAAGAGAGTGTCTGATACTGAAATATGTAGTAAATTAGCAACTATTCCATTCTCCCAAAAGGCTGATGCAGCCACACATTCAGACCTTAGCTGTGTACACTACAGCAAATGACAAGGAATTCCAGAGAACAAATGATACCTTTTTGGAAGGCACCTAAACACTGAATTTGCATCAGTGAGTTTATACAGCATTAAGTGCTGATAAACAACTGGAGACATGCCCATCCAAGATGCAGGGCAATTCACAACTTCCATGGATTTTTGTTGCTCTGAAACACGCTATGGGTGTGATGGCAGACACCAGGTTCCATATTCCAACAGCACTGAAGCTTCTACCACTGAAGCTTCTCAGATGCACTAGCGAGGGCAAAGTCACATCCTGATAATAACTGAAAGATTACATTTAATCCTTCTGTCTGACTTGGCAGGTTTTTAAGGTGTTGCTTCAGAATGTCTATAACCTTGTGTTTTTAAGATGCATCTTTTACTAGAAAATATTAGTTAAGCAAAGTTAGCAGAGAGAGGCATCTCAGCCATCCTGAAGTATGAGGAGAAAAGTATGTCTCCAGCATTTACACTTGAGACAAACCAGGAGACTCCACCACCAATGCTGCTGATTTACCTCCAGTAACTGCTTTACATTGGAATGCACATCCACCTGAAGTACTGCCCCAGCTACAGGAGGTCAGTTTACATGTTCTTTGCTGAAATTAATTAACATGAGGAGCAGAGATTTATATAATAATTAATTAATTTTCAACATGCTATGTTACCAAAAAGCCCAAGGAATGTTTACAACCAGTGGATCTCCAGGCAATAAGGATATACACAGAGATCATTTGAGATTAAGGCTCCTGCCTGTCATCACATACTGGAGCATGAATGTGCACCTGGTAGACTGGGACAACTTTAACAGCTGCAGATTATTCTGTGAGCCCAGAGTGCATAAAAGGGTGTCTCAGGAGTCCTCACCCACGTTACCACTGCTTATAAATGTTCTAACACTTGCAAACAATTTTTAAAATCTAGAAATCTGGGATTTTTTAGTTTTTCATTTAAACATAATAAAATGCCTTTTACTGTCACTGAATTATTCTCTGGTAATGAGAGACACATCGAAGTGATCTGGGAAATGTTGGTGCTCCTCCCTCCAGGCAGCACTACACTACCCACTTAGGAGATTGGGATGGTTCCTCACCAGACTCGTCTCCTCTGAGCAGCACATCACATCAGTAGCTATAATGTCATCTTCTCTGCAGGTCTCCTCTCACACGTATTTCTAGCACCACAAATGTGTGTCCCCCCTCCTAAAAAGGGCAGAGAGATCCTCTATTGAGATTAGCCAGCCAAAAGGCTGAGGAAAGTTGTTCCTTCTCAAGTCCAACCATTCACAGCAGCATTAGGTGGAAAACTCGAGGTGGGAGTAGGAAGATACCGGGGTGGGTTTTTGTAGGGACTCGGTGGGGTGTCAGAAAGCAGCAGCCACTGCACTTGGGCTGGGGTCGCACCGCCAGCATCCCCACGCAGCCTCCCAGCCCACAGCCACAGCCACAGGGCACTGGGACAGTCCTCAGGAACTGGGCTGGGGGCCAGGAGACTGCTCTCCTTGCTCCAAGGCAGTGCAAGATCAGAGCTTCTCATCAGCACAAATCACCAGCACGACTGCTGTCCATTGCAAATCACATACTGAATTCTCTCAATCAAACTCCCTAAGGACAAAATATGTTTCCTGACCTGACAAATCATGCGGGGAGCTGGAGGAAGGGGGGAAAATTACTTTGAATATTTTCTGATTGAAAGGAAACCCTCGCCCTTCCACTCTGCCACGCCCAGGGCTGGCATGGGTCTCCTTACCCTGACCTGGGTGCAGCTCCTAGCTGGCCACAGCCACAAGCAGGAGGGGTGCTCCCACAGCAGAGAGGGAACTGGAGAGTGTCAGAGGAGTTCAGCGCTGAGAGGGCATTACTTCCGAGGAACGCTTGCTCAAAGTATCTTCTCATCCTCCTTCTCAGCTCCTGATTTTTTGGTTCCTGACCTATTTCCTTGTAAGAAAGGAGAAAGGAAAGGGTTCCTATTGCAGATGTTCTTCAGGGCTCAGCAGAAGCCTGTAGTGGGTCCAGACACAGTTACTGCCTCTCTGGCAGCACAATCACCCTCAGCCACACCAAAACAGGACCTGCTGTTGACAGCTGCTGGTAGCAGCCAGGGGCTGGACATTGGGTAATTAATTTTTAACTTTTCATTAGACCAGACTGTGCATCAGCCCCGTTGGCAGAGACTGTCTAAAAGCTGTACTCATTCACAAGCTCTCATCAGTCCCAGCTCCAGGCAGCTCAGCAGATTCTCATGGATTTGGGCAAAGCAGAGAAGCACATAGCTTTGGCTAATAATGAGCAACCTCTATAAGGGTTTTCTGGTCACCAGAAGTTATCTGCCCAGGACACTGCCTAATGAGATGGAAACAGCACCCACTTTGATAGGCAATTATCAGGGATGCAAGAGAATGTTTCCCCACATTTTACCAGACTTTTCCCCATGGCCTTTCTCAGGTGGTACTTCCTCAGTTCTTACAGATGTACTTTAGGTATCATCACACTGGAATCAACCCAGTCAGTTTTGGTTTGGATGCTGTAGAAGACGTGTCTTAGTGGGACATGTACTGACCACATGGTGAGCACCTGGAGGTGGAATCAAGTGGGCATATCTGAAGAGACTAAAGGAGCAAGGCACAGTAGTTTCAGATACTTTCCACAGCAGGTCAGCCCCTGTATCTTGAACTCCGCTCTGTTGGCAGCCGAGCACACCTAAGGGGCAATGGCTCACAGGTAACAGGTAAAAACACCTGAAGAGTGCCAGGCTTGCTTGAACTGACTCTGGGCATATTTATGATTCAGCAAAAAAAGCAAAATGCCAAACTTGAAGCACTGATCCTCTTCTGCTCAGTTCTTATCCAAGGATTTCAGGAGAAGCATGGCCTGAAAGAAATTTTGTGTGTGGTCTCAAGATTTTATTGCCTAATTGTAATACAGTAAGAATTAATTATGTCCCACAGGACTCTGACCCTCCCAAATGAAACTCCAAGATCCTGGATCCTGATAGAATGATGTAAAGTGGCCAAATTTGGTAATGAATAATTTGGGACCTTCCATGATCTTAACCACCACTGAGGGAAGACTTGAAGGCTATAATGTTGTAATGGAACAACCTCTTCCAACTATTATAAAACATGGTAACTTAGAGAAGTGCTCAGGCTGCCTTAAATCACTTACAAGATCCTACTGACTTCTGCTAGCCCTGGAAATGAAAGGAACAGAGCAGTTCATTTCTACTTTTTCCTCTTGGCTTGTAGCCAAGGCTTGGAGAAGGATGCCAACATCAGCCAGATGTGCAGAGACACAGGCGCACTGAAACTCAGCACTATGGCATCGAGCTTGTCAGTGTTTTCCCCATGTTCAGCAATCACAGCCCCAAGCTGGGTGAACAGACATACCCTGCAATGCCTGGGGAGAGCTGAGCACCTCAGCTGGGGTCCACAAATGCCTACAGCATCACAAGAAAGGAAAGACACAAGGGCATTTTAATCATGGTGCCACGTCTTTGACAACTAAACACGGACCTGAGATTATCCTCAAGGAATTTATTGGTTCAGGTAGGTGTTTAGTGTGATCAGATGTTTCACAGCTCAGCCTGCAGCTGCAGAGTGGTTTCAGGAGTCTGAGTTTTTCAGTGCCTACAGCACCGCTAGGGCAGTACTCAGGTACCCAAATTCCTTTGCCTGTGTAACCCTCAGTGTCTGCACTTGTTTCTGGAGCTGTCAGGTGCCCACGGTCAGGTGTCAGCTGCAGCTTTTATTTACAAACTCCGGTAATTCCCATCAGTTATCAACCGGCATGGACGGATCATTCCTGGCCGGGAGGTGTGGTGCCATCACAACTCAGGACAGAGCCGGTCACCAGAGCGAGGAACCTCACTGATTCCAGTGCAGAAACAGAGACTGTGCCTTACTACTGCCTGGAAGCAGCGATCAGATTCACATAAGCAAAGTCACCTTCCGGGTGCCAGGCGCTCCCGAAGCACGACAGAGATCTCTTGTCGCCGTTGCCTTTGCGGGGTCCCGGGCCAGACCCCATACCCGGCTCTCCCCGGCCCAGGCTCTGCTCTCCTCGCTCGCCGGCTCCGGCACCGGGACCGACAGACGGCGAGCAGCTGCTGCCACCCTCAGGTCACCCTCCGGGAAACCTCGCTTTCTGCCTTTGCTGAGGGCTGACTAGAACAAAAGGAAATGAAGAGCGATCGCAGCAAAGCCGCCGGATGACGGGACTGTCACACCTTACTGGCGTGCCGGCACTGCTTCCTGTGGAAGCGCCGACAGGTTTCATCTGCTGTGTTCTGTGGAGGAGCTGGAGAA
Organism: Pardalotus punctatus; assembly: GCA_013400915.1. NCBI lineage: Eukaryota > Metazoa > Chordata > Aves > Passeriformes > Pardalotidae > Pardalotus > Pardalotus punctatus. The sequence goes on along the minus strand of VZTX01022521.1, from coordinate 74,342 downwards.
GAGGCGTCTCTGACATAAAAGGGCTCAGCAGGAGGACCGGCAGGGCCACAGTCATAGAATCATAGAATTGTTTAGGTTGGAAAGACCTCCAAGATCATAAATTCCAACTTTAATCTGGCAATGCCAAGTACAGCAATATTCGTGTCCCCGGGTGCCACTCCACCACTTTCCCGGGCAGACTGTTCCAGTGCTTGCGCCCCCTCAGGATTGAGTTTCAGGTCCAGGTAATGGGGCTGCAGAGCAGACCTGCAGCCAGGGAGCAGCACACAATCCTTCTCTGATTCGTCATGCCTCAGCTCTCCCCAAAGCCTCCCAGCCCAGCACACCTGGGCTGCCAGCCAGGCAAGTGCATCCAGCCTACTGGAATACACAGTTCGAAGAAACCTGTGCCTGCCCCAGGAGTGACACCTTCAAGGACTGTAATAGCAAGAGTGAAACTGAAAACAAGAGCTGAAGAAGGAGGTGGTCTCAAGTCACCTTAATTTCACACTTGCAATGCCCCAGGTAAATCCCCAGCTGAAATTAGACACTCACACCCTTACACTCCTCTTACCCAGCAGTAATTTCCCATTTGCAGCTAGAACCACTGCTGTGGCCAAGGCTGGAGAAAAGTCCTGCATCAAGCTGTCCTAACTTGCTTTTTAACAAGTGTTTTGCTTGCATTTATGCCACTAGGCACCACCTACATCAGCTTGTACCAGCTGAGGAGCACAGGCCTTGACACAGGTGAGATAAGAGAGCAACAGGGGAGAAAACTGCCAGTGCTGGGAGCCAGAGTATCACTCCAAAGGCAGGCAGTGCCCCTCCTCACTTCCAGAGCTGCTGTATTGCAGGAGGAGGGGTGAGCTTGGTGGAGAGAACTTGGCTTATGGCAGTCCTTTGCCGCAAGGGGCTTGGCTTTTACTGCCTAGACAGTTAAACAAAAAACAACTTCAATGCGGGCAAAATCTTTTCTCTTATTGCTCTCCTGCTATAAGACCACTGCTATACCTGTGGTCTTTTCAGCTCTGTGATACCTCTGCAATTCTCCCAGGGAAGAGATTAATTGTCTGAGGATAACTTTTACAGGCACATCTCAGTGCAGAACTAAATAAGCTGTGTTCTGGGGGAAATTTTAGGTACGCTTGACAATGTGTGCTTAAGCTGAGTGCTGGTGATACAGGTCTTTCTTGGAAGCTTCTTTCGGGAGGTTGCTTGTGTGCTGAAGTAGGGGGAAAGAATAAATTATTTTTTCCAAACAAGTTTTGTTCATAGGAGTGTCAAGTTCAGCAATATTTTAATCTCCAGCATGTTCTTACCTTCTAATATCTGTTGGATTCTGAGACCAAGGTAGTTTCTGAGCTGTGTTTAGCTTTTAAATCAAAGGTGGGATTTCAGAACTTGCAACACTTCAGCAGTTTCTTCAACAGCTTTTCAGACCATTAAAGCTTGCAGCATCTTTGGGAGAAGATACAGATTGCTATGGCTTTTGAGTTATGCTTTTCTTTATTGTACAGCTGTGCAAAACAACATAGTTTGTCAATGGCCAGACAAAGAGTAGAGTTAGGGCAAAAGCATCTTGAGGAAAGCTGGTGCTACAATTTCAAGTGGCTGTCAGATTTAGGCAACCTTCCACTGTTTATCTGCATGCTACAAACTCCTTGGTTAACTCTGGCTTCTGGAAGCTGCCAACACACACTTAGAGAAAGATCTCATAACTCTTTCCAGGCTGCTGATTTCATACTGGTCATATTGAGTTTTCCTCCACAAAGCAGGATTCCTGAATTCTTTCATCATATCAGATTTTAAAATCTCACTCTTTCTGAGGAGATTCTTTTGTTCTATATCTATCACAGGTTTTAGATCCCAAGGAGCTCTTGATGATAGTCAGTGACCCTTAGTCAGTCACAGGCCTCTGTACTTTCTCCATATTCCCAACACAGTCCAGGAGATCACTTACGTTGGATGGAGCCCTTGAAGGTCTTCTAGTTTAACCTTCGACTGAGAAAAGGACCAACTTCAATATTAGACCAGGTTACTTGGGATTTTGTTCCAGTCTGGTTTTGGAAACCACTAAGGATAGAGCTTCCACAGCCTTCTGGGAGGTCTCTTTCAATGTTAATATCTTCTGCTCTGTGTGTGTGTGGTTACTATCATTATTACTATTATTATTATTATTATTGTTAATATTATTATTATATCCAGTCAGGTTTTCTCATTCTCCAGTCTATAACTGTCTCCTCTTACTCTTTTGTTCTGCACCTCTCATAAGAGTTCAGGTCCACCTTCTCTCTAAACCGTAGGTCAGATTACTGACTTCCCGCACACACAGCCAAGTGTTGCATGGAATTTGACTAATTTATCTTCACACCACTGCTATCAGATGAAGACTTATTAACTGCATTTATGAGATGGAGCATAGATACTAAAGACAGCAATTAAAAGTCCCAGAATCACAGAATATGCTGAGTTAGAAGGGAACATCAGGATCAGCAAGTCCAACTCCCAGCGCTGCACAGCACCATACCCAAGAGTCACACCGTGTGCCTGAGAGTGTTGTCCAAACACTTCTAAATTCTGTCAGGTTTGGTACTGTGACATCTTCTCTGGAGAGCTGTTCCAGTGCCCAACCACGCTCTGGGTGAAGAACCTTTTCCTGATATCCAACCTAAACCTCCCCTGACACAACTGCAGGCCGTTCCCTCAGGTCCTGTCACTGGGCACAACAGAGCAGGGATCAGTGTCTGTCCCTCCTCTTCCCCTCACCAGGAAGCTGTAAGTGCAACGAGGTCTCTCCTCAGTCTCCTCTCCTCCAGCCTGAACAAATCAAGTGACCTCAGCTGCTCCTCATACAGCTTCCCCTCAAGGCTCTTCAGCATCTTTATTGCCCTCCTTTTGATGCTCCCTAATACTTTAATATCTTTCTTTTATTGTCGTGACCAAAACATTGGCTAATTTGGAATGACCGCTATGAAATGCTACAAGATTTCTATATATATAGAAAATACCAATTCAATTCACATCAGCTGCAACACAACTTATTCCCAGGTTGCTGTCAATCCTCTCAGTGGGATGAAGCAAGGAAACAGAATATGTTTTCACACAAGACTTCACTCTGATGCATGTGTACATGTGTACAAAGCCATTAAATGTCCACGAGGTGACACTAATCCTGAACATCCGCAGCTTGCAAAACAGCATCTGTGTCCTTTAAGAGATCATGCTGCAATGAAGGTTACAAACTTTTTCATCTGGATCATACTTTCAAATTTCCAGTGATTCACAAATCAATAGCAAAGAAGTCAACGACTCTAAAATCTTGCAGACGTGAGCTGAGAGGAAACAATTATTTTGCCAGTGACTCCGCAGGTGCATTGGGTTTGAGTAGGAAGATTTTGGCAGCAGGGGGGCTAGAGGTGTGGTTCTGGGAGAAGCTGCTTAAAGCTTCCTCCATGTCTGATAGGGCCAATGCCAGTTGGCTCCAAGGCAGACCCACAGCTGGACAAGTCCAAGTCAATCAGGAATGGTGGTGACATCTCTGGGATAATGTGTTTAAAGGGGAGACAGAGAGGAAGGGTCAGGAAATGTGGAACAGCAGCTGGAGGAGTGAGGGTGTGAGAGAAACAGTGGCAGAGCAGGATGGAGAGGAGAAGGCTCCATGTGCCAGAGCTGAGGTTCCCCTGCAACCCATGGTGCAGAGCATGGAGATCCACAGTGGAGCAGAGATCCACCTGCAGCCTTTGGAGAGTCCCATGCCAGAGAAGGTGGATACCTGAAGGAGACTGTGACCCCATGGAAAGCCCATGTTGGAGCAGGACCTCTGGCCCCATGGAGAGAGGAGCCCATGTGGGGCAGGTTTGCTGGCAGCACTTGTGACCACACAGGGGCCCCACACTGGAGCAGCCTGTTCCTGAAGGACTGCACCCCATAGAAGGGACCCACTCCGAAACAGCTTGTGAAGAACTGCAGCCTCTGGAAGGACTCACATTGGAGAAGTTTGTGGAGGATCGTCTCTGATGGGAGAGACCCCACGCTGAAACAGGAGTAGAGTGTGAGGAGTTCTGTCCCTGAGGAAGAAAGGAAAAGACAACCTCTGAAGAACTGACTGCCACCCCCATTTCCTGTCCCCCTGCACTGCTGGGAAGGAGGAGGGAGAGAAAATTGTGGGGGATGTTGAGCCTGGGAGAAGTGAGGGTGTGGGAGGTTGTTTAAGATTTATTTCTCATTATCCTATTTGGAATTTGATTAGCAATAAATAAATTGATTTTCCGAGTAATCTGTTTTGCCCATGATGGCAATCAGTGAGTGTTCTCTCCCTGTCCTTAGCTTAACCCATGGACCTTTTATCATATTTTCATGCCCCTGTCCAGCTGAGGAGGGAGTGATAGAGCAGCTTTGGTGGGCACCTGGTGTCCAGTCAAGGTCAACCAACCACAATGAGCATTTGCCAAAAGCAGAATGGTGACACCAGGAATCATGGGGTCCATTACAGGACCTGAAGGAAAGCACTCCAACTCTTTTCACCAAACTCAATTCTTCTTTCTATCTAGTAGTGGTAGCTGGTTCCAGTCTTGATTCTTTTTTTACCTTTCATCCCCACACATCCTGCTCAGTCAGCAGGACACAATTTAAGCCTTTGTTTACCCAGTCTTGGTCCTTCCTCCTGTCATCTCCTTGCTTCCCTAAGTCCCCTCCACTTTCCCTCTCTGTGACAATCCTGATCTCGCTGGGATATACCAGTAACATATACCCCATACCACCTTGGCTATAGTTTTACTGCTGTGAGTGACATGGTTCTTTTTTCCTCCTGGAGGTGGATGGGGTGGCTGATTTAGGATAGGGATGAGACAGTTCCTTGCTGTCAGCTGTGACACTGCCCTGGCCAGCAGTGAGCAACTGGAATCAAGAATTGCAGAAAGAATCTTGTGAATCAACTCTCATCAGACTGCATTTAGTCACTCTGTGGGACATGGGGCGTTCAGGGCTTGATCACTGGTAAAAGCTCTGAGGCAGTACAGCTTGCTCAAACTGGTAACACTTTGCAGTTCTGAGTCTCATACAAGCCTAGTGTAGAAGAAATTGGGACATTTTAGCGGCTCAAAAGAAAGAAGTTTTTACCATACACATTCTTACTGCCTGGTTGGTTTCTTTTTGGGGGGTGGTGGTTTTTGGGGGGNTTTTCAAATATTTATAAACTGGTGCAGAAACTAAGGGGAACAGTGAGAAAAACATGCTAGTGCAGAAGCCATGCCTTTTCCTCCTATCTTTTCCCACCTCTATTTTAAGTCCTAATCCAAAACATGAAGGCAAGAAGGCATTTCAGCAGAAGGGTTTCCAGTTCTGGAATAAGGACAAAACAGTGTTTTCTCCTACTCAGTCTTAGGAACAAATCAGATATTTTTGCTGAAGGTTTTGATACAACACAAAAATAAATCAGCCTGGCAGCACAAAATTGATGGGGGAAAAGTTTAGTCCAAAGAGGAAAAGTTTCATAGCAGCAAAGGAAGGAAAAAAGTGCTGTATAGCAGGAAGTGCTGACCAGCTTTAGCATTAGGAAATACTGTTAACCTCTTCTACGTTTGTAGTACATATATCAAAGTGACATTAGCATGAATAACACACAAAGGTTCATCTGCTTAACTCATTGCTTTGGGAATTGAATTTAGATCTCAGGTCTCCAAAGTTTTGGATAAGCCTTGTCTCCTGCACAGAACTCTGTTGACTCAATGAGGCTGTGGAGACCTGTCTGCCCAAACCACCTACAGGATGAAAACCCCATCAAAGGCAACATGTTCCAGGTGGAGGGAGAAAATTTCAGACTGCACTTCTATTGTTGAGCAAAACTATCCCTCAAAAGGAACCTTGAAAAATCAAGGGTCAAGGGGGAGCTCACTATTATATGTCATAACTCACACTCTAGAAAACTAAAACCTGGGCCAAGGTAGTACTACATGAAGAGAGGAAAATTATCTATGACCAATTGACAGAAAACACCCAAAAAGCTAGCCCACAGGAGCCCAGGCTTTTGTCAGAGTGACTGACATTTTGCCTACTTGGAAGGAAATTAATTAGAGGAGAATGAAGAGCATATATTGTCAAGTGGGTGTAAATCAAACTAAGCAAACAAAGGAGTTCAGGGAGAACTCAGGCTAACATCAAGGCTGAGAGAGAAAAGGCTGGAAGCACCAACAGCCACAGGAGATTTTAGACAAACATATTTCCTTCAAATATGCTTATATTTCCACATGCTGATGAAAAGTCAGGTGAAAGGTAGCAGCAACCAATGTATCTGAGAAGGGAAATTTCTAGCACAATACTCACAAGTTGGTTGCAGTGTTCAGGACTTCTTACCTGGTCCTGACTGGTGCTGCTTGTGCAAACATGTACCACCTCTCATGAACGGAACACCGCACGATACATTCTAAGTCCTGTGAGTGCCTATACCTACAAAAGCAGTCTTGCTTTTGTACTAAGGAAAAGAACACAAGGCCTTGTTAAAAACAGATTTCAATTCAGCTTATTCTTCAGTTACTCTATAAAGCCCAAAATGGTTTTTCTCATTGTTCTTTATAGCCTTCCCAGATCTTCTAGCCACAAACACATCATTTATTTAAGCCACACATAAACAACTATGATTTACGTCAACTTTTCATTCAGTGGAAGGCACATGAAAGAACTACTTTCCTTCTGTGTGCTACTTGCCTGCAAGGGCTGGAGCACATCTTTCCAAATTCCTGGTGGTAAACCCAAGCAGTTGTCAAAGCTTGTTCCATATTTGGCACTTTGAGAATTTCTCATGAGTTTATTCCATTACAGAATCATTCAGTCACCATTTGGCACCTCTCTGTACCAGATGATGAGTGAAAGAACTTTACAACCTCTGAAAAAGGCAGACCCTTAACTGGACTTGATGTCAGCCTCTTGTCAGAGTGCAAGACAATGCAGTTGCCATATGAATTTGTATGACTCCCAAGTGAATGGAGTTAGAATTCAGCTTGCTGTTCTGCAAGTGAATAATGATAAAGGGTCACCATCTCAATGACAAGAAAACCTGTGCCAAGATGGTTAAAAGCTGAATCAACAAAAAGAGTCATATGAAACCAGTTAAAAAAAACTTTGCTGCAGTATACAGAAATAAATAAAACACCACTCCTTCTGCTTTTTAAAATCAGGGTTGGTCTCAGGCAGGAACATGCAGTACACTTGTCTCTCTGGCAGCATGCCCTGTACCAGAAGTAATTGAAATTCTCCAAAATCCCCTCCTCCCATCTAAGACCTGGCAGGGAACAAACACAATATTGATTGCTATATCTGAGGACTGGCTGACAGGCCTCCCTGCCTAGTGTGATTCAGACCTGCAGCAGCCATTCTAAGATTAGCAGACCATTCCCTAAGAGCATTCCCCTGATCTTCTGACAGGGTGAGCACTCCTCTCTGGGCCACTGGTGCAAACCAGCTCAGATCGGTGTTATTCCAGGGTGTCCCCTACAAGAGTCACAGCTCAGATGGAGCACACCCTGACCTGATAACCCCCAATATCTCACACCTATAAAGGCACTGGGATGTTTAGCAGGCACTGCACTCGGCACTTGCTGACGCAGGCATACCTCTATGCTGACCCGACAGCACTAATAAATGTCAAATTTCGGCAATCTTTGTTTAGCATTTGTTGAAAGAATACACTGCTTGCCACTGCACTTGCACATGTAGTATCTGCTGCTCTTCATGCTGCACTGAAGAAGCACCATTTGAGACCTATCATTAGGCAGTCTTGCCTTGCTCTTTGGCATGTGTCCATAAGAACTACCATTTGGTGGATGAACACTTGTGTCCTTCAAAAAACTGGAAAAGGCAACTAAGTACATTAATTAACATCTGGTATTTCAAGCATTGCACTAGAACACAGCCATTGCTTCAACATCCCTTGCTTCTCCCTTTCTGCAGAGCAAGTCTTTGCTCTAAGACACTAAGACTGATTTGTGAGACCATGCAACACAAACTACATAGGGCTTTAGAGCTGGCATCACTGGCAAGGAATCCAGAAGCTGCATTTGAGACCATCTGCTAGACCAAGTATCAGGTCCTCCTGATACTTCTCTTTCAGCACCAGCCACCTCCCCATTCCCTAGGGTTTCGCACTTGTTAAGAGAAAGGGCAACATGGCATAGCCGGAGACTTGAAATCCCCAGTATACCTTACCAGTCAACAGTCAGGTTACGGTAAATTCACTGGGGCTTTTCCTAGGAAACATTTCTCACCTATGGGTGAAGAAATTTACATGTCCTCCTGCTGCAGTCTGTATGGAAACACTGATTAATATACTACGATAATATGTGAGCAGTGTGGGCTAGTATCATTATGAAAGCTGTTGCAGACTACTGTGAGAGAATCACAGATGGCACAATAAATTAAGAGTCTGTATTCATGCTTCCTATATTCTCCACAATCTATTCTTCCACTGAGAAACATAATTTTCCAGGATAAATAAAATTTCTGAATCAGATTTTCAATCTGCATCACATGTAATGCCATGTACAACCTGTTACTTGGATTTAGATGGCAGTTCTGCCAAGTTTTACTCACATAACCAAAAAGCACATGCACACTTCTATCATGCCCTGAAGTTGTGAGAGGTTAAGTGGGAGATACACGTGGCTGGCTGGGTGGATGCTGGAGGAGCTGTCCCCTGAGCATCACCTTGCAGCTGCCACTGCCAGAAAGAGATTTGGGACAGCTTGGCATAGCTGGGCACAGACTGAAGCTGTGACTGGCATTGAGTGTGTTTGTATAGGCTGCTTTGGCCTTCTTAACCTTGAAGAAACATTACTTGGTGTGACAGCATCAGCAGAGAAGGCCAGCATGTGCGCCTATCAACAGGGACAGGAATGAAATTACAGATTTATGGGCAGCACAGACCTAATTATGATCAGTCTCAGATAATTATTAATTACAATGACCAATCAGATTGCCTAGAATCTCCTCCTTGAGCTACAAAGCTGCAAACCTTGTCCTTGCTAAGTGAAACAAGCCATATGAACTTTGCCTAGCAGCAAATGGGCACCACAGCAGCTGGATAAGCGTGGCCACCACACCACCACACACAGGGGTAAGAACAGGCTCTTTAGCAGCCAGCCTAAAATGTTAAAGATTTAAACTCTACCTTTTAGCATAATTCTAATTGTTACCAAGAACACACTATGCATGCCAAAAAGATGTTTGGAATTATCAGCTTTCTCAATCATTCTCTCACTTTGGTCTTCATTATTTCCTGGTGTCATTCAGCATTTAGAGTCAAAGGAAATTTTAAAAAACCCTCTGAAATAAATATGGATAGCAAACAGGTCAGTGCACATGGCTTTCAAGTTCCAAAACTCCATCAAAATGCAAGGAAAATGTCTGATGATGGGTTAGGATGGGCTGTGAATTCAGTGACAGTCCAGGGAATGAGGGAATACTAGCAATAACACAGAGAATAATTTTAAATGTTTTCTAAACTTTGGTTGGGCTTTTAGGCTCTGTTGCCACATATACCAAATATCAAGAGGTGGTACATCATGCGACACAATGCAGGATTATGACCATGGAGCCCTCTTCTTGTTCAAGGTCTTTCAAAATCTGTAAGTTTGCAGTATTTCGAAAAATTATCTATTCTTCTGCTCTTGTGAGCCTTTCAAAGTACTTCATTTAAAAGGTACAAACTGATTTTGAATGTTTGTGTTTTCAAAGAAGGGAATTACAGTCATTAAAAAATACCATAAAAATGCTCAGTACTTCAGTGTTGGGCAAAAAGCATCCTTAAAAGGAGTTAACAAAATGAAGATAATTCTGTACTATGTATGTCTGAGAAATAAAGTTTATTTTCCCAAGTAAAAGCAATAGGACAATTTCAGAATATTTTGACAAAGTGTCAAGCCATGGCCCCAGATTTATGGACATTAGTGACTATTGCTCTGAATGTCATTCAATTGTAAATTCAAGGGAAAAAAACCATCTACCTTGTTATAAAACTGCATTTATACAGATACATAACTTTTCACTGTTACAACAAAAATCCAACCAGAGTCTTGTTAACAGCATATACACATATACAGCATTGCCTAATTTATAAAAGCTTGCTGAAGAGTTGCCAGCTTTACAAGCAATAAATCATCATGATCAAATCAAAACTACAAACCAAAGTAGACTTACAGTAGAAATGTGCATAAAAACAATCTTATTAATTATGATATCAAAGGAACAGAAGACTGGAATGCAAAGTTAGTTTTAAAAATCTGTATTATAATTACAGCAAGTATGATTAACTTAGTAATAACTGTAACTTTGGATAAACCCAGGAATCACATTTACCCAGAAACCTCGTGAGAAACACACAAAACAGAACTAAGCAAAAAGAACAATAGGTTCCGCACATCAGCTGTTTACAAGCCTATGACAAGGAGGATGCAAGTGGTAAAGAAAGGCACTTAAATTTTATTAGGTGGAGAAGTAGGATTGGTTACATTCTGGAAAATGAAAGAAACATTCTCTTTTATCCTTTCAAGGAAAGGATCAGCAAGAGTCTGATGTTGCCCAGAGAAATGCTTCCATTGCATCAACTGTGACATGGAAAGTGGTTTCTTTGAATTAGGCTTCCCATGGTTTTGTTCAAGCTGGCAGCTTCTAGATACAGGAGGCTTTTCTGAGGAAGTATCTGGAAAAAATGATGCAGTAGACTAATAAGAGAAAACTAAGACAAAAAATTTCAGTCTGAATCAATAAGACAGTTAGTGATAACAAACAAGAAAAAACAGAACAGCACACATAATTGTTCTCTATCAATGAAACCCAAACATATATCCAGAGTAAGAGGGGGAAGGCTGTTTCTTGCTCAGTGATTGAGGGTTATCAAAATCACCATATGCTAGCATAAAGACAAATCCTTTTATGCATAGCAATTTCTTTTCCTCTGTCTTCCTAATTCTATGACATTTGGGCTGCTCCCAATTCCTTAAGTAAATCTGAATCTAGATGTAAGTTGCAGCAAAATTTATGCTACCTTCAATTTCTTCCCAGAGGAATCACTCCAGCCAGCTAAGAATAGTTTGAGTAGCTGTTCCTTTGACTCAGCACACTAGATCTGTACACCCTGTACATCCTGATTATGCCAAGTTGTTCAACATACACAATACTGTGTATCACAGTAAGGAAAATACTATTGCTGTGAAGCACAAAGAGATGAATACACTTTCAACAAAGGATCCTAAAGCCCCGAATAGTATCAGGTCATTGCAATGCATGTCACACGTCAATGGCTTTATGATTCATCTGATGCCTGGGATAAATGAAGAAATAATTTTATATGGAAAAAAATTGCATCAATACTGTTTCTGGTTTAAAATTTGTCATCAAATATTTTCATAGCAGTATTATGTGCTCCTTAGGAAAGGCCAGTGATGTGAACAGCATGACTCAGAGTATTCCTGAGTTTTTTTAAGTTTCAGAGGGCCCATAAAGACTCATATACACAAAACTTTGCTTTTGACTGACATGATGCAAGTTTGAAGTAGATTTGAAATATATTCTCTTACTGGGCAGAAGAAAATTTAGAATAGATGCTTTTACAGATTGTGCCATCCTAACTCGTAAAGTACACTATGATCAGGTAAAACAATATGCTTACAACTTGTAGCTGATCTGAAGGCCAGCAGAATAGCAAGCAACCCAACTGTATGATCCATGCACAGGAAATTTCTTCCTTTCAAGACCCATAATTTTCTAAAGATGACCCCAATGTGAAGGGACCACAGGAGGTGATGGTTGTGAGGCCTGTATTATATTATTCAGCCACTCTTTAGCTTATCTTTTGAATCATACTTGCTAGAAATGGAGGAGAAAAATCCGTGAAAGCTCTCGGCTTTTCTGTGTAGCAGAATCTATCCCCAGTAACCCGGAACCTGGTTCCCTGATGCACTAATCTGACAGTTCTTTGTTGTTAGGAAAGGCAAAGAGACCAGCTAGTAGTAGCTGCATTCTGGGGTGATCAAACTAAAGACCATGACTCAGAACAATTTGACTATGGACACAATAAGCCAGCTTGTCCTCTGCTCTTTAGGAAATCAAACCTTCCCCTCACTCTTATCATTACCACCACTTAGGTCTAATAATGGCCTTCAGGCTTTTCTTGGATTTACTGCCGAAAGGTTCTGCTCACTGGGACCAGGAACTACCCTTGAGGAAGTCACAGAATCCAAGAGACCAAGGTTGTGGTTGAATTGATGGAACCAATGTGTGTTCAAAATGTAAGATAAGAAATTAATATCTTAAGACAATTGCAAGCTGCTAAATAAAATTACAAGCACCAGTGCTCATCACAGCAGCAACACAAAATTTCTCTGTATTTCTGCACTCCAGGAACCACACCTGTCTCACTGCATACCACTGGGAAAATTTGGCTAATGTTTAACACAAAAGGTGCCCTTCCCACGCAGATCCTGTAATAGTACCTAAGTGGAGGATGGCATACTTTAGAGCATCACTTATGCAAAAACAGAAGGTCGAATTTTTCAGTCATTAAAGAAAGATACAAAGATGATTTAATCAGCATGTGGAGCAAAAATAAAGGAGATAATAAAATTCTTATGGCTATAGAAGCCCTGTGTTATCACTAGCCAAGTCCTCCCCACTTCAGGCAGAATGAGATGAGAAAGAAACACAAGTCTAATATATTAACTGGGAACATGCAAACCATGAAGCAAAATAGTATTGGGTCTGCATTACTTCTTTTCTTGCCCCTGTCTATTGAGAACACACACTTTTGTACCCATTTATTGAGTTCTTTTTATTGAGGTATTTGCATGCATTTAGAAGATACCAGTATTGACTGGTACCACACTATCACACCTGTAAATAGCGTACATGGATATTTCATGCCCAGAAAAGAAACATACCAGGGCAATAGACACCCTTTCCTTTAAGAAACTAGATGAGCTATAAAAACTAAAATAGGTAAGATGCAAATATAACTTATGATAATTTATTTTTAAAATCCTGTTCCTAACTTAAACCTATATACCTATATGCAGCAAGGTATGAAAGCAACTTTGAAACACCAAAAGAACAGGAGACAGGTTCCTACAGAAAGGATAGATGTGAGTATTTGCAACTTGGCTTTACAACTGCCAAGGGAGTCTTCCAGCATTTCTCAAATAACTATTTTAATCATCCTGCATCAGCTTTAGTTAATAGCTCAGAAATGAAGGCTTATATACAGAGAGTTGGCATAGATCTTCACCTGTTGTAGGTGTCCTTAGATAAACTGCTTTTAAACTAGCCCTTACCAGGTATTCGTTACTGACCTTGAATACTTTGAAACAAAATACCCTGTTATGTCATTTAGTTGTAACAAATCATTAGTTGACCTGGACATAGCTACTCCAAGGACTAAAGAGGCATGAGAAATGAACTGGCTGCCACTGCAAGGAATTAATCTTTCTCCCCCTCATTTCGTGAAGGACTCCTATGGACTAGATAAATCAGCCAGTATGTGGAATATCCCATAATGAACCTCATTATTTCAATCCTCTTTTACTGAGCATCAAAGTTTTCTCCAGAGATAGACTACATATTAAGGATGGATTCCTCAGCAGTGGCCAGAGATAATGAAAAACAAACTCACTTTGATGGTCAATCTTTCCCATACAGTCACACTCAAGCAAGTCATGAGTAACACAGCTGGAATCTTCATGAAGAGCAAAGAGGTTTTTAAGCTCCTCAACAGAAAAATGTGTGTGTTCAGATGTCTTGGAAAGGTCTACAACTGCCCCAGAAAGGTCCTGTTTGCTGATCTGTCTTTGATAAATCTTTTCCTCTATTGAGCCTGTATTGAAAAGAAAAACAGATAAATTGGGACAATTTCTGACCAGTTTTTGCAAAGAAGTCAAATCCATTTCTTGATAACAATATACATAGGAAATGCTAAATCACTATTTTCAATTATTTAAGAAAAAGCAAAGCAAAGGCAAATGAATCAATGTGATGTATTCCTCTTAACTGAACTCAGAACAAATAATATATATTTTTGAAGAACAAATTATTTCCAAAAACACTCCCTCCCTTTATTCTATGGACAAAATTTCAACATCTGTCTCACTCTGGGTAAGCTGAGCACCATCTCTGACCTGTGGTTAGCAGCCTGTAGATATGGACAGTATGTTTCTGACCATCTCTCCACACTCTAGCCATTGCCTGAGGAAAGCAAAAAGATGAAGAACATTAACAGCCTGCTATACAAGGATATTTTAACTAAATCTTGTAGCCTTCACTGATCAAATTACCAATTCTGCTCACTCATTCAAAGAGATGTTGTCTGGATAAAGCAATCCTCAATAACTCTCTGTGACTGTGTAAGTTTTCTGGTATTAACTGCAAACAGTTTTGAAAACATAATTTACTTTCTGCCATTTATGCTTCTCTTCCTTTCTGTGCACTAAAGTAGGAAAGTAGGTGTGTCAATTATTTCCTGAAAGAAATCCCTTCTTCATATTTGTTTTCCAAGCATTAATAACTATTTAATATTTCAGGAACAGTGATCATTTTTCCCCATCTCCAATTTCTTTTTTGCCACCATACATCTTTAAAAGTGACTTTTACATTTCTTTTGAAATTCTAAAAATGGTTGTTTGTACCTCCTTTTTTTCTTAAACAAACAAAATGTAAAACTGAGTACTGCTATACGATCTTTTTTTCAAAAATGTACAGGTTACGCCTACATGCTGGAAACAAGCACACAGCATGGTTTGCAGTCCCTGGAAACCTGCAGCAATTTTGTCTGGTTGAGCAGACTTTTTCAGGCAACAAGACAAGTGACCACATGAGGGTACTAATTCACCCTGGGAAGAGGAGCAAGGCCAAGAATCAGAGCTTATTTCAGGTATTAAGCACATAGAATTATTTTACAATAAGAAGTTTCTTACTGAGTTCATAAAAAGACTTTTTTAATTGTTATTTTTAAGGACTATTTTAACTGAAGCCTTTTATACTAACTAAATAATCCCTTGAGGCCAACAGTGACTTTACAAGAATAGCACAGCATTGGCTTTCTTTTCTTTCTTCTGGCATCATTGCCATGTGATTTTCTCATTCTTGCAATTCTGATCAGTCTCTCCCTTTTTCTCAGGGATTGCAAATCAACAGCAACATTTGCTATGCAATCTAATCCTGTTTTCCTTTTCTTTTTTAGAAACACAGCAACTCTCCAGATAAAAAGGCATCAGGAGACAAAGAGGATATGTGACTCACTCCTCTGAAGAGATCAGAATTTAATATTTTCATTTTTTACTGCAAGAGGGCTTCTAATGAACCCAATATATATAATATGACAGAGAAATATCTGTTCTTTTCTTCTCAGAAAGAGTCTTCCTTCATTATTGTACTTGTCCAGATACAATGTGGTAATTGGTAGCAGTAAGATATGTAAAGCCAGGCAATTCAATCAAGAATTCATTTAATGCCCATCCCAACCCACATGTACACAGTTGTTATCAGACCTGAATATCTGTAGCTGGATTCCAGTCGATATCATACAGGATCAAATGAGATGCTCCAACCAGATTCAGTCCTACTCCACCAGCCTTTGAACTCAGCAAAAAGATAAAAGCTGGGCTGAATTTACTATTAAAAGTATCAACAATATGTTGTCTCTGGGAGACAGGAGTATGTCCATCAAGTCTAGTATAGGAGTATCCATAATGTTTACATACGTCTTGTAACATGTTTAATGTCTGAGTATAACTGGATACCAGCACAACTCTGTCAAACAGTAAAACAAAGTCATCATCCCAGACCTTGGTAAAATTCAACTCCAATAACAAATTACTAAAGATATCTAACAAAATAAAATTAAAAGTGAAGGAAAAATTACACATCAACCCGAGGTTACTTTTCCTTTCTATGAAATAAAACATTTCCTATTAATTAGATCAGTATGCCCCATACCTACTGTCAAGCATTCAAGCGTTAAATAATTAATGTCTCCCTTTGCAACAGAATTTGGCATAATGCACAGATTGCAGGCATTCAGAACCAATCACAAAGATAGATTCTTTTTTTTTAAACTGTTTATACAAAATAACTGTTGTTAAAACAGCACTTGCAGAGGATGTTGTAGGAGTTAATAAATAATATATATATATAACTCTACTTACTGAAAAAGCTACTATGAATTTCTATAGAAAACCTCAGAAAATTCTAACAAACAACATTATGAAAGTCAAGTAGGAAAGCAGAAATTCTTTTCTACATTTTATGGCTGAAAAGAACTGGGATGAAGGCTAGTGACAGACACTGGATTTTTTTTAGAAAGCCAAAATCAGTCTGATCCCTTACACTAATTGCCCAAGCTATGTTGGTCTATTTTCTCTGAAATTTTGCCTAAATAGTTTTCAAAGGTCTGAAAATCTAAAATTCCTATCCTCCCAGATATTGAGGATGATTCTAGTAAGTAGACAAATACCATTTGAATTTAAGCCGTAAGTAAAAGAATAGGACATTTTCTGCCAGATCTTGTTTGGAGGTCTTTTATAATCTAAACTAAATGTAATAAATTTCATTTTTTTAAAAATAATTTTGATTAAAAACAAGTTCTGAAGAACTAGACAAATAATTTCAGGGGAAAATGAAAATATTAACATTTTAGAAGTGTTTTAGAATATATTTATTATTACACTTCACAAATGAACCATGTCCAAGACTTGTTTGTAAAGGTTTTCGCAAGACGGGTTTTTTTTTGGCAATCAGCACAATATTCACACCTTAGTTTTCACTCAAAGATAGAACTGAAACTTCAGAATAGGACTGGAATTGAGTCTGTATATCACAAAAACTATTTAGTACCAATGAAAGCAGAGAAACAAGAGAAAAATAAAATCAAACAGCACTGAATTAAAGCAACAAAACTTAAAGCCATAAAGTAATGCCTCAAATCAGCAGCCCCTAAAGTACTGCTACAGGGAGATGTGTGTTTTACTGACACCCCTGGTTTCCTTGACCTACACAACATAAGGCCAGTACATTCAGATATTCAGCTGTCATTGGTTTCAATGGATGCTAAGTATATAAATACCAGCAACAGGCTCAACTTTCTGATTTGTATAAAGAGAATATCTTCATATTCCATTACATCAGTGTCAAGAGATCTGCTGTTACTTCCCACTACTGGATTACAGTGTATCCTATTTAAGCATCAATTGAAATAGAAGTTAAAAGCTAAATACTTTTGAAATAGCTTGGCTTTAAGGCATGAGTCCATAAAAAATTATCCTGGGAGACCAGGTCATGTGAGATTCCCACAAATCAGCAATTACACAGAAATTAATAATGTGCATCCTATTACCCCATGATAAACACAAGTTTTCCTACATGTCTGTGGCATTTACCACAGGGGAAATAAGCAGTTGTTGTGCAAGTTCATCTGCTGAGAGTGGTTGCCCTGAACAGAAAAGGCAGCAAGCACAGAGCAGTTAAGCATGATTAAATTAGAAATAACTTATAATCTAGTAATGAAAATATTTTAGTGCAATGTAATAGATTAATACATCTCCTCAAGGAGATACAAGGCATTGGAAAGCCTCTGCAAGTCAAGGAGGCAGCACAAGGGCTGTAGCAAACTATCTTACTTGCTTTACAGTGTAAAAAATACAAGTATCTCTATCTGCAAAAAATATGAAGAGCATCTTTTAAAATTATGCCAGCTGCAAATTCTAGTTTCATAATTTAACAAGAAAGGCAGGACTACAATGCATAAATTAATCTGGCACCTCTGCAAACAGCTGCAATACCTTTATTTTGAATGTTACATCCCCATGCATTTGAAAAGCAAATCAATATCCAGAAGGGCACTCCCATTATCTCCCTCTACCTTTCTTTCACACTTGCCTTTCAGAAGAGTTGAGCTCATGGACTGCTGCTAACAACTTCACCAGCACCTGCAATTTTCCTGAATCAGTTTCAGAGAAAGTGTCTGAAGCATAATCTTGTGGGAAGGCATCTAATACACCTTCATAAAGGCTGGACTCATCACATTCTTCAGACCAAGGATCACAGCTTTTTTCCTATTGAAAATAAAAGGATTAAAATTTCATGTCCCCTCTAACATATTTTTTTAAGAATGCTATATTTTTAGCACAAAGACAAAAGGAGGCATAAAACGCTTCCAGAAAGCAATGCATTATGTCAGCATGACAATCTCCCAACACCAGATTGAAAGCAAAGCTTTAAAATACTGATAATGTTTACTTTAGTTTACACCCTCTAACCTAAGACATTGTTTGCAGCTAAGTAGGAAGTTGAAATACTTAAAACTGAAAAATGTGTATGACTTCTCTACTTAAACAACCACACAAATGTATATCCACAGTAAAGACATATCTAAATCTTGGGAGTGAGGAGGAAAGCAATACACTGTTAATTCTTTCTAAATCCCATAGTATCTTATTATGGAACTTCCCAATCATTCACTCTGTTTAGGAAAATGCTGTCATTAAGATTCAGTAATACTGCTGGAAATGAAGAAAAGCTAGCAAGCAAAACCAATAAAATAGAAGAAATACAGACAATATTTTGCTGTACTTAGAAAATCAATGTTTCACAGGGAGGAAAAAGCCAGACTACTCAAAGGCCAAAACCACAATGGCAGTAAATGACTTGCAGATACAGTCCTTTCCATTCCTATATTTAATAAAGGCTTGTATTTTTGCATATGAAAAGTTTCTAATGCTTATAGTATGAAGTAACAGCAATGAACCTTACTTGGCAGTGTTGAAAGTTACAGGGATACTACGTTGTGGATATTCCTACAAAGTCAAGAAGTATGTCTTTTAATAAAGATTTACATTTCCACCCACCTTACTTGGACTTTGGCTAGTGGCCATAGAAGCTACTATTACTAAGTTCTAACTATCATATTATTTGCCTGTAGGAATAAGAACATTTCTATATATACAATCCCAGGAGAAGTGATAATGGAGACATCTACTACCACTGACATCTTGAGCCTGCAGCTCCCAATGTCATTAAGCTTGAAAAAGTGAAATTATCATGTGGACAGGTAGGTTTCAGAGGAACCAGCAGACAAAGTACATAAAATAATCTCTAGTTAACAGCGCTCTTTGTAAAATTCACTTTTACATGTATTTTTACAAATATTCAGAGACAAGATTAAAAGGGAAAACATATTAAGAAAGAGAAGATAGCATAAGGCAATAGGAAACTGGTGACATACCTTCCCTGAGTGCATACAGATTTCCTAACATTTGTGCGTTTGAAAGCAGACTTCCTAAAGCAAGTTGTATGTGAAAGTATGGAAATTACCTTAAGCAACATGCACATTGACCTTAACATAGTTTTAGCGACCTGTGTCTGCTGAAGTGACTAATTGCAGGCACCCACCCCCATGCAAACAGATACCTTTATAGCTTTAAATAGGAGGCATGGATGATTGCAAAGTTTTTTCAAAGCTCCTATACATATCAGGTGAGGATTATTTTCTAGCCTGCCTTGTAGACAGGATGTAATAACTCGAGAACTAAGCAGTTTTCGATACAATTCAAGTTGCATCGCTGTTGGTCGGCAGAAGATTATGCTCTCCTTTTTGGGGGGCAAAAATTTATTTATAACCTCCTGTGTTCTTCTTAGAATAAAGAGTCCAGTGAGGCGTGTGAGTTCTGCTGCTCTTTTTTCTCCTAATTCTTTTTCCTCCTAAAAGAACAAAGCACAAAATTAATTACCATCTTGCATTTCATCAGAACAACATTCTGTATGATTTTAATTAGGTATTTAAATAAAGTTTTAAAAGTATGATACCACTTTCTGACATGGGACTATAACAACCAGTTCTTCTCCAGGTAGTACCACCCATTAGCTTAGATCTACATCTGGTTTCTAAAGTCTTAAGCAAAGGAAAACAATGTCCCAGATGACATCCAAGGCTTGAATTATATTCTAGAATTTCTCGAGATGCAGTGAAGGCATGCAGACTTCGCAGTAGTGTGGAGAAACTAAGAATGAATAAAGTATTGTCACACGGCAATGCACATGGCATTTTGGGGAATGCAGGTGTTGGAAGCACAACTGTTGCCCAATAATTAACAGGTAGCTGAAATGAGGTGATTTTAACATGTGTGTACCCCTTCTGCTCCCTCTGGAAAAGAAGTGACTTTATGTCAAATAGAAAGGTGAAAAGCTTCAGCTACTATTAGTAGTCCTGAGCTTCACTTTGCGCCATAGAATGCAAATTTCATTTTACTATGAATTTTCTTCTATAACTGCATTTTTTTAACCAAGTACCTCTGTTGCTGAAGGTTCTCTAGATCTGACAATTGGCTCTTCATATATCTTTCTATATGTGCATAAAGAACCGAGTATTCCTGGATTCACAAACTCTATTAATGCATAAAATTCTTGCAAGTCATTTTGGATTGGAGTACCTTGAAAGAGAAAAAAAAACTTCTGCAAATGGTTGTTTTTTTTTTTAAACTGAATAGGAGTACATTGAATGCAGGGTTTAATGTTGAGAATGCATCTTGAAAACAGATGTTTTGTTTCAATGTGAACTACTCAGTCCTGAATTGATCTAAAACTTTACCATCAATAACAACATACTGTCCTCCTAACTAAACAGACTGCAGATCTAATTGTTCTGACAAAGGAATTTAAAAAGAGTTCTAAATCAATTTTATTAAATAACTACAAAGGAAAACATTGAGTGTATGCAGAGACCTGATTCCCTTGCAGAATATCCCAGACTCCTTGCTTGCCCCTGAAGACTGACAAATTTTGCTTTTATGTAAAAAAAATTGGAAATAACCTGTTTTTACAAGACCTGAGATTTCTTCATTTAATATCCACTGCCAAAATTCCTACTGATCTCCTGCCATATTTAGAACATCTTTTTCTTTTACCCCAACCTAGCACTGTCAACATAAAAAAATATTAAAAGTAACTATAGATACTAACCAGTAAGGATAATTCTCCTCTCACAAGACAGACTAGTAAGGGATGTAGTTGTCTTAATAGTGCTATTTTTTAGACGATGTCCTTCATCACAGATTAGGAGGTTAAATTCAACAGCCTGAATTTGATCCAAAGATCGCAATAGCATCTCGTAACTGATTATCATAACTGAATAAAGTGGAGAACTGAGGAATTCTTCTACTTTGTGGTCCTGCAGGCATAAAGTAAAATACATCATGCAACTATTTCTTTGGAGATCACATCCTTAAAAATCATCACATTCCTTAAAAATCCAGTAACTACAGAAATTTCTTCTTGCATGACAGAAGATATTTATTATCTCCTTCATAACTTCAGATTATTAATCAATAATTTGCAAAGGAGATCTGATACAGCAATTTAGAGTTTTACCACCTCATTAAAAGAAAATTTATTATTCTTTTAGGCCTTCAAATCCTCTGAGACACATACCATGAAGGTGAAAAGCGCAGCGTTCCTGTAACAGCTTCCCAGTGCTGGCATTTGGGTAAGCTTCAAATTAATAATTAAAGCCAAGATAATGAAGAAACACAGGTAGCTCCTTATACATTCACTTTGGATCTCAGCCTGCTAATGTCCAGTAGGAAATTACCACATTCCACAAGAATTCCCTTTGTAGTTTTTAATTGAATATTATATTACTGAATATGGTATTATATTGGAATAATTTAACCTATTGAATAGGTTCTAGGTATCAGATTGTAGAAGAGCAAAGTTCAGGTTGCTCAGAGCTGAGTTGGAAGGATTCTGCAGGAACTTTTCATGGAGGCCAAAGGAACTCTTAAGTGCTAGGAGTTTTTCAAGAACACTTTCCTGGAAGCATGAAAATAGTTAATCCCCTTTAAAGATAAGGGAAGCGGGTGGAGAAAGAGACCCCCTTGGCTTGACTGCAAGCTTCTGAGTCAAAATCAAAAACAAAGTGTATCAGTGACAAAATGCAGATAAATACCTGTTGAGATCTACAAGTGCATTGCCAGGGCCTGCAAAGATGCAGACAGAAAAGCAAAAGCTCAGCTAGAACTGAATTTAGCCAGAGATGCCAAAAACTACAGGAAACGGTTCTTCATGTAAAAAAACAAGAAACAGGATATAAAACATTGGCCCACTGATAAACAGGAGAGATTAATTAGTTTCAGCACCTTCTTCACCTCTGTCTTCACGAGCACTGCCAGGTCCCCAGCCCTGGGAACAAAAATCCAGGCTGATGCAAACACAGATCCACCAGTGTCAGTGAAGGAAGAGTAGGGGGTGAGCTACCACAGGAGCTTGACCCCTATGGATTCATGGGCCCTGGCACTGCTCAAGGGTGTTAACAGAGTTGGTTGACACCATTGCAAGGCCACTCTGCACAGCCCCTGGAGAAGTCAAAGGAGAGCAGGGGATATCCCAGAGGACCAGAAGGATACTATCACCCCCATCTACAAATAGGGCTTAAAGGAGGAACTTAAAGTTATGGAACAAATCCTCATGGGAGCTATAACATGTCAGATGAAGCACAGGATTGGGAAAAGCCAACACAAACTCACCAAGGACAAATTGAGCTTGACCAACATGATCACCCTCCATGACAAAGGAACCTGCTTGGTTGGTGTGGGGTGGGGTGGGCTGCCTAGATTTCTCCAAGGCTTTCAGTATGGATTCCCACAGCCTCCTCCTGGAGAAACAGACAGGCTGCGGTGTGGATGAGTGCTCTGTGTGCTGGTGGGAAGTGGCTGACAGGTGGCACCCACCCAGAGGGTGCTGGTAAATGGCTCCTTTTCAAATGGGCAGCACGGCATGAGTGGGGTCCCCCAGGGAGCGATGTTGGGCCCAGCGCTGTTTAATGCCTGCATAAATGATCGGGGAGATGGGATCAGGCGTACCACGATGAAGTTTCCCAATGACACCAAACTGAGTGAGAAAGTGGACACTTGGGAAGAGAGAACCACCCTGAGAAAGATTTGGATAGGCTGGAGAGTGGCTGACAAGAATCTGATGAAGTGCAGCAAGGGCAAGTGTAAGGTCCTACACCTGGGAAAACACAACGCAGGTGGGCAGCACAGGCCGGGATCTACCCAGCTGGGGAGCATCTCTGTGGAAAAGGATCTGGGGATCCAGGTGGACAACCAGATCAATATGAGCAAACAGCACTGGGCTGGCAAAGAGAGCCAACAAGATGCTGGGCTGCATCCACAAGAGCATCACCAGAAGAGATCAAGAAGTCATTTTATCCCACACTGCTCAGTGCTCATCAGGCCACACTGGAATACTGTGTTCTGTTTTGGTCCCTGCTGTGCAGAAAAGATGTGGACAGGTTAGGCAAGGTTCAGAGAAGAGCCACAAAGATGATCAAAGAACAGGGAAGCCTGTGATGGGAGAAGGATGAGAGAACTGGGTTTGTTCAGCCTTGAGGAAAGAAGGCTTAGGGGAGACCTTATCACCACATTCCACTATTTAAAGTGAAGATGGAGACTCCCTTTTCACAAGAAGTCACTTGGAAAAGACAAGGGATAATGGGTACAAGTTATTTCTGAGGACGTTCCAATTGCACACACGAGGAAAATTTTTCACAATGAGAACAATCAGCCATTAATCTCCCCAGGGGAGTGGTGGAGATTGGGCTAGACAGGATGCTGTGCCATCTTATCTAGACCATGCTTTTGCCAAGAAAGATTGGATCACATGATCCTTGAAGACCCTTTCAGCTGGGTATTTTATGATTATTCTACAATTAACTTTGTTACTAGTCCTTAACATTGATAGGTTGGCCAGCAGGTGAGGTCACCCTGGGACTCAAAAAATAAGAGTCCATAACCAGTCCCAGAAAACGTGTCTATTGGTAGATTTCTAATCCTTGTATTACAGGTCAGAAAATTACTGAGACCATCATCTCTCTTATATATCCCTCAAGCCCTTTTCCTTCAACAGACACCAAGAATTTTCATGTCTATTGAAGGAAACACTCACACTAAATACTCACTGTAATTAGACAGTGAGATTCCTCCAAAAAGTTTTCCTAGAAGTAGTTATATTTCTGTGCAGACTTGTAAATGCACTAGGATTGTTTACCTGTCTTGCAATTATGCATAAAAATGGAAAAATCTACTGCGGGCACATCCCTTACCTTTCCACTTGGCTCCAGATGCTAATTTCCTGAATGTTTCTTCCTAATGGTGTTCACTAACTAAGCAGGCTATGGGTGCAGCTGACAAGCTGAAGAACCTCTTTCATTGTGAAAGCAAATCAGTCTCAGAAGGTATTTTTATTTCCAAACAAGATCAGTGACCAAACACAGACAACTAAGTCTGGAGCCAGATGGTGTAATACATTGTAAAAGCAGCACCATTTAATTATCACAACCTTTAGAGCCTCCTAGCAGGTGAGTCAGATGGAACTATGGGATGAATCCAGCACATTAATCTCACAAAATACCATGCAGCAGATCAGTCCCCCACATGATGCTCATGAAGAGGCCCAGCACATGTCAGAGGAAGCAAGGACTAGTGAGAACCAGGTAACAAGGGCATGCACCTATTTCCCCAGGTGTTTGGGACTGGACTTGAGTTTTCCTGTTGTTTCCAGGACTGTAGATCCTTGCCGCATTTTTACTTGCCGTTTCCTTGCCGCATTTTTACTGCCATTTTCAAAACCGGAGCAGAAAATTTCCCAACACGCGAACAGAGACACAGAGAAGACCTGTAGGGAACACCCAACGTTGTCCCAGCCCAGGATACAGGCTACATATTGCAGCCTAGAAGACAGAGGCAAAGCCTCTCTGAACTTCTCTTGGGATGGTCAAGCATCAGAAGATGCCCAGGGTTCAGAAACCATCTTCTTTTCCTACATTTTCAGGCTGTGAGCTGAGACTGTGGGGACAGTGCTGAGGCACTGGGAACAGCCTCCAACAACCTTCCCCTCATAAATCATCAAGTCTTCAGGACAATTTGAACTCCTTAAAAAAAAAGGCAGGAGAGTCCTGACACATTACAAGTCTCCTGTAGCCAAATATAATATGTTTCCGACAGTATGTAACAACAGCAATGGATGATGGGTGAAAAATTAAAATAACTATACAAGCCAATTTCAAGTAATTCATTCATCTTCTTAACTGGCTGCAAGATATGCCTCTATTACAGCCTCTATTTTAACAATTACCCAAAGTGACTTGACAGGTTTAAGCAAGTTGCCTGGAGCCACATATGGAGCAATTGTCTATCAGTATTAGAGGTCCATAATGTCCCAGACTTCCTCTTTGAACAGACCTTTCTTTGCACTAGTTCAAATCCAATGTAGCTGGTGAAGTGTAAATTCAAAAATGCTGAACCATAAAGCAATGTAAACCTATAATTATTTATTTTTTTCAGATATTTTGACTTAAAAACCGAATCAAAAGAACTCCAGTAAGAAGAGATACTCTGCAGACAGATAAAGGAATTATTCTCTCAAACACATTGCAAATGATGATAATATGAAATTAACAAGACCTAAAAGCAACGTTTGTGGGGATGCCTTCATTTTAAAAGCAATGTCCTCTACATGGCATTTGCATTTTAACATAATTAAACTGTAATCACATTTTAAAAGCAGATAATGTCCTGGTGTTTTAAAAAGTCTGTTACTTAAGGGTTAGGATCAGTTTGTGGTGTTTCAGCATGAAAGTGAGGAAAACATTTTAAAAAGTCTGCCAGTTCTTTGAATGTACTCCTTATAGACAAGAACAGAAAAAAAATGTTTAAGACAAGCTCTTCCTTTTAAGTTATACTGGAGAAGTAACAGTACAGTAATTGCTGTTTTTCCAGAGAAGATAGACAGTAAATTATTTTTAAATACCTCATTATACCTCAGGCAAGTCATATTGTGTCTTCCCTTTGCATGACAAGGTATTCCTTGGTATTTGGGAACACAATCTTTAAAGCTGCTGAGTGTCCTCAATCAAATATGTCCAATGAGATGAGTAAGAATATTGAAGTTATTTAAAGAAAATGAAAGCTACTGTCATTTTAGGGCATAGTAATTATCATCAAATTCAGGCTTTCTCCTCCCAACACTATTCATAAAAACTGCAAGAAAACCTTCAGTTATCTCTAACTACCCTTTTAGGTTAAAATCTTGCCATATTATATTTTGCCTTGTATCCGTTTGTTTTAGGAACTTCCATATCTCCCATCCTAACCTATATTACATTACAGTTCCTGACAAGGCAGTTTGCTTCATTTCCACATCCTGAAATAAGTTACAAAGAAAAGCAAATTATGCAAAGTGCACCTATCACATGCATTGTTTTCAGTGGAAGATCAACAGTTTCAAGAATTTGGCAATAATGAGTGGAATTAAAAGAAATAATTATTGTTACAAATTTTTTTAGAGTCTACCAAGAAGTGAACTTCTGTTGAAAACTTCTGTTTCATCTGAAATATTCATTCTTACACAAACAGCAAGGATAATGCAAGAAGCTAAAGGCAAATCTGTTGAAGCAAGAATTGGATAGCCTTTAGAATAAAGTACTATTTGTTTCATCAGTCTACCTGTATGGAACTATTAGATTAAAAAATAATTTTGGAATATAAGTATCTTTGTTGCAAGCACCAATGCAGGTACTATAAGCTCACCACTTCCTTGGAACTTGTGACTGTTAATACCAGCAGGAACACCTTCAGTATAGGAGGGGACAGGGATCAGCATCATCCTGCTTCTTAATAAGATTTGTACTTGTCTGCATTCTTCTAGAGACAAGAGATAGTCTCGTTACCCAACACTGCGACTCTAAGCCTGGTAACTCATGGGACTTCAAATCATCCCCACACAGATCTAATTCCTGACAGTGGCAGTAAAGGGAACAACCTTCTGAAGCAACCCAAAATAGGCAACCAAAACAAATGAGAAGTTCTCAGTTTTCAGCAACTACCACAGAACCCAGCTGCTTTGGTATGTAAAGCAGGGAAGATAGGAAACAGAAAACTCCTTAGACACAAGAGGCACAGGGAGGAGCTCATCACCTTTTACAGCTTCTCAGGTGAAACCAGAGGAAAGGTACGACAAACATATGCTGCACATGAGCTTAAGTTATGACTTGGTGACTGACAGCAAAATGCCCATACGGACAATTATCTGAAGAAGAAATAAAGCATTACAAATATATTAACAGAGAATTCCTAGGCTTGGCCTATATTAAAAAAATTTAAAAACAAAGAAGAGGAAAAAAAATCATAATTCCTATATTCTGAGCAAGTAATTACTTAATCACCTTTTGGAAATAAATCTTACCTGATCAACTGTGAAGACTTTGATCCTTTCACTTCCCAACCATTTCTGAAATTCTTTTTTCCAGTTTTTCACCAGACTCCCAGGGGTGACTACTAGTGCTCGCTTTAGTACAGGTTTGCATCCATAGGGCCCTTGACGCAGAAGAGTCCAGACAAGTGCAATGCATTGCAGTGTTTTTCCTAAGCCCATTTCATCAGCAAGAATAGCTCCAAATCTGCCACTAACTCTGTAAGATGTAATGAGACGGCAGTAATATTGTAAAAGACATATCTATAATTATTCACAACTGGTTTAAGGATTTTTTTTCTGTGGTTGTCTTCTGAAGCATAAAGAACCTGTTTATACTTATTATGATCTACTGTAGGTTTTCATTCAGTTATACTACAAGATCTTAGAATAAAAATTCTCATTTTCTACAGCAATGCACTAGTCCTCCAAAACTAAAGTTTAAATCTGCTTTTAGAACTAAATTACCCAATACCTTAAGGAATCTATAATTTGAGAAAACCCTTTTGAAAACAATGCTGTATTTTTTTCAACAGGCTGAAAAAAAATAGTTTTTATTCTAAATGCCTGAATTATAAATTACATGAATAATTATGAATTATACTAAATATAAAGCCCAGAAAGCAGTGTTCTTCAGCATGACTTTGATTATATCTGTGTTTACACAACCTGGTATATAGAAATTACAGGCTTCTTGGTGCACTAGCTTCTCATAACATCTGGCAATATCATGACATGCCAGATGATGCTACATTTAGGTCAGAAAAAACTTGTGCAGCCTCTTTTGGGAAAAAATTACTAATATTGATTAATTGTCCAATTGCTCAAAATTTCCCAAGTCATCACACTTCAAACATGGGCATGAAAATATAATAGGTATTAAAATCTAAAAGGATAATTCTTATCTTACCTCATTCCCATTACACATTCATATAGAAATATAATTCCTTCTTTCTGATGTGGGCGGAGATTATTTGCAATATAAGGATCTACAACTACATCGACCACAGGTAAACCAGCCTTATTGAACATCCACTGATGACTTGCATTTGGTCGTGGCATAACTAGAGAATCTTGAAGTTAAAAACACAATCAAGTATTACACAAAAGCATTGCTTTTAGTCTGTTAGCAAAGTCTGTTAGTGTTAAAGTCAATGATCTAATGACTGTTAAAAATACTGTTTAATACATTGACCATTCTCAGACTGAAAATACCTAAGTACCTAGATTGCCTTCTACATAAAAACATTCTTTACAGAGTTTTTCCAAATAGTTTGCATTCTTCCCAAAGGTAAAGGTAATAAACTGAGAAATATGAAGGGGTTTTTTCTGATGAGGTGAAACTGCCTACCTAATAAAAGTTGCATGGTGACTTTGAATTCATAGAGTTAAATCAGAAGTTACAAAATACTTCTGAAGTGAAAGTTTAAGAAAAATAACATAAACAATGACCTACATAAAATCTAAACACTACATTTCAAGGGGATATTCTTGCAGTTGCCCAGAAAGACTTATCTGCCTAAGAAACAGAGATAAAAGGCACTGATTTGCGAAAGAAAAATAAGGAAGGATTGAGCATGGGTCGACAAAGATTGCCACAGTGCATGAATAAAAGAGGTTGGCAGGTTTGAAGACACACAGAGGCAAAGAGAGAATGAAGTATTGAGCAACATCTGAATAACAGTTTTGCCTGCCATAATCTGTTTACAAACTCTAACATCATAGTTTTGCTAGACAATGTCTATACTGGGTTGCTTCTGCTGCTGCTACACACCTTCACTGAAAAATTGTATTGTCAGAGGACAGAATGAGAAAGCAATTTATAGCTTCTGGTATTTTTATGTCACTAGAGTGGATCTATATTGATAATTTATTCATGGGAATAGGTTGGTTGAAGGCTTGTATCAGTCAGAAAGATTTTGTTACATACTGACAAAGGGCTGAGTTCTAATGGATTAAATCAAATTGCATGCGTATAAATCTAAGAGCCAGTGGTGACAAAAAGATGACTTTTCTGACAAAAGTTCAGATGAAAATGAGGAAGAAAAAAGGTTTGGATGAACACTGGGCTAAAACCTTCGAAATCATATATAGAAGACCTAGCTTTACATCTTTGTCACTGTGCTCTGTTCTGCTGAGCACAAGGATAAATGGCTTTCCATTTTGCAGAAGCTGCATTTTAATCAACTATAATCACAGACTTCAACATGAAAACTTCTGACTGTTCCAATATCAAGGTCCTAGTCTTGTAAAGTACCTCAGTAACTTCTGCAAGAGGTTATGCAATCAGGCATTAAATAATGTGATTCTCCTGTGTAAGCAAACATAAAGAGTGAGAGAGTCCAGCCTATTGATGTGTTGAGGGCTCCCAAAATCTGATAGGAGGTATTCAAATTCACCATAATTCACAGAAGACAATTGGAATAAAATGTAACTTTTTAACAAACAAGTGCAGAAACATACAAACTAGTGCTGAATATATCAGGGTTTTTTGTCAGATTTTCAGTTAGAATGCTAATGCAGCACCATCTTGCAACCACAGGAAGGAACATTCTTAGATAAAATGTAATCAAGTTAAATTAAGACCAGGAGCTGGTGTTAATAAGGATGCTCTGCAAAAGGGCCAGTGATATCAGTAATTACCACCTGATTAAGATTTCACTGTTTATTTACATAGCAGCCAGGTAATAGCTTCAAAAAGTCCCATAGTATCAGGATATGAGGTAAGAACTAGGATGGAGGTATTACAGTAAGAATGTAGAAACAAATTGTATTTTTTAAAATAAGCATTGCTCCGCTTAGCAACATTTTTTACATTTATTTTTATCTTCCATCTGAAAGACTGAGCCACCAGCAAAATATAGCTCCTAAACAGTTTGCAGACAAAAGAATGCTTCTGTTTAGATAATCAACACCACTTCCTGCAGCTATCAAATGTTTATAGGGTGCCTCTTACACAAGTGCTTAACCAGCTTGTTCCTATACAGTATGTGAACTCTCATGGCTCTTCAGCACACAATCCTTCCAGCACTATAAAACTTAACATTTATTCCAAAACATATCTGGTTGAGTTTGAGTGCTGTAGTTACACTCACTGGCAGTGAAGAATCAGGCACTATCAGAAGCAATTCTCTGAAAGTGGCACAACTTTTCTATTACTGCAATTACTGTGCTGCCATGTTATGGCAGTGCTTCACTGACCCCAGTGGGAAGCTGGAACTCATCAAGAACTTCTAGCATGTGTCAGATTGTTTCCCTGATCAATAAATTCATTTTCCTTGGCAAAACTCTCAGAAACTATTCTAATGTGTTTCCACAGCCATCTGTAACAACTATGAAAAATGCTATGCAGTGCAGAGTATTTTACTTGTTAGAAACACACATTACAAAATCCTAACAGGGTTAGACACTATACATCAGAAATAGTTCAGCAACACGTTGAGGAACACAAAAATTTTGGTTACACATTCAGTATTTTTTGAGAGTCAGAGGATGTTAATAGAAACATTAAAATCTCAATCTTACTTGAAGCATTTGGATCATGGCGAGGTTTGCAGCTTTGGGACTCTTTGAGCATATTCTCTTTAGTACTGGGTTGACAGACATTTTTGAACGGTTTACAGAATGGTTTTGTATTAGTGTGAGATAATGCAGTTGGGACTGTGTTATGAGTCCCTAGTCCAGCCTGGAAACACCTGCCACTGCTGAAATCATCTGCTGAAATTACACCCATCACTTCAATTTCTTTTCCTCCAACCATCAATGTTTGACCTTCATCGAGACTGTCTAGCTCTTTAGCTTTATATCCAGTACCTAAAAGAATATAAAAATGTATGAATTAGGACAACACAGCAAGTACTACTTCCTTAAAGCCAGTGCTCATCTGCAGGAAGGAAAAACTGTGAAAAGGTATCTGATTTTGAAACATTTGATTGTTACACATAAAGCCTTTCCCTCCCCAACAGAGTGATATGGGAGTGCCAATAATCAGAATTAGATAGTGGAGTATGTGAGCAAATACTCAGTCATCCTCACCACCAACCAAGTCTACTGAATGTCAAACAACTGTTGAAAAGAACTTTTAAAAGCTAGCCCCATATCATAAAATCCAGGAGCTTGCCTTAATAACCATCCTAGGTCCTTTTCCCTTTCTTTCATGCCCCCAAAAGAACCCTCCTAACCCCTCTTGCTATTGATCTAAACAGAGTATTCTACCTTTAAAATCAATCTAAATTAGCTTTTTTACTCTTAAAGATTCAGATGCATCTGAAATCTTCACTTCTACATATGCTCTGGAACATGCTCTGATTATTGCCAAGATTTATGAGTAAGTTCAATAGTTGTTGGGCTCAGTCAGGTGGGTGCATTCTCGGAGCAGCTACAAACACTACCGGTCTCATTACAAAATACAGCTACAGCTGCCACTTCCTTTTAAGATAACAATGTAGGAAAGCGTGAGGGCTCCTTCTTTTAAATACCATTCCACTGGCTGAAGCTCTCACATAAGAAGCAGAGGACATATATAATTTATTTTCTTAACTCAGAGAGGTCAAAACCACATCTCTACTTCAGAATTCTTTACGTCAATTGTTGAATTTGTGTGACTTTGGATAAATAGCCTTGGATCCTCAGTTGGGNAAAAAATAGAAAAAAGAGGTATGAGGTATGACTGTGTAGAACAGCAGTTAAATCCCTCATCTGTGACGAAAGAGGGAAGGCCTCCCAAGGCACATTTTATCCAACAAACACTACATACAAAGACTCCTGGAAGCTGTTTCCAAAGCTCAGGTTTGCCACTTCCAGGAATGTGAAAGGTTGGAAGGTGAAGGTCTAGATTTGAATTCCTTTAAGAGGAAAAAATTACTGAGGTGTTTCATAGTCTAAGCAAGTGCTGAAAAATAGTCTGGCCAAAAGGGAAAGGGAGATACTTTTCTTCTGCTCCTCTGAAAGTATTCAGAAAGCACACAGTGAACCCTGTTTGGTTCTTGAGAGAACACTTGCTTTCAGGAAAGAGCTGAAGATGCCTGAACACAGGAGAATGCACATGCCTTCCTAAACAGGGTGCTTGGGGAGGGCATTTATGATCTCCTTTGCTCTGCATTTTTGTTTCCTGTTATTACCTCTACATAGCTTCAGGCTGAACACACTGAATACAGGTGTATCCCTGTGCAGATCCTGGTCGGAAGCATCTAATTCTAAAACAGGATGGGCTTTAAGGGGAGATGGAAACAGGGAAGGCAAAAAGCAAACCTACAAAGCACAACTGTTTATGCAGCTGCCAGAAATAACTGTTTCTGTAACACACAGCAATTTATAAGAGAACACGTCCTAAATTCTTTGCAATGCATTATTAAGGAATTAGGACATTGCAGGGGAGAACAGAAAGATGTTCTGCTGCCTCAAAAATGAGCTATAATCTGTGCTGATTTTAGGTTCCCTTGTGCCATCCTTGATCCAGTCCTGGAAAGCCTAAGGAAAAAAAGAAAAATTCTTCCTTTGCCTTTTTCTTCCCATTTAAAAATAATAATCCCAGGGGTTCATACCCATTCACTATAAACTTCCTAGTATTATAGACAATTTTGGAGGTAAGCACCACTACTGGACCTTTCCTTCTCACTTGGTGAGCTAAATAATTACAGAAATTTAAAACTCACACTGTTTAAATTGGTTGATTTATTATTTTCTTAGAATCAATAAGAATTGAAAGCAACTCTGAATGGGCAAGTTAGCACTAATGACATTGTATTGTTGTGCTCTCTGACACCGTCAAACATGGTAAAAAAACTTTTACCAGAGAAAATCACAAGGTTCCTTTTGCTATTGTGTTTGCTGCTAATTCAAGAAGACAGGACTTGAAAAAAACACAAGAACAACAGGGTGGTGGCTGATGCATTCCAGGCATTACTCTCTTTCACTCTGCCTTTTTAAAAAACAAGCAAGTCTGTACATATATTACTTTGCTATAAATAAATTCAAATTAACTTCTAAGTCACAGACTGATTTGCAAATCAAAACTGTCCGGTCCTAACAAGGTTCACAATGTCATGATTGTAACAAAAGAACAGAAAAGCCATCTCTGACCTAAAATAAATCATATTACACTTTGCAGAAACATTGTCCAATCCTATTCCCTTACAGAATATCTTTGGCTCCATTAGCAAAGTTAATTCTTGCTTTGCTTTCAGTAAAAAATTACTGCTTCAAGTTGACGGCAGCCTATGGTTTGCAAGTCTTATTTTTAACTCTGATATCAACCCAAACTATGTCTTACAGCAGCAGCTGCTGCTAAAACTACAAGACTAAAAATTGCTACACAGTTGACTTTGGCTGGGCTGGAAAATGTTAGTGTTTGCCGTATTTCCAACAAAGATAATATTTTTAGCTGCTTGACTAGCTGAAAAGTAGAGATCCAACCATCTGAAATTCCTGGTTGCCCTACTGATGACCAGAATATCTACAAGAAACTTACCTGTATCTTTTCCCAAAATTTTAACTCCTTCATTTCTGCATTATGTGAGCAACCAAAATCAACTGCTTATCTCTCATTTGGCATTTCTGCTGAATTAGTTCAGTCGTTGATTTCCAGATCTTCTTTGGACTAGATTCGGTGTTTCTCTGAATAATGTTATTCAGCCTGCTCCAGCCTCCCCCATGCATCTGCCTTATATGTAATAAATAAAAAGCTCTCTTGCAGTCTTCCCCCCACTCCCCCCTAGAAAAAAAGAGACAAACCAAAAGCAAACCCAAAATCTCTACTGTTTTTTCATCCTGCAGTCAACACCGGTATGAAGAACAAAATTATCTAAAGAGCTGGGTCTCTTATTCAAAGCACAGTGATTTTCTGCCAGGTGTTCCCTTGAGCAAGTACACAATTCTACAGTACCTCTGCCAATGTCTTTGCCTTCCATATCTTTCAATATTACTGACTTTCCTTTTGTAATAAGAATAGCATCGCCTTCCCACTTCTTGTGCTTTTTCTTTGATGCCTTACACCACACGACACTGAAATATTTCGCAAGGCAGTCAGGTGCTTCCTGAGCTGCTTCTTCCTTTGCAGTCCCTGATGTTGGCAAATACAGTGCATCTAAAAGGGAAATAACAAAGAATATCTCAGGTTCTCCTGATAAAGTGTACAGACTTTTGCATTTCAAAAAAATTGAGGACAATCTATACATTTCATCTTGTATAAACAATGTGGTGTCTTTCCTGTCCTTATGGTGAGTTTGGATTGAGACAGAACAACACATAAGGACTCATCCTGAAAAAAAAACAAAAAAAAAACAACCCACATTACATTGTTTCAGAAAGTATGTACTTCCAGGGAAATCAGATTACTTGTTGCATTAGTAAGTGAGCTCCTAATTTGACATATACAAGATGATAAGAGCCAAAAAAGAAAAAAAGGAAAGGCTGGAAAAAAAAGCAAAAGGGAAATGACCAAAGGAGAAAATGAAAACAGGGTCCTCATGAGATGATGCTGGGCAATGTTCTGGAAGCAAGGACAAGAACACAGAACTCAGGAAAGGAAACAAAAGAGTCCAGGAAGAAGATCTGGAGCTGAAGTCATCTACACTAAGTGGCAGAATAATCATAACTGTAATAACACAAAATATTATTTCAATTGCTTTCCTTGCACCCTTCAAAAATAAGTAATTCTGCAAATCTTGAAACAGACCATCTCTTGAGTATGCACCAATTCAAATGCTGTTACCAGGCTTATATTGATTTAGATTTGTCAGCAGCTATCTAATTATAAGTGTCATGGATGTAAATATTAATAGGCAATATTTAGGTTAATATGACTAAGAAATCATAATAGAACAG
Source organism: Pardalotus punctatus (assembly GCA_013400915.1). Classification (NCBI taxonomy): domain Eukaryota; kingdom Metazoa; phylum Chordata; class Aves; order Passeriformes; family Pardalotidae; genus Pardalotus; species Pardalotus punctatus. The sequence continues at coordinate 39,266 of VZTX01022521.1, read as the reverse complement.
ACAGCTGTTGATTATAACATCGATTAAGAATAAACACATACTTTCAAGAGTTAGCAATTTGAGATAAGTAATGGTAGAGAAGTCACCAGCATTACCTAAAGGAATATCTGTAGCATTCCTTTTCAGCACATGCACAGCTTCAAAGGGAGAATCAGACTAATTTTCATTAAAATACCCTTGCATTCTGGTTAAAAGCTTAAATCAGTTTGCTCCTTTGATTCCATCTGGGATTCAATGCTATACAAATCTGTTACAGAAAAGCGCTTATGCCACAGACTAACCTTTCCAGAATTTTCAAGTGTGCTGGTATTTAAAGGAGAAGAAGCAAGAGGAAACTCTTGCTCACAGCAATGGTCAGATAAAGAGGCAGCTTTACCTCTTCTACATCAAGTCTACATATTCTTAAAACTGCAAAATACTCGTAAGTTATGCACCTAAAATAAGTGCAATTTTTCAGACTAGTGTTTACTAAAAAGGTACTATCAAAATGAAAAACACTTTATTTATTGAATAGAATTTTCTTTCCAAAACACTCTAAAAGTTGTATTGTTTGTATAAAGCTCTACCTAACACAGTGCCTAAAGCAGCTGGATTTTCCATACATAGATGTTTCTTCAGGGCATTAGCCAACATCTGTAGTCTCATGCAGCAGATGTCCCCATCTCCAAGGAATAACAGTGCAGCTACTGAACACTGACATTTCACAAGATGAGAATATGGAACGGAGTAACCTTTTTTGAAATGGAAGGAATTCTTTGTAGATGAATCCTGGTAAATGAACCAATGAGTAATAAAAAAATCCTTGCAGCTCCATAAAAAAGTTAAAAGGCTCTATTGGATCTTCAGTAATCACAAGTGATAAGATTTAGAAAAGTGGAAGAGAGAGGGAGGAAGAGAGGAAACCTGTACCTTGCAAAAAATACAAAAGATAGATTTCATTCTATATTGAGCTTCTAATTCTAAACTGATTCAACAGACAAATATAATATGGTTTGCTTTTTTTCAAACAGATTCTCTTAGTTTAACCAACAATTACTTTCATTATATTAAGATTTTGAACTATTACTGCAAGAACTGGAGATTTCACTGCAGAATTTTCTTATTCTCTCTTGAAGGATGGCCATCCATAAACAAATGACCACTTCTTTGTCTCCTCCACTGACCTCCCACATGTGTTTGGTGACCCCTGAGATCTGTTTTATGGTCATTGCTCTTTTACTCAGGGTGTCCTGCATGGTATTATCTGAATCACCAGCAGATTAACTTCCAAGCCAATAACAAGTTTTCAAACTTTTCTTATCCATTCTTCATTTAAAATAATTAGAAGACCAGTAATTTAGAAACAAAGCTGGAAATTGCTAGCCTTTTGTAACAGTGACTTTTGCTGAAAAGGATTTCCAAAGCAACCTGTCCCCAGCAAGAAGCAAACTGGGCACCAATATTCCATGCAATACTACCATGTTCCTATGGGGAAAATGAAAAACAATAGCCTCTGCAATGTTCAGATTTCTTCCCTCAATTTATCTTCTGAATTACCATAACTTCTGTTTATAGAAATACTCACCAAAAATTTGTTTCTATGCTACATAAATTATTTTCTTTTTACCAATAACTACAGTATAGTTTCAGATAAAAGTGTAAGGTGCTTTTTTAATTAAACATTTTAATATAAAAATAATTACGTCCTCTCAAAACTATCTTCCATATAATTTCCTTGCATAGAAAACCTAAACCTGTTCACCAACAATGCTGATGAGGTACTTGCATTCAACCTTCTTTTTATCTTATCAGTTTTGTCTGTATTTAGCTTCACACCTATTCAACTCTAAAGATTATTCCAGTGCAATAGCAGAATATTCAAATTCAGTAAGTACAGTGTAATGAGCTTTTCAGGAATTGAAATGAGACTGGTATGTTACACACAGGAACTAAGTTCAGTGTTTGCTATAGGGGTACAGAGCACAGCAGGTTCAACAGAAACCCCCTTGCTGCTCAGAGACCATAGATAGTATCTGAAGTAGAGCTGGATTTGCTGAGACCCTGGAAGATAAAACGCAATTGTACCTTCTGAGTTCTGCTGTTAATCAGTTTGGAGTGAAAATAATAAGTAACAGCAACTATGCCTGCACCATGACATGAGAAACACCAGGAAATCATGCCCACTCATTTCTCTCCCAAGCAGTCAACAGCCCAGCCTGGCACCTAGGTTTGCTTAACCAAGAAGAAACTGTAGCAAGCAGCAAGGCTCTCCTCCCAAATGAAGGGCTTGGGAACTTTAAAGACATGGCTAACAAGGCTTTGAAAAGCTTCCACAAATAAAGCTTTCTCTCTCTGGTTAAGAAAACAAGGGCTTAGGTTTCAAGATATAAACCATAGCCTAGCTGATAGGAGGAAAAGTTTCAGCAGCCTCAGGAAGGTGATGATTTACAGAAATCGGGATGGGATCCAGGAGAGGGGATGGGGCACATTCCAATGGCAAACTAGTTTAACCAGTTTCTGATGAGCAGGATTTAGAGAAAACGCATCGATTAAGTGTGTTAGGTTACTCCCAATGCAGCAAGAAAGCAGCTGCATTATGAAAGACTAGCAAAGGTAATGCAAGCGTTTATTTTCAGGGCACTGTGGGCTCTAGGGCCGTAAGTACACATGCATTGCTGTGAGGAGTGAGGGGCACGCTCCAGTGAGCAGGCACTGGCACCTTGGCCGGGGCGTGGTTTAATGGATGGCTTAAGCCCATACAATTGCAGGCTGCTGCCAAAGCCCATCAGCTCACCTTTCCTTCCCTCTCCCCCTGTGTTTCTCATCCACCAGCTGCAGGAAAGCCAGCTCAACAAATCCCATCAGCAACTACGGTCAATACAGGAAACGGGTATGTGCCGTTTGGACCAAGGAGACTGGGAGGCTGCCCACTTCTTTGTAGCAGCTACTGTTATGTTGGGGTGATTTTGAAACCATGGGTCCTGCGTTACCCAACACTTGAACTTCCACGTTGTAAGCATGTATGAAACGAGTTTTCCCTCAACTGCTATGGATCTTCTAAATAAAAAGTACTGTTGCAATGCAAAAATTACAATTTAGGGAAGACAACTTTGATTCAAGTTGGACTCTATAGCAGTAAGGAATAATTAAGAAATAGAGGTAGGCAAATCAAATCTGGTCTGCAGTAAAAGGAGACTGGGGCTTTGCATGAATCACAGCCCAAACTCAATGCCAGTGCTCTGCTGTAGCCTCTGCAGTGACTCTGCTCAGGTGCCATCAGTCTGCTTCATTGGGCCAGCACCATCTCTTTCTTCTGAGCAGAAGAAGTAATTGAAAAGTCCCTTAATTAAATTAATTCATAACATTTTGAGAACAGATATTTACATAGTAGTTACATGTCTAGGTGCCTCTGAAAGATTTATACATCACACACTCCTAAGATATCCCAGGTATATTTTAAAAATATGAATTAGATAGCAAAATTTTTCATTTTCATTGCAAAGCAATTTTAGTCTAATGATAAACTTAATACTAAGTTTACATGCAAATGTATATTAGTGTGCCTCCAAGATGGAAAAATATGTAATAACTCTTCCCACAGTACTTCTGTGAGACTTTAGGAGGAGTGCAAACAATAAGAGTCAAGCTGACTTGCCCTAAACCCAGAGGAATCAATGACAGTTGCGATTATACCTCAGAGTCATTTGCTTACAATCCAGTGCTTTGTACCCCTCTTTCAAAGACAAAATGTATTTGTAATTCATTTTGCCTGTATCAGCAAAGTTAGCAAACTCACCTAAAGACTGATATTTCAAGCAGGAATATTTCCTTTGGAAAACACACCACAGTTTTAGATCCAAAATTATTTTTCAACAAAAATGCAAATGATAAAAAATTTTAAATATTTTTAAACTCTGTCAAAGTCTCTTTATATCTGAAATGCCAATCAAACTAGCCTCTATATTCCTGACCATGCAATACTACGGAGATTTCCTTCAGTACATTTTATTTTACATAGCTAATAACTTTGCCAGGCCTTCATAGCTAATAACTTTCCCAGGCCTTCATGAGTCCACAGTACATATTCCATGCTAGTTGTCTCAGTTTAAGCACATATATACACACACATGCACAATGTCCATAAAAACTGGCAATGAAAGAAAAATCACTGTTTATAAGAAAAAAAACACATATTAACCCAGTCTTAGGCACAGTGAACTCTTAGCCACAACGAACTCAATGAATTCCTTGTAGAAGCTCTACTAACTCAAAACTCCGGTGAAGAATCTAAAAATCTGGGCAGGAGATAACCCTTTTTTTTTTTTTTTTTTTTGCTAAGGTAAAACTTCTTTCCATTCCTGAAAGCTAAAAGCTCTTAGAAATAAATGCCATTTGCACATTCTCTGCAACTTAATTTCCTGAGGATTACACACTGGACATGCTCTAACTGAGGCCAAGAATAGGTTTCTCTGTAGTCACAGCTCTCACTACTTACACCAAAGTTGGGTTTCTTCCACAATTCAAGCAGGGAATTTTTCCACAGCCCTGTCCCTCAGATACATCACACCCTCTCCTGGCACCAAACAGGTAAGGGTGGCAGAGGGGACAAAGACCAGCTACAAAGAACAGCAATTTGGGAGATGAAGCCTGAAAAGAAAGATTATTGTTGGAAAGGAAAGCTGATATTAAACCAGTGGAAAATTGGCAACTGGGTAAAAGACAGGTAGTCTGAGCTGGAAGCAGAGCATTCAGGGAAACACCAGAAAACAGTCAGGGAGTAAAAGAGTAGGAAGACAACAGGATATGCTCAGAGGAGGGATGGAGAGAACCACTCAGGCAGACTGAGAGTGGGGTCCAGTGTAAGACTCAAGGACCAGAGAGGGAGTTGGAATTTTTTGAGTAGGAGCTGGTGTAAAAGAAACTTACTGCTTCCCATCTCTGACCCTCAAAATGCAAGATTCACTAAGAAAATGTACAGGTGGAAAACACTGAGGGAAATCATGGGACAGCTTGGGAGGAAGAATTGAGAACAGGAGCTGATTAGGCAATAACAGGTGAAATAGAAGTGGAAAATGACAACAGAAAAAAACAGCTAAGAACACATGGTGTTACAACATAAAAAATGGCAAGCAGTTGAACACAGAAGGGCACTGACTGCACAAAGACATCCAGGACACTCAGATAAACACACAGTCCTGGTAAACACGGCCCATTTCTCTTCCCCCATCCTTCAACTTTTCTCCTAATTCAATTTTTAAGACTACGAAGGTGGTCTTAAAGGTAGTCAGCTTAAAAATACTGCAATTGTTACACTGTTCTATATAATTTTACAGACTCAGTTTTGGTAGCTGATCTACAGGTGAATAGGGCTGCGACGGAAGATTTTGGTGCAACGTAAGGGATGGAGGTAATTAAGCTCCTGAACTGGATTGATTTCATACATCATTCCCTGCAAGACAAACCCAAATCAATTCTGTGTTTAGGACCAGCAGAAGACCCCGAATCAGACAAATAACTTCTAGCGGACAAGTCTGCAAAGGCAAAGCAGGAGCTAAAGCTTGAATCATCATATCACTTTCCCTGAAGTCCCTTTGGTACATTCTGCTCTTCAACCCAAAAAACATGCAAAACACATGCAAAACTCACTGGGCAAAACACTGAATGTCATGATATTAATGGTCACACTGAATTCACTGATGTCTTAATGCAGTAATCCACTTTATTACTCCAAAGGAGAAAGACAAAGTTTTCAACCCTGACTGTCTTACATAGATGAAAATATCAAATTATATCAAATGGAATAATTTGTTTAGGAATGTTAATTTGCTCCAAAACCCAAAAGATTAACATCTAGAACCTTATGGTACAAACCTACATTAACCATCTGCCCACCACTCCCATGACCCATCTTCCATCAAGAAAATAGTTCTAAGGTTGTGAAAGCAAGCAAAGTCTGAGGATGTCAAAAATTAGGTTTTCCAGTGACCTGATCTGCCCCACTGTGCATATGCATTAATGATAAAGTCTTTTAGAGAAAACATACTGCACTACACTGCTGTGGGACCTCTTGCTCATTCAGTGCAGAGAACTGAACTGCTGGAAAGGGAGGAAGAGTGGCAGGAAAAAAGGCTGCTGCCACCTCTGCCATCTCTGCACTGCTTTATTGTAAACTGCAAAAGGTGTGGAATGGAGGAGGCTGCAAGGACAGATAGTCCAATCTTGTGGTTAGATAAGCTGAATAATGTCTTAGAGAACTCAACTTTACTTGCATGTCTTCTGGAGTTTCTCTGTGATGTAAAGAAAGTCATTTAACCCCAACTTTCAGCAATAAATAAACATTTGTCTGAGTGCCTGACTTGTGATTCAGTCTCATTTGTATTAACAGTGAACACTTAATGGGTGTAACTGGAAGTTGTGGTTGGGAAAGATTAACTGTACGGTATCCTAAAGTACTAAGACAATGCAGTCGTCGATGATTCAGTCCACACCTTCCATAAAAATGGGGCTTTTTGGTGTTTTTCTCTCTGTGCCTCAACTGCCACTTTATCTCCTAGAAAGTGGAGATTACACCAACTTTTTGTCTCACAAGGATGTTGTGAAATGTAATTACATCTCAGAGGCACTCAGATACTATCATGATGAGCACCAGAGGAAAAAGAATTAGCTAATTAATTCAAAATAGTTCGAATAATGTGCTGTAAGCAAGGCGTAGCTCTATAACTGAACAAAGAGGTGGAAAGAAAATACTGAATAGTGACTCACTGAGGCAACACAGTCCATTCTGTAAACTGGCAAGGAAGCCTACAGAAATACAATCCTTAATCATGTACTTAATGACCATACCCCACAGAATGTGAAGACTGGGGTCAGGTCAAAATTTGCAAGTTTTGGGGTACTTGGGTATGTAACCTTTATTTCAAATAGGAACCTTCTATATACAATATCAAAACTGGTAGATGTACTTAATTCAAACAAGTAGGAACAATCCTCTCATCACCATTTAATGAAGCATTTACCTCTTAAGGATATCAGCTGTAGAGAAAGGAGGATGGTGAGCACATACTTTCAAAATTACAGCTCCATGGCAGAAAACTTTTCTTCCTAAACCTCTCAGCTGTCTAAAAATCCAACTGACTCCAGCTTTCACTGTAAAAATTTAATGAACTAAGCTGAAAGCTTCTGTCAGGCCCACGAAAATAGATGTGCAAGTCCTATTATCAAAGGAAAAAGCAGCATCATTGAGAATTCTGAAAGGCTGCAGACATCATTCGGTGCAGTGAGCCAGATCAGCTCGGTAAAACATTAGAACCAGTCAAATGCCATCCAAATCGACTGTTTACTATACTTCTTAATGTTGCCATCCACACTGAAAGTTGTTTTGATTAATTTGTCAAATAAAGGGGGTTTTACTTCAAAAAATAAATGCAGAAGTGAAACCCGAAAGCAAAGTTTATTCTTGGGTTCTGTAAATATTGAATGTTATTGCAATAAATTATAATGTAAATGTGATATGAAAATATTCCAAATATTTAAATTACCAAAAAACCCAAATTACTAAGAAACAGTTAACAGACTATTACACAATCACAGGCTAATTGTAGCCTTCTCAAAAAGCAGTCATTTTTTGAAGCAGCTTGCAGAAATGTAAGTGTTCATCCTTTTGTGTTTAAATGTTAACGGAAGGTACACAGCTAAACCCATATGTGGTACTTCGAAAACACATGGTCTGGCATTCTTTTAAGCATTTCCTATTGCTTCTATCATTTTTTTAGAAAAAATAGAACTATTTCTGTACTGTACAAAATCTCTGTTTCTAAAATACAAAGACTTAGATCTATAACAAAAAGCAAGCAGGCAGAAAGGGATTTATTAAGATTACATATCCTTCTGTTTTAGCACATATTGGAAGGAAAAACACTTTTAATGTCCTGTTTGTGTTTGTTAATGGCCATCTTTGATTTCCCTGGATTATAGTAAAGAGTTCTTAAAATACAAGTAATCAATAAAACTTATGCCCACTGTCACAAGCATGAAACACAACATATTCCTATCCTAAATTATTTAAACAGGACTGTTTAAAATTTATGACATTGCCCTGGGAAGAGGCACACAAAGGATGAGTCATATTTTTTTAGAATTTTCATGTGTTATGCAGCAGTGATTACTTGCAGAGTGGCTGACGAAATATTTGGAAAGGGAAAAAGTAATCTTTCCAAATCAAGTTACATAACTTTGATTTACATAAATGTAATCCATTCAGTAGTCCAAGCAGAAAAGTAATATTTATGGCCCAAACACAAAAACCTAGAGCTTTAGTTGTAATTCTTACTAGGAAAGCAAAATAGAACAGGGAAGATGAAAGAGGGAAGAGAAGAAATTCATTACTATGGAGGTAAGAGGTGTTTACTGTGCTGCCTTTTCTGGCTCTGGATGTAGGAAAACTGAATACAATTTAAACTGCATAAAAATTCCAATGCTAATTAATTAAGATGATTCCATGCAGGAAGCCTTAAATACATTATGCCTTTAACAGAGCCTACTTTATGTCAACCCTGCCTATTTTTGGTTCTGAGCTGACCACTTATATAAGGAAACGCTAGAAGACATGGAGATGTGGCAGCTTTCCATCAGCAGACCGGCATTCCCAAAGGACTGCTTTGACCCTTGGTGTCACTGGAAAGCCTCTGCAGCACATGCAGCTCTTCTTATCAACTGCCCCTATGTGTATCTCGTTGGCTATGTATGTGCCCATGAACATACATATACGGGCACATTCATCAGAGAAGGATGAGATTTAGGAAAAGATTTAATTTATCTCTGTTTCATCTGAAAACAGTCTTTAGAAATGCCCACTAGATCTTCAGAGCTAAAGAATCCAAAATTCTCTAAGTATATTTAATTTCTGGACTGCTGAGAAACACCTTTAGTGTGGTCTCAGAAGTTCACTTAGGAATTGTGTATTTTCAAAACTCAAGTACAGCAAATTAACATATACAGTTACATAACAAAAACTATTCTGAAAGGAATAGATTTTATCTAGCAGAAATAATTATAACAAACAGCAAAGGCTAAATTCTCTAAATGAACTTGGTTCAGTCCTTCTCTGAGTACACACTATACAGCACTGTGAATCACAGAGCTACAAGCCATATTTTCCAGACTGTTCCTGGTCTTTTTGCAAAAGAGCTGGGCCATTACTTATCCAGCTGGACAGTCCAACAGCTCTGAAATCCTTACTGCTCTGTGGTAAACACATAATAATATAATGTTGGCTTTTCGCAGATATTCATTGTGTGTATGGTTTTATTCCGTTTATAGAAGTAGTCTTGTCATAAAGGTAGAGGTATATAACCAATGTTTTAATTTCTGTTATGAACTAGATTCCAATATAGTAGTAAAATAACTAATAAAAGTAGTTTAAAAGACTTTCCTTTACTAACCACACTGCCTGCTTGACTGCATAACTCCCAAAGGACGGCACAGAGAAGACCTGCCACCGATACCTGACTATCAGCCATAACCAGATGCAAGGACCACGGAGAAAAGCCTATGCATGATGACCAGGCATGCGGCTGATAAAGAGTATTTAAGACGACTCCCTCAACGGCAGGGGTGCTTCCTGGCTTAGGGCCAAGCACCCAGCGCTGTTTCTTTGCTTTATTGTTTTTGTCCCCTATTGTCCTTTACTAAACTTCTAAATTTCAACAGGAGAGTGAACCTCGTTTTTCACAGCTCCAAAAGAAGGGCAGTGGTGGTTGAGATCCTTGCTGTCATCTGCCACCCTCTGGATCTAAATAAAGTGGCTTCCCCACTGAGGCTGTCTGTCCAATTACTGGCAAAACTATGGACACATTTTGTTGCTTTCATTCAAGGTGTTCACAGCTGAGAACTCCCTGATCCACTCTCAAGAGTGCAATGTGTTCAGGCTGGACAGGCTTTCCTAAGGATCAGTTGTTATGGACTGCATCCAAAGTGTAACAAACTCGTACTGAAAATGGCCACACTCTGCATTTGCTAATGACTTACAAATTAAGACAAACTTGAGTGAGGTTTCATAGGAATGGCCAAAGACCAGCCTGATGCCAAGGTTCAAGTACTTTCTCAAAAGCATAGGGAAACGGAACACTACAAAGGAAAGATGATAAAAATCAATATATGCTAAACAGAGTATTCTCCCTACAATCTGTTTCACAGGAAAAAGATGAGTCACAAATAAACCCACATACAGAGAACACACACATTATTGCCTGAGAGGATTTAACATGGCATGAAGTAGCTTGGCCAAACTGATAGTTAATGCTACTAAGGTCATCTTGTCCTGTACAACCTACAGCCAAAGCCTCCTTACAATGCAAAAAGATGCAAACATCACTTGGGTGAAACCTGCAGAGGTTACAAGTCAATTTTCTGGGGGTTGGCTTACAGTGCAACCCAAAACAAATGCCATATTACAACAGAGAACACGTCAATAGTAACACACCCACTGGTTTTAATCCTGTATCCCTGTTACGTATCACACATAAACATTTTGACTTCACAAAATGGTATTAATACTATTGCCAAGGGGCCTATGTAAAATTTACCTGCAAACTGCTGCTGAGTTATGACAAATTACTTCTTTCATGTGACATCTTCAGTGATTAATAACAAATACAACTCAACACTACTGCAAGTTTTTATCTTATGCAATGCAGGACACAAATAATGTTACAGAACCTAACCACAGGCAGTCCAACATCCCTTCTCCCCATCCCCAAACTAGACAAACATTCTGTCCAATTGTTTCACTGTTAAATGGAAGCTAAGGAAAAAAAAAGAAAAATCAGTCATTTATAACCTGATTTACTTATTTCAAGCGTGAAGAAAGTTCCAAACTTTGAAAATTGATATATTTTAAGAAAGAATTAGCAATATAGACAAGGCTCTTTTAACAACATACAAAGCAAGCAAATGGTAACACACAGAACACTGTAAACAAAATGACAGCCTTAACCAAACTGGTTCTGAAGTCAACCAAATTTGGAGGGGCAATGTAAGCCAGTGGAATTATTTTTTCATTATAATTATGCCAAATTATGCCAATTACCGTGATTACCCTAACTATAAATGAAAATCAAGAGCCAAAAGGAAATGGCCAGGAAACAATTGCTTCTTTTTTTAAAAAAAAAAGTATAATTGCAATGTAAAATACAAAAAAATCAGTAGCATTTTTCAAGTCTGCAGTTTTGTTAAAGAGCAAATAGAAGTCATAAAGTATACAGAGTAACTGCTGATTAAGTATTCCATTAAAAGTATATTATATTCTTCTTGTGTGAGTAATACAGAGTCAAACAAGGCGTTATACTGAAGAGATATTTGGACACATCAACAAATCATTCTGTGTAATCACTAGGATAAAATAGTGTGAAAATCCCATAGCATGGAAAAAAGGCAGCGGCAGTGGGGAATGCCAATGCTTACAGATGGCTGAGCTTTGCTTGGGTTCTCTGACCCTCATTCACCTCCCCACACAGATGAATCAAAAGCACAGTTTTCAACTATCTTACCACTGAACAACTGTAGGTTTTACAAGGAAGGATTCACATTTTGTTAGTTAGCATTCAGTGGAACTTCAGGAAACTGTGTCTTTATTATGGAGGAAATTTTACCCAAACAAACTGGATGTCATATAAGAACAATGATCACTACACACAGGTTGACACCAAGGTGAACATTCTTGGTTTTAACAGAGACAAAACACAGAAATGCAGGTTGCAGAATGATTGAAATTTAGTCCTGTGTTATACAGACAGCTAACAGGTATTATTTTAACTACTTTAAACAGCTTTTTTTTTTTTTAAATAATCTAAGACACAGACATTAAGACTTCTCAAATTATTTAAGACCTGGATATTTAAAACAGAGCAATAGCCTTACTCTTTAGGAATACACACTGAGAAGCTACATTTAATGCACTTTAATGCTAAAAGTGTTCTTTTTAGAGGCTTCTTTTTATTTTCATATGCAAAATTGAAAAGAAATCAGTATCGTAGGAAAACAACACTTCATTATCTTCTTGAGTAACCTTTTTATTATTTTATTGAAGTTAAAATTTACATGGAAGCATCCTAAAGCACTTTAAAATAAGACATAAGAAATTTTAAAAGACAGCTCAGCCATGTAGCCTGGGTATCACAATTCCTTGTTTCTACCTCCCACTCAGAAATAACTCCCATTTAATATACAGAACATAATGACTTTGAGTACTGGAAATCCAGTGAGCACAAGTTTGCCCAAAGAAGATAGTATGCAAGCTCTTGTCTATACATCTTCATTGTAAGGGGGGAAAAGTCCTAAGTCAGAAAATGTACAGAAATATAAATGAAATAAATTAATTTAAGCTAGTGAGGTAGAAGATGTTAGAAAATAGGGGTATGACAGGTACAATTAGCTACAAGCAATCTCTCCTGGTCTTGGAGTACTCTCTCTTACCATTTTTACCTGATAGGAATTCTGATCTAAGGAGTCAAAAGCTTACAGGGGGAATCAAGAACAAAAAAAGCAAAATAATTAGGTAGCAGCGATGAAATTATATACTGATTGTTAGACAATTACTTGTATAGATGAAATTACACAAGATGCTATCATAATTATCACAAAGTTATCATAGTTACAGGTTTTTTTTCTAATCCTAAACATAAATCCATTAGATGTTTGGAATTAAATTACTCCTACAGCCTGTTTATTGCAGTTATCTTAGTAGAAGGACATGAACACATGGTAGAAATTTGTCCTTGCTTAAAATTACTCTGCTTGTACTCTTTACATTATAAACATGCAGACAGAGAATGGCACTGCCAGATGTAGTGAAGGGAGTAAGAGGATAAGAATGAGGGTGAAGGAGGGAAAGGTTTCCTACCATTGCTTTCACACATGCTAGCACAGTATCATTTGCTGGAACAGTAAAAATTCATAGCACTTCATGGTCCAGAAGGACCAGCCACAGCTGTGGTGCATGTACCCAACATTAGGAATACATGGAAAAAAAACAGGAACAGGCACGGAGAAGTGAGAAGTCTGACTCAGACAGACAACCTGATACTGTAAAGCAGATGTGGAGTGAGAAAGAAATGCAAATCCACCAACACAGAGAGGTATAATATATAATCAGCACCACACTGCACTGAGAGAGCAATATAATGGCACTGAAGGAGGAAACGCTTCTCTAGTGAAAGGAAATAAATATCATCTCACTAGTAAAGAAAGGAGCAAGCTCCATGGGCACTCAACAGATGTCTCCCCCTTTCCCAAACTCCCCCAAAGTCAAAAGAAACAAAACTGAGAACACAGCAAATTAGAAGCATGAGATTTCTGAACTAGAGGTGCTGCCTGAAGATAAGAATAAAAACCTTCCACTAACAAGAGTGACAAAGTCAGAACAATGAAAAATGGAAGACCACCAACTATAAGGGGACAGTGTATTTTATTTCTTTACTCATTTGCATCCTTCCCCTTCCAATATCAAGAACACAAGGGAGACTTTGCTCTACACAGAATCCTATTTTTGCAACTACTTTGCCTGCCAGTTCAGAAAAGACTCTTAAGCTTTCCAAGACTGGAAATTCCTCTAGTTCCAGTCCTCGAAATAAAAATACCATGCCAGTAGAAACCCTGGAAGTCACCTCTTCATCTGGCATCAAAAGAAAACATTCTAAACTCTCCAGAGCATTTTGGTGGCCAGGGTTAAGAGTAGCTATAATTCAAAACCACTGCAAGACAATGAGCCACATGGGAATTATTTTCTGAACTATTAAAAATTTGTTCATTTGCATAATATGAAAGAACAGAAACAAGAAATAGAAATTAATTCCTTACCCCTGGAAACCAGAATTCTGATTTCCAACTGAAAGGATAAGATCATACATTTCCAAATTACAAGACAAGGGCAGATAATTTAGTGCTCTTTCCCATTTCTGAGAAGCAGAACACATAAAATCCTTATTTATTAAAGCCAGCATTTTGATTCTTGTAAACTCAGAGAAGTGAGTACATCCTTGAAGTGCTTCCAGCTACACAAAACCAGATTGATGTCCTTGAACTAAGAAATACAGCAAAAAGCCAAGGACTGTACAGGAAAAAAGGCCACTTATCCAGGCACCAACATTTTCAGTACACACAAAAATTCCAACACTTACACTCTCTTCTCAAGAAAACAACTGGAAAAGTATTGGGGAACTCCACATTGCCAACATCTGTTTTCACTGGTCTATATTTTTCCTCAGTTTGTAAACAAAAGACTTGTTTCCTTTACTTTTCCTACCTGAAACCTGTTAAAGTTATCCTGGGCACTGACAGTCAAGATTACTTCTCATATATCACTATCACAACATTTAACCACAATTCTTTAAGCTCCACTAGCTCCTCAACCATACTTAGATGCTTCTAGCCTTCAGTTTTCACTAAGTACCTATCCCTGTGGTACCTGATTTAGTCAGAAGACCAACAAGGAGATGTGAGGCTTACCTCACTGACAGTCTGCTGATGCAGAGCAGTGCACCATGCTCACATGCTGAGGTTTGTGGGAGTGGGGAAAGAAGCAAATTTGGGAAAACAGTGGTGACAGGAACAAGGAAGAAATAGTCTCCTTCCTATTGCTTTTGTTCATTCTGTTGTTGGGGCCCTCTGAGATGGGAGGCACTGGAGGAATTACATCTCCTTTGTTCTCTCTTTTTCCTTGATGCTGTCCTTCATTTCCTTTTCTTGCTGTAAAGGTTAGAGGAAGGGGAAAGCATTGTTACAGGGAATAAGGAGCCAGAGGTCTAACACAGTTGTGGATCCATTCACAACAGGCAGGAGACTAAGAATTATGAAGAAATGAATCATGTGGGACTGATATTTTCCAGGTATTTTTCTTCCAGTTATGAACGTTGATCATAACTACAGAGGAAACAGCTGCTACCAGGACAAAGAGAAGAATCAATTTTGTTTTCATTTGGGGCTTTTTATTTGAAACTAATTGAAAGATTGGAACAACAGCATCTATAAAAGGGACCCAGAATAACATAATCTTCTGTGGATTTCAAGTCACATGTTACTTACATACAGAAACAATTTCATTTCAATAGCTTATAGTCATAGTGATATTGATCAAAGGCACCTGCAACTGTCTTGGTTGCACATGCACTGTAGTAATTACGCATGCAAATGAGCGAAGGAGATATTTATGTAGTTGATCACCAGTATAATTACTATAACTGAATACACAATCATGGTAACTGTACACACAAATTACACATGCATGCAGTTTTAAAAACCAAGTGTTGCATTCATTGTCTCTATTCAGATAACATCCTATGGAAACACTTCTCCACTGGAAACAATTAAAAAGTATTAACTTTTAAAAAGATGTACATTTATTCAACTGTCTACTGAACATTAAAAAAATATAACAATCCAGTAATTCTGTTTTCCAAGCTGACATATCAGCAAAATTTCACTACTGTCATAACATTTACCAACTTGAAAAGAATAAAACACTTGAACATAGCCTCTTATTTCTCCTTCTTATACACATTTATTAACCTGTAACTTCATTAAGATATTAAAGGTGATTACTTGAAAAAATAATGCATATGATCAGAATTTTTCACATGAGCTGAGCTAAATTTTCATTAGCTCATCACAGCTCTAGAGATAAGTGGAAATATTTTAAAAGTTTGGATTTTTATCAATCTAAACAATTAAATGCGCAGGATTTGATTATACGTTAGACCAGAAGAGCTGGTGCATTCAAACCCATACGAGGTATTTTTCTAAAGTACTTAAACAACATGGAAAATATGCTTTCATGTCTCAAGCCCAGATTTTGATCCCTCCATATGAACATAAGAAATGATTTTGCATTTATTATTAAGTATTTCAAAGAATATGACAGAAGTAATAAAATATTTAGATATTGCTGTATTCTGGCAGATCACGGCGTAGTCGTATTGCCTTCAGCTTCTCTACTTTGATTTTTGTTCGCAACAGTTCTTCCTCCAGTTGCTGCTTTCTTTTCAAACCATCCCTTTTTTCTTGGACATAAAGACCAATTTTTCTTTGGTTTTCTATTATTATTTGATGCTCTTCTTTCAGCATTTGTAACATCTGTGGGTCATAACCACACATTGGTCTAAAGCGTTCTCCAACCTCAAGCCTAAAAAATTCATCTCTTCTTGGTACAGGGGAAGGAGACATCATTACTCTCATATCAACTGAAGACACTGATGTTGAAGGAGACCTTTCCATAATACGCACCAGCTGGTGTTCTTCCTCTTGTTCTAAGTTCACATTTTGCTGTGAGTCTATAATCAAAGAAGGAGGAGGTTTGACATCCTCTTCTGACTGCAAGTGCATCATGACTGTTGCAGGATGATGATCCAATATTGCCTGTGGTGAACTGGTACCAGCAATTGTTTCTTTATCGATACTAGCACTAGAACACACAAAATCATATTTAAATAATCCATTAAAAACTATTTTAAAAGGTATAGCTGTAAGTAACCAAAGCTTCATTTGAATACTACTCTGCTGTCTATGCCTGGGACTCTATTGCATTACCTGAACACCACCTGTGCCCCTCTTTCTTTCCACCTCACACATACAGCCCCGTCTTACTCAGATTTTATTGCTATAAAGGCAGTTCAGCCAACACAGACCCAGTCTTGTAGGCCTCTCTGACACTGGAGAAGCAAGAAGGGCTATCAGTGACAAACAAAAATATTTTTTTTAAAAAGCAGCACCAAGTCATGCAAGTAACAGAGAAAAGAGTTTATGTAATATAAAAGGTGATTTTAGAAGGACATTAATTTAGATGGAGTGGACTATGGCAGAAACATTTCCATCTCCCAGATTTATTCATCTCTCCCTGTTTTAATGTGCTCCCTGTTTCTGATTCAAGCACTCAAGTATTTGGGGTTTCTTCCAACATAAAATAATCACTAAATAAAATTACACAAAGAGACCCGGGAAAAGAAACCAGAGCCCAAATTATGACCCTTGCCAGCAGATTTGGGAACCAAGCTAATCCTCGCTCCTTCTCTTTGAATCATCAATCTTAGTATTTTTTTGAAGCTTCAAGAGAAGACACAGAAATGTTTCCATTAAGAATAGCCTATAGTTCTGTGCATTTCTTTTCGAAAGAACAACACCCACTTGACTCATCTGTCTTTGTGTAAATCCCTGAGTCAGCAGCATCTCAAATCATGATTTGACATTGCATTGGCTTTGATGATAATAATGGCTCAAGCTGTTCCTGACACTTGTCTACCATCAGTTGTGTTTGAAACCCTACACTTCTGCACATCACTCCTTTATTCAGGTAATGCTTTTTTAAGCCAGATCAGCTTCTTGATCTATTACTGTACAGATCTACAAAGAGTACTTGCAGCATGACTGGAAAGGCAGTATAGAGTTACATGGGAACAGGAATATATTAACTTGGGATTGACAGCCAAGTCAGTGCACGCTCATGGCCAGGACTGTCTAACAGAGGCTACAACCGGTGGTTGCAGACTCGAGACATTTCCAAAACCTTCAAAAACTGCTGCTAGCACTTAAAGGCAGCAAGTGGATCCACGACTAACATAACATTCACAGATGCTCCCCAACCCTGGAGGACTTGACTCACTGTCTGTTAAATTTGGGGACGACCAGTGGAGTTTTTCTACATCTTAAAATGCCTTCAGAGCCTTACAGTTCACACACTGAGAAACACTATCTGATTATTAAAACACTGCCCTGGTTAGTAATATATGTGCGTTCAAATTCCCAGAAGCAAAGAAGAAATATAATTTGTACATCCTGTTCTCATGTAAATGCACTAACTTCTTAATGAAAAGGTGGCATGATCATAACTTCTGAATCTCCCATGGTCTTCAAAGCTCTTGGTTTAAAAGAAATAAGCAATCATAGTTGCAATTTCTGAAGGACCCTGATCTAGCCTGCCATCCTTAACATGAAAATGCATTTTCTGTAATAGAAGCACGAAAGCTTCTCAATCCTCAGTTGTAAAAATGCTCATCAGGGTCAGAGCAATATATTTTCAAAAAATAAAGACTGTCAACAACACAAACTATTTAAATTAAATATTCTCTAATAAAACACCATCCATCTGAAGTAGGTATTGAAAACTGACCTTTCATTAATCCCCTGAAGAAAACACCAAGATAACCTTTATTCTACTGACTGTTACCTGAGCTGCCTGTAGAGTATCAATTATATCACCTTACTCCTTTGTACCTCATGCCACAAAGCTTCACTTTTTCCTACATGATTCTTTCTCACATTGTTTTAGTCCTCTCAGCATTGGAAGCATTATCCTACACACAAATTTTCACTTGTTTTCCCCAGTGCTGAGTGTAATTCCAGGTTTCCCCCCTCTTCACAACCACAGCTTCTAATACAGATTCTCTCCTTCTTATTTGCTGGCTCCTGGCCAGCTTCTAGCCTGAGAAAAGTGGAAACAACCAGCAGGAGAAGCAGGTCATTCCGACAAAAGGAAATGGAGACAGAGCAGAAAGAGAAAGTGAGAGGTTAAACAGAAGAAAGAAAGGTAAGATTTTGTCTAGCATAGACTAGAGCCTCTAAACAGTGAAAAAAATCCATCTCTTATGGTGTTATCCGCACAAAACTAGAAAAATTACCAGATCTTCAGGTAACTCTGATGAGGCTGGGGTTTTTTTTCTTAGTCAGCCTCTTAAGAGGAAAACAATTAGACAGCAAAGAGAGAAAGAAGGAATTGAGAAACAAAAGAGCTGCCTGTATGGTGGTTACTAATGTTGTTTCTGACAACTTGACTGAAAGAAAGACAAACAACAGTTACCACAATTGGGGCATGGTGTTTATAACCCTGCAGGCACCCATGATTCACCAGGTTTTGTTTAATCACAGCGAGCTAGAAATTGCTTAAAGGTGCGATTAAGAATTTGGGCTCGTTATAAGCTGTATTTCCCTCCTCCAAAACCTAAGTCATATCCTGGTGAGTTAAAACCCAACACTGGGTTTATAAAATCAGGGCAAAATGCAACTCAGAGAACTGTCAAATAATGATGTATTTGGGCAGGGAAAAAAAAAATCTTTTAAATTATATTCTTTTCCTTCAGCCCACAGTATACTGGCTGTTCCTAGGAACAACCATTTTGGGTAAGCAGCAACCAAGCCAGTGTTCCCAGACTCATAAAAAACTGCAAAAAATGTTTAAATTGCAGGAGACAAACTATGGAGATCATTAGCTCTTAATCATTCACTAAAAGCATCAGTGCTTTTTATAAGCTGATCTACAAACTAAAGTTCTCACACTATTTTTTCCCCTTCCTTACAAAAAGTTGGTAGTCAAGACACTGCAACCTTTATTAGCGCAATTAAAAGCCTCATTTTGTTCCAGAGAAATCTTTGGAATGGTTCCTCCAGGGGCATTCAACAGGAGTAGCAGCACAGCCCAGTTGCTTTAGATTTCTTTATGCAAAGGACCCACAACAGAATATTTTTAGAGCATCTGGCATGTTGGGATTTAGACAATTGTTACCATTCAGTTCAACCAGTGGCACCATGGATCCAATTCAGAAAGTGTGCGCATGCCAGCTTTTCTTACAGTGTTACGCTGCTGTACTCACTATCAGTATATCTGATTAAAATACGGAAAGTTCGCTTCCCATTAATCTGCTTGGGAAAATAAGAAAAATCAGAGCTTTCTCAAGGCTGTTGGGGAGTTGACTTCCCTCCCTCCCCCCCAGCTTAGTTTTTGTATCTGGAGGAACCAAAACCTGACCCAGGCATTTTTTGATCCCTCAAGGACCAATACAGAACCAGCAGAGTGTTGCAAGTCAGATATGAGGGGCATTAGCCAGCTGTGTGAGAAAGCCTGCACAGTGCCTGCCTGTATTATGTCTGGCTCAAATCTAGACACTGTGTCTCACTTTACTGAGCAGTAAAAAAAAAAAAAACCCTGCAAAAAAAAAAAAAAAAAAAAAAAAGAAAACTTCTAGCGCTGTACCTCTCAGTTTCTCTCTGTATTTAAACTACCTCACATACGACACAGAACTGCTTGGAGTTTAGACTGCAATTAGCTTTGCTCCAGCTTCAGGGAACCACCGTCAATGCAGGAAAAGTATAATTTAAAAAAACATTTGCACTCACAAAGGCACTGCAGTGTGGAGAATCAATTTTTGTTTTCTTTAAAGGGTTGGGATTAGCTAAAACATAACATGCAAACACCAGAGTAAATGAAAGAAAAAAGGTGAATAAGGTTTCTTAGCTCTGTGAATTAACTTTATTAAAAATCCTATATAAACTGGTAACAGTTCCATATGTTGCAAAATGACTGCAGTATTACCTTAAATGGAGGAGAATAGCCATCACTTTGCCAGTGTTAGAATAATCTGCCTATTAAAAGGTAGGGGAGGGGTAGAGGTTGGAGCTACTATTTCTCTTTGATTCTCTCTTAACCCTCACTTTCCAGAGTATGACAAAGACTCTGAAACAAGCTTTGAAAGAGAGCTGAAAAAAAATTAATGCAATGCTAAGTCACCATAAAGCTTCCCATAAAACAAAAGCAGTATTATTTTTGTCATTGTTTCCCATTTGGGAATTATCTGATAAACGCTTCCTTTAGGAGCCTGAGCACAAGCAAAAGCGTTACAAAGTAGATAGGAGGCGCCATAATTTCCATTCAGTAACAAAATAAAAAGAATTGTCTCACCTTTGAACACCGCTCCTCTCTCTTAAACACACATTGGAAATCTGTGGAATCATCTCCACAACTTTCTTGGTTGGCTCGGAAATGCTGCTTTTACAATCTGAGTGAGTCTCCTTTTGCTGCAATAGCTCCTGTTTGGCATATTCTTTGAGCCTCTTGTACAGCGTGCGCAGGCCCTGTGCAGTACGAGGAGGGCGATCTACTCCGATGGCATTGTAGTTATCAGCTATGATATCCCAGCATTTGTTTTTTTCCACTATTACAGAATGCTTATTGGTATGTTCCTCGAGAATTTTAACGTACGGCTTCACGAGTTTTAGCAAATCGAGCTTTTCAGATAAGGTAAAATTAGAAGATCTGGCCTTCCCAACCATTGTTATCTTTGAATTAAGGAAGCAGTTCCTGGAGCCACCATGCAGTCCCTAGCTCTGCTCAGCTCTTTTTCACAAACAGAAAAAGATCAGGCTTAACTAGGCTAGTCTCATTTAGGCCCACGCCTACAAGGGAGGGTTTATTAAAATTCCTTCAGCTTAAGCTGACGCAGGTTCAGGAAATCTGCTTAAGCCAAGCCTGACCTACATAAGGCTTCAGACTGAAGAAGGCGAGAAGAAACAAGCAAAATACACTTTTGTATGAAGAGACCAGACATACGCAGGATTTAAAAACATAAAGGTTTAAAGATTAGCACACTACCCAGCTAAAAATTACCTAATTTAGCTGGAGTAACAAGCTCTGACACATCTCCCCAGCTCCCTCGCACAATCTCAAACTGAAACAGTGCTGGAGATGATTTTACGTGTAACGACGTCCCCCCACAAAAAGCAACAATTGCTTTGTGCGAGGCAGGGCGCGTTACGGGGAGCGGGAGAGCGAGAGGCGGCGGCGCGTGTGGAGAGAGCCCCGGCGGAGGCCCCGGCGCCATTTGCATAGAGCTGGTCCTGCTGTCAGTCACGGCGGGGCGGCATCTCCCCCAGCCGGCTGGTTACGCTCGGGCTTCGCCGCAAAGCTCGGCTTCTCCCGCACTTGGCAGCCGGCGACAGCCACCGGCACGGGCGCTTCTTAAAGAGCCCGCTGCGTTCCCCGGCCGAGCTCCGGCCCCGGCAGGAGAGGCACGAACGCCTCGGTGCCAGCGGGCCCCGAGCGCCGCCGCGCCGGCCCCGCGGCGGCTCCCGGGCGAAGCCCGGCGTCGCCCCTCGGCCGGGGGCTGCGAGGCGGCACCGCCAGGGCTGGGGCTGCCCGCAGGCGTGACAGATTTACCGAATGTGTTCCTGCCTGTCGATACTGGGGTTTTCATAATATCCACCAGCAAACAACCGACTTTTATTATAACACATCCAGGCATTTTTTTCAGGATAAAAAAAAATCTTATTTTTATTAACAAGATGTGCCTCCATTTCTAATGTTTCCTCAACAATATATCACCTTAAGCCAAGCCTTCATATAAAAACGCATGCAAGGCTTTAAATTTCTGTGGTCTAAACTGAAGCAACAAATGGGAGAAAGAGAAAAACCTGCAGATAGAAGGAAAGGTGTTCACAAGTACAAAAAGCAAAAACTAAGTTTGAAAAATGACGTACTCCACTGAAAGAGTCCGGAGGGTGGAAACAAGTACCACTTCAGATAGTGGCAACAGCTTCCTAAGCTTAACATGTCCAGCCTTGAAAACAAGGGAGCCTAGAAGCAGGGGGAAGGAAAGAGGAATAATTATAGCTTGAAATATCCTAAGGCTATAAAGATCTAGGTATAAACTTGTTTGCTCTAAGGGGAAAAAACCCAAAGCAGACACAAGCCGCATTCAAAACAAGAAATTCACACTAAACAAAGGGAGAGTTTTAACTGCTAAAAATCAATTAGCATTTAGAATAACAAGCACTTTTGGAACCATTTCTAAGACTTGGCTTGTCAGTATCACCTAACAAAATTGCGACCGGTCCACTTCGTTGCCATTGCTTTCAAGCCAAGATTAAATAAAGCATTTTATAGTCTGAAGCCTATTACACTTGAATTTGAGAAACAAAATACTCTTGCGGTTAGAAGCACTGTATGAAAACCATTACTTAAAAACACCTAATCCTTCCCTATTTCCCCTCACTTTGCACTTTACTAATATTAAGAATATGTAGCTTGTGGTTATAGTTTCAGGGTTTTTTTTTAATTTATGCTCTTAGTTGTTCTTCAGTAACTGAAAAAAAAAAAATTGGATGTGCTTCACATAGTTTAGGCTCTGGCAGTATCAGCACTGAGGAGTCACAGGCAAGCCAACGCTATACCCTCCACAGTTGAAGCAGTTGTGCAGTGCCCACCCAGACTCTTGACTTTTTAGTGACAAAAAGAAAGAAGTCAGTGATTAAAGGCTCCTCCCCAAAAACACAAAAAGCACAAATGAACAGTGTCGGGCAGAGGAACCCCAATAACTCAAATGAAAAAAGCCAAACCGTCGGTACAGCTGTGAGAGACACAGAGTAAGGAGAAGAGGCTCTCTAGACCACTTCACAGGCTGAAGGAGGGGGTTAATGCCCACTGTGTATGAGACTCATTGTGAGATGCCAGAAAGAGTATTTTGGGATTGCAGGGGGAAGTACAGGATATTTAGAGAAAGAACTGAAGGCAAGACAAGGGAAGGTGAATCATGGGAAAGAGCAAGCATAGGAGGATATTGGGCAGGGGGGGAATGGACTAGGAGGGGCCAGATGCTTGTAAGCAGGTGGCTGCCCAGTATGGTTGTTCAGCCATGCCCTGCACCTGATCATTGCAGGTGGTCCTATCGTCTTGTTAAACTACATTTGTAACTGTTTTCCTGGGCGAGGGGAAATCTCATTCGGTGTGACCATGTCGGTACACACAGATGCGGGCAGCTGGAGTACCATAGGTCACAGGCCCCAGAAGGCAGAGGTGGGAGCCTAGGCACACTGCCTGAATACGTGTGTCAGTGTGTGACCTCTGGCAAACTCCAAGCCAGACTAGTCAGGCAGAAAGCTTGGAAGCCAAGCAACCATGAGTCTGGACTAGGTGCTGCAGAGACTAGAAGGTCCGAAATTTGGCTACTGAAGGGACAGCAGGACACTTGGGGACTGGCCACTGGTCAGACCAGCTGCCAGAGAGACCCAGTGTGTGTTTGTGAGTCAGCTGGGAGACCAGGGGATCCAGGGACCCAAAACCAAACAGAATAAGAATTTAAGGCCACTTGCTGGAGGATCTATGTTGCATACATAAGCATTTGCCACAAACAGGCTTTCATCACAGTCAGCCAGTGAGTGGAAAGGATGAGGCCATTGAAGTTGCTTGTGTTTGCGTGAGTGCTGAATTTTTTAATGTCTGGCTGTATATACACATAGAGTGTGCACATGTGCCTCTTGAGGATATATCCTTGTGATCCTGGCCACGAGGATCTGCAGCAGTCTCCTCTATAAAGGACTACCAGATGCAGCAATCCTAATATTAGACTTACCTAAACTTGCATTACTCTATTACCTTACTGCTTAATGTTGCTGGAGAGACTTAAGTTTACACACCAATGTAATTATAGCCCAATACTGCTATAAAGTTTTCTTTTGAGCAAGTGCCTGATAGAATGCCTGAATTACATATTGTTCTGCATAAGTGTAAAATAACCCTTGTAAAAAACGAAGCTGGCCACCAACCAAGATTTTTTCCCTTCCCTTTTTTTTCCTTTTTAAAATAGCTCTGTTCATCAGCCTAAGGTCATATCAGTACTTGGATGAGCAATCACAGAATGTTAAAAGCCTGGGTATTAATGATACATATAGACATCTTCGAGCTAAAACAATAGGTGTAGCTCCAAGACAATTACCAAAAAAGAAATGTTGCCACAATCCACCCTCCGTCCTACACCTTCCACCAACACTTGCACTTACGCAACACAGTGCACAGCCAGTTCAGCAAGATGATCCAGCTACAGAATAACCAAATTATTTATTTATTTTGCCATCATAATAATTTAATACAGAATTTAATAATTGGTTTAAGTCAACATAAATGTGGGACGTTGTCAAAACAGTAATTTCTGCCTCCCCCCAACTGTGTCATGTTCCTGCCCCTTCATTGTGCTGATACAAGCACTCACAAATCTGAGCAACTCAGATCAGGGAACTGATTTATCTTCATATTAATCACTGTTTTCTGAGCTGGGTTAGTTTTCACCACCAGTGGGTTCCTAATCCAGTATGCCACAGGACTAATAACTCACCAAAAGAAATATATTGAAAAAGCTTCTTCAGACTCTACAGAGTCAATTGCAAACCATATTTCTAAAGAGTTGTATTACCCCAACTGAGGGGACAGCAAACCACAGGTAGCAGGCAAGAAATTCTGGCCACCACTGAAGATAATAAACATGCATTCACCCCTCACATCACTTCACTGCCTTCTGTAACTCCTAGTTTTGCTGTGAAAAGGTCTAGAATTAATATCAGAAAATTATACAAACAGTGCACCCTGGAGAACTATTGAGATGAATGAATCACAGCTATAATACAGTCAGGAACTAAAGTAGCCAAATCACTATGCATTGCTGAAAAAGCTCAATGGCCACAAATTTTACATGTGATAGGTTTGTATCACAGCCACTAACTGCCTCAAGTGGCCCATGTAAATTGAGATGCATTATAAGACAGAACACCCTGAAAAGGAGAATGTCTTAAATCAGGGGAGTGTTTTGGAGGGAGAGGGAGGATCCTTTGTCATACAGAACTGAGGAAGAATCTCTCCATGACCGACTTAAGAATCACTATAAGGTACATGAGTCAAAGGGAAAAGACATCTGAGAGAACGGAAGATGCCCTAAGAATGTGTCTTGAAAGATGCAGTTTGGAACAGAGAACATGAATGTTGAAGGGAATGACACCAGCTTAAGTGATTCAGGCTGGGACCCTCTAGCGCAAAAAATATCAAATCAACAGATTGCTAAACCCTGTGAAGGTGCTCTGCCCACAGACTGGTAGCCCCAGGATAAGTCTGAAGGACTTCTGTTCTTCTTTAGTAATATGCAAGCAAACCAGCTCTGCAGAGACCTGGGGTTAGCACTTGCAGTCCCCTAGGAGCCTGAAAATCCTTGAAAACAAGAGGACAATTGCAAGATTTGAATCAAAGCTAAAATGGAACACTGGTACCCCTGTGCTTACAAAAATATGTAGGGAGATTCAGCAGCTAGGATAGGGTATGTTACACATCGCTGAATATACTGGGCTATTATGGCAGTGGAAACATTTGGCAAGTATCAAGGCAGTTGCTCACTTGCAAATGAATTTGGCAGCTGCATAAGATGAGAGTGTCTATAGGTAGTAAGGACTGCAAAACTTCCATTAGGTCATCATATAGCCCTCTCTCCTGACACGACAGTAAGACAGTGCCAAGTCATTCGATCTGCCGCCTATCTTTAAGAGCCTGCTGAGCAAAAGGGTGGGTGAGAAAACTTTAAACTCCAAAGGTTTCTCCCAGGGACAGTTGTTTCATGGGCAGTCTCTAAAGCTAAGGGGTGCAGGCATTATTCACTAAGGAGAGGGCTGAAGAAGACAAAGTTTTGTGAACCAAAAGCTGCAATACAACTTCACCTGGAAGTTACAGTGCCTAAATACATTTACACCAGACCCTTTAAAAATAATACTTTTACATCATCAGCACTTCAGATGGCTTTCTCATGCCACTTGATTTTTTTTTCTCATCTTTATCACCACTTTCGCCATCAGCTTTATGCTTTATTGTTCTTACCTTTGTGTACCTGGACCTCTCAGACCACTCCTTTCCTTCTCCTGCACAATTATTTCTAAACCTCTGTCCTGCATTGGGGGTGAGGCAAAAAAGGGAAAGCTTTATCTCTTTTCTTTTTCCTGCATCTATTTTTGTGATCAACATGTAGCATGTTTTAACTTCTAACCTCTAACAGTTCTTGCAACTGCTGCAAGAACAAGGGTGCCAATATCTCATGACAAGCACAGAACACAGAATTTAACAATGCAATTATTACCTTTACACAACTCTCTTTAAACTGGCTTGAATCACATACAGCCTGTTCCAGAGCTCTTATCAGCTAAAATTCCAAGCATAAAAGTTAACTGCAGTTCTGTCTCCTCTGCTGATATAAGGCATTCTCTCAACATGTAGCCAACCGAAATGGGGAATATATGAATTAGCCAATTAAAATGCCCCCCCACCAAATTTTAAAGAATTTATCTTCATCTCAGTCTGATATTTCAAGGCCCCCACATTCAGAAGACTAACTATCCTTCAAACTAAGTTTGGCTTAAAGCTACCGGACTCTAAATTATACTACTATGTGACTATACGGCTCTGTGAATTTGCTCTTCACTTTATAGGTCGTGTCCTTAAAAATAGAAAAGAACACCATTCTTTATAAATTAAGAAGTGTGTCCATTCCTAATACATGCTTATACCTTCTCTGATCTTCTCTTCCATCAAGCTTTTTGATGACTAATCAGAAGCAGCTAAGAAATATAGAAAGGTTTGAAAGTATGATTTTCACAGGATATTTTCCCTAAATTCTCCTATCTTCACTAGCAAGATAGCCCTTAGGAAAAGAAATGGTGTAAGAGAAGCCAAGTTTCTGCAATTCTCCCGTTCTGTTCATAGAGAGATTAAAATTGGAGATTATGCTTTTACGTACTATCCTGAAAATACTACCCTGTGCACTATTCCCTGCATTTGACAGAGGAACAGCTTTCTCCATTCTTCTAATCTTGCTCAGCGGATATTTTGAAGCCAGTGAGATAACCATCTTATCATTATCTTGTTGGCTCAAGGGAAGTCATATTGTGACAAAGATTCTGTTTCAGGGAAAACTTAAGGTCCAAAGCCAAAAGCTGGGACTGAACTCTAGTTAGGGTGGCATGGCAACAAAGGGGATCCAAACAATGAGCACAGCCACTGTAAGATTTGACAACTAGCTTTGAAGGCATCCAGACCTAGTCTGTCATAATACTCATGATAGCTCAAAAAAAAACCCCCAGTTCTCTTCATTAAGGCATTTCTTGTCCCTCCACCTGATAGCTGCATTCCCTCATCTTCCCTTAAATCCACCTTCGTATCTATTGGAGACAGGAGAGCTGAGAATACACGCATGCACGCACGCACACACACACACACACACACAACCAACCCCCAACACTCCAAATTAGGACTTTCCAAAGGGTGGGAAAAGGGAAAAGAAAAACATGTGAGAAAATGTGAATAGCCATGTATTTCTCTTTTGCCCATCTCCTGTTCACATAGCCTCACAACAGATTTTGATTATCAATAAAAAGGAAGAAGAAACTATGCATACAGTTCCCCTCAGAATGAATGAGGGAATAGAAAGAATTCTTACTGATAAACCTAAATCCTTTAAGATAGTCTCTATGCAGAGTATTTTCCAAGTTCCTCATTTTTAAAGTTACGGTATTAGATAATTTATTTTTCTGTATATTGCAGACTATAAACTGTGTGTTTGCATGCACTTCTGGGGAGCTAAATTGTAATAAATATATTGGGATAGTAAATTCATTTCCCAATACACCCCCTGCCAGCCCTTGGAAAGGGATGTTTGCTTTATATCTGCAATTTCAAAAGCAGACCTGTCTTTCTGCATGAGTATTTAAGTCTGTCTGCTTGTTTGTTTACAAATTTTAATTTTCAGTAACTTAATAATTTTTTTTTAATGCATGAAATATTATCATCTTTACATGGAGCACAGCTTTCTTCAATAGTGGATATATCACTACTCAAAAGTAAAGAACCTGACAATTTATAATGTTCATTTTAAAGAAGCAGCCACAGTTCCATTTAATAGACAAGTTACTACTGTGAAACTTTCATTTTAATCCCTCCAAATCCTTTGGGAACTGTTGAATATCTTACATCTAACATAACTCCTTTTCTTTATTTTCTGATCATGTAATACTCTTCTGATTTCTTCCCCTCTCCTTCATTATCTTCATTAGCTCAAATACAGAGCACACTTAACTGGGGCAAATGAAAAGTACATTTCTCTGTCAATTCACTGCTCTTTTCTCCAATGTGTGAATATCCTGGTTATATCATCTCTAATTACATAAAGCCTAGTTATTCACATAACAGCAAGATACGATCATACCAAATTATAAATTAGGTTGTACTAATGGTGGAAATATCCCACTAGAATTATGCAAGTCTGGATTTATTTTACAGCAGCACTGCAGATGGCTGCTTGTCCAGGAAAGCAGTTTTGCAGTTGCCGAACATTATATGAGATGTTGCCTTTGGTGGTGAAGCTGCTGTAAAGTTCCTTCTTTCCGTCTCACTCTTGGCTGCTAATTCTACTAGCACCATGTATCTCAGTACTCAGCTGATGGGCATCCCAAATTCAAGGAGAGTAAACACAGTTAGGGATGTGACAGCAGCCCAGGGGAACACCGAGTGTGCACAATCAGCTGGGGAAGTGCTAAGGAAAGTCTTAAGGTAGCAGTAGAATAGAAGACATCATTTCACACCCCAAGGAAGAGCCAAGTAAAAGGTGTTCTCCTGAGGAGATGTCAAAGAATCCCAAAGCTACAGACCAGAAAACACAAGCCATCCAGGAGTAAATAATCACAGAAGTCTCCATGAGAAGTCTACCTGAAACACTATGACTGCTGGTCAATAGGTGACAGTGCACGTATAGACCCACTGTGACTGATGTATAAATGAACACTTCTGGACCCAGCATCCAGTCAGATACAAATAATTTATCTTACGATGTATTTACATCAATCCAGTTTTATTAACCAGTCCCCATCTCTTGAGATGACCTGATCAAACAGGCACAGATGACACCTAAACAGTAAAAAAACTATTCTGAATTGAGAATAAACTTGTCTATAAATTTGTCTATTCACTGTTATAAACTATACTGTCTAGAATATTGCAGGGAGAAGGAGGACATTTTAAATCATAAAGATCTAGCAAAGTGATTTGATACTATTTTGAATAAGAAATTATAACAAAATTTATAGACTTGTAAAATCATACTTGCAAACAGGGCAGTAATAAATTACTTACACTCAGGCATCCAGTCACGCCTTAACTGTTCTAGGGTGTGCTTGGTAATTATTAAGAGCTACAGATGATTATGGAGTATCTTTTACCCAAAGATTAAACTGCTTTACCAGGTGTTTATAAAAACATTTGAAGGGCACACAGAACTGCAGCTATACATGCAGCTCCACCACTAAAATAGATTGACTGAAATATCTCTTCTAGTTCATCTGTGAAGTGCAACAACAGAAATTAAATTAGTACTTCTACTTTTGCAGATCTCCAAGTAATCCTAGCAATAATCTGCTTCATTATGAGATGCCAGGCATGAATGTTTTTAGTTTTTACTAGAAACCAAAAGTAGGCAGTTAAACTGAAATTGGGCAATATGAAAATCCTGAAAATAAAATTTTTTAATCCTCTGATTAAAAGTTATAGGTAATTGATTTCTACTTTCATAAATGAACAGTGGATTTCCTCTTAATATTCACATTAATTGGTTAAAAGGATTTTATTAATATCAAGTGATAAGAGGTATCAGACAGACCTGTAACAATGTTCTAGAAAGCTGAAGGAACCACATGATGAAAAATGAAGCTTAAGTGTACAAAGTGTCCAGACTTTACAGATGAATGTAGTCAGTAACCATTACCATTCCAGAGAAGATAGAGAAAATACATTCAAATCTATATGCAAGTAGTAAGTACAGTTGATATCATCAGCATGGAAAACATTCAGAAACATCTACTGAGAGACATAGGGTAAGCATATTAACCCTGTTATGAAATACGGTTACAATTTGTCCTCATTGTTAGCTCAAAGATAGTATCTGAGTATGACTTCTGGCAAAGTTCCTCTTGGAAAATGCATTAGCAGACGTTAGTGATGGATGAAAGACAAGGTACACTTGAACCAAAAACCAAACCAAACAGGTGGTGAGCTGTAACAGAATAAAACTCTATATCCAGTTTTTCTGTACACCTACATCCAGTTCAAATGGTGAAATCTCAGTCCAACTGGAATGTTGCATCTACGTGTTCCAAGTGAAAGAGTTACTCATTTCCACACACAATAGAGTATGCCCAAATGGAAAAACAGAGCAACATTGTCCTAGATTAAAAGTATCAACAGAAAGCAAACTGTAAACTCAGATAATAAACATAAATTAAATAATGTATACTTTAAATAAATAAATATGTATTAAAATAATTAAATTGAAGGCAATGTGGGTAAAAACCTCAGTTCTTCCCAATCATGCTCACTAGCAACACTGAGGAGATACTAAGTATAGTTTAGGGATGTGCCTGTCCATTGTTTCTTCAAATTCAAATTATTTGTATTTTCCTGTTATTGCTACTAGAATCTCAGAATGACATAAGGACAAGTAGAAACCAAGCACTTAAGAGGTGCAATAGTATCCTTCCAAACACGTTTAAGGTTTTGTTTTCAGTTAGTGGTAAATAGTTTAGGAATGTTAAAGTAATTTTTTTTTTAAAAGAGCATGCACACTTAGCTGATAGAATTTTTTGGAGGCATGTGAGAAAAAGTATTAATGACAATGTTAAATAAATCACCTCCCTCCCAAAGATCCATTGTGTCAACAAGTATTATATTCTGAATACAAAACAAAGGTACCAAAGGGATTGCCATTTTCTCTGCCTCTTAAAAACAAGAAAGCACCAATTCATAAAGCAGCAGTAAAGTTCATTTCCCTACAAAGACACGTAACATTATTTTCCAGTATTCAGAACTTACAATCACAAGCCGTAAACTGCCCAATGAACAGCATGTTCAAGATCTCACAGTTCAAACACTCATAAAATTACAACACACACATATGTTTCATTCAACAGCTGCTACAACACTGATTAAATATCTCTGGAAATAACTCATCTCACAGAATTTCAGAGTCCCTTACACTACACTTTTATTAGTGACATTTTAGGGAAAAGATTTTTGAAAAGAAGCTTAGAAAAACAAGTATTTTTTTAAACCAGAGATGCTATAAATTTTAGATTGATTCCATCTAATCAAATCCTTACTTGTCTGCTCCAAGAAATGGACACCATGTGTCAGATAACTGAGTTTTTTTGAAAGAATGCACAGCATTTTCAGGGCTGGGTTTCAGAAAGATTAGCTCTATGAACAGTGCAGTTGTCCAATGGTTCACAGGTGTTTCAAAAGAATTTCAATGGAAACTAGGGTATTTATTTACACATTCCACTGCTGCACTGGAAACCCAAACACAGCAGCTTTGAGTGTGATATAAAACTATCAAAGTGTTTATCATCTGCATTAAATGATATGGAGACAATAAACCAAAATAATGCATACACACAGACTTTTCCAATCTTAAAATTATTTTAATGCCCCTTTAAGAGAGAAGTATGAGGCTCCAGAGACTGATAGTCAAATATAATTTCATTACAATATTAATAATAAAAAACCCAAACAGACTGTGGCTTTCACAACTGGTTTCTATTACTTCTGAATTTCATACCAATGCCAGCTTTGACAAAACAATTCAACTTCACAGTATAAAGGAAGTTATGATTTACATAATCAATGTAATTGCTACATTAGCTGTAATGAACAGAAGACAAAAGTGATGTAAGGGGCAGAAACTGTCTTGGAAAATCTAAGTTATTAAGAAATTACTTAAGATTTAAGGAAGCCTCAATGCAGCATTGTTTTCTCACTACAGCGTTTGCATCACCAGCAAACGTGAAGACCATAACTAACATTAACATTATACTTCCTTCTTTTATACCACATTTCATGACAGCTTTTTTAAAGCCTTGCAGGGTTAGCCCCATTCTGCAGGCATAGAAAGGCTTTGGCACAAAATGGCTTGTTCAGAAAGACAGCAGCACATCAACAGAAGCAGCTCACCCAGTTTCACTCCACAACTTTTTGGTTGTTTTTCTAAAGTCAACACAGAGGACCCACACTGCACTCAGAATTCATGATACTGAAAAGACTTTTAGTATCTTTTCCCCTTCACAACATTTTTTACAGGAATGCTGATTTCCCAGATTATTTTGGAAATAAATCCACTATTTATCTTTCAAGTGCACTGCTAAGCAGAACTAGCAGATACAAATTTTTGCAGATGTACCTATAGGGAAGCATGACCCCTCAAACAACATGTCCCATACACACTGAATATTTTCTTCAAGTTTCTTCCATTTTTTTCTTCAACAGAAGAACTGGAAGTTTCAGCATGCAGCAGATAAACACAAAAGCCATAAGACTCAAAGACATTCAAGGAAGTTGAATTTCCCCACATTAGCTCTGCCAAACAGAGTGCATACACTCTGGGTCACATACCATACCAGTGGCAGCATTCCATCAGGGCTGTCACATCCCCATTTTCTGGGGCTGAAACCCAGCAAGAAGAGTCAATGGGAAAAGGCTCTCCAAAGCACCTTACAGAATGGAGGGCATTGCTGCCTACCAGGGCCTGGAATTTGTGCAATCTCCAGATGCTAGAAAGGGCTTTGATGGAGAAAAAAGGAATCAAAAACCACAAGGACAAGCAAAAGGGACAGATGAAGATAGTTCAGGAAGGAACAAGCACATAACAACAAAAGGAAAAAGGTAGCCACTTTTAAACAGGTGAAGGTCAGTAAGCTTCCTCAGCAATGCACTGCATGCTATTGCCAGAGCAAGTCCGATCTTCTTACTAAACTAAATTTCTAAATATTTTCCCAGGTGAAAGCTGGAGCTAGACCACACACAGGTCACAGGGCTCAGGTACCTCACACGTCAGCAAGCAGAGAGGCCAGAGAGCAAGTACACTGACTGGACATACTGTGTGAGATTGCTAACAAACACCAACATGGACTAGCTGGCAAGTAGGATAAGAGGCTTGGGAGCCAAATGTTGGAGCAGCCATGAGTCTCGGCCAGATACTGGAGACTAGAGGGTCTGAGAGTTGGCTACTGAAGGGACCAAGAAGTCCATGCAAGTTACTCAAGAGACCAGGACACCCTGGGGATTGGCTCCTGGTAAGTTCAGCTACCAGCCAGACATAAATGTATATGTGCATCTCTTGGGCACAAGGCAACAGGGAGACCACTGAATCCAGGAGCTCACACCTAAGTAGACCAAGTGGCTAAAACAAGTTACTGGCAGGACCTATAGTGTTCTTGTACCTGTGGGAGTGCAGGTCTGCATACCAGCAACTGGACTGGGAGCTGTAGGCCTCTGTGGATCATGTGCCCACAGCTGGGGTGTCCAACAAATCATGGAGCCAGCTACTGAACAGACTGAGTGCATAAGGTCAGTTACTGTAGGAATCTGAATTCTCTGTGTGCATGTCTATTTACATGTAGATACACATGTATTCATTTGTTTTTCCTACAAACAGGCTTTCCCCGAGCAGCCAAAGAAGGGAACAAGATGTGTCCATGGGCACTGCTTGTGCTTGCCTGAATGCTGTGTTCACTGTCTGTGTTGGCCTATGTTACCAGACATGTATATGCATACGTAGGACATATGTGTGCCCATTGGGCATAATTCCATTTTGGGAATTAGCCTCACTATTGGCTGGACCTTGGGACATGGAGCTGTACCAGTTTTGCTTCAATCAGGCTTCAAGATTTAACTGGTCTAGTAACAAACAAAATAACACATGACTTTGTTGAAGCTTTCCAACAATTCAAGATGATAAGTGGCCCTGAAATGCTTTTAAAACTTCACTCATTACACAAAGTATTATTAATTAAATGAACCTTAAACCATGATTATCAATGTAATTAATTATGAAAAAACAACAGTGAAATAACTAAGACAGGTGTTAAAATGCCTGAGCTGGCTCCAAAAGGAAAGATTTTCATCCATCAATGTTAGTCAGTCAGTTCAAGTGCAAGGCTTTCAAGATGTACTTGGCTCCTGAGGTCATACACTTGCATTCACACAACACAGAACTGTACTGTTTCTGTGGTCAAGGCACACAAAGACTGGAAAATGAAGACACTCAACCCCATAATGTTCAGGTCCATCCAAGCACCCTTGCCACGGTTCAGACACTTCACTGTCTTTGCAGTGCTTACTACCCTGGCTTTTCAGAGTAATATTCATTACCAGGGCACAACTGATGAAGTGCACACCTACAAATGAGCAAAGCCAGTTCTGCTCTCTGGCTAGAGTTGGCTTGAACCTTGAGACACCAAAGAAAAGAAAATTAACCCTCATGAATTCTGGAAAAAACCCTAATCCATTCAGAATGGTTAGTATTCTCTGCATAAGGTCAGCAAGGTCTCCAAATTACAATACTTTCCCACTATTTAAGACATCACAATTCTTTTACTTCTCCAGCTAAAGTAATGAGTGAGTTGACTGTAATGCTCTTCTGGAATGCTCAAACCTGAATATCAGCTGGCTTCATAAAAGTTTAGTATATGCAGGGTATCATTCATAAGCTTTAAATTTCTCTTCTGATACATGGTAGTGAATAAGAAAGAGCATCTTACCAGCTTTGGGCACATTTAGCATTTTCATTTCTGCCTTGCTACACTTGTCAATGCTGAAACATGCTTTTGTCTTTACTTTTCCAGTTGACTCCACAGACTGTATAAAATTTTCATTTTGATTCTGGACATTTATTTTAGATAGCAATGAAGCACTTCCCTCTTTCTCATCTATCTGCAAAAGAGAAATAAGTCCACAATAGCGTTTCCTTCATGAAGGTGAGGAGAAATAGAAAAAAGAACAACAAGAAGGGATCTCAAGACATACTAATTTTCATTATCAAACTTTCTGCATAATTATATACATCTCTACAAAACTATATGCATTACAACAAAAAGTGTATGCAGCACACAATACCAAACACTTCTGCAAATAGT
This sequence comes from Pardalotus punctatus, assembly GCA_013400915.1. Lineage (NCBI taxonomy): Eukaryota > Metazoa > Chordata > Aves > Passeriformes > Pardalotidae > Pardalotus > Pardalotus punctatus. The sequence continues at coordinate 3,719 of VZTX01022521.1, read as the reverse complement.
TTATGAATTTAATACAAGTCTTCTGTAGATAAATAAATAAAAATTGTGATGCTTTTTTGTGTCAATATTAAATGTTTCAGACAAAGTTCCTTGCAGCAGAACTGAAACTCAATGTACTCACACTTTTACTAAAAGTATCCTAGGTTTTTAATTGCTTTTACCAAAAAAAAAAATCCAATAAAGCCCATGCCAAGATGCAATCCCTACCTCCTTTACACTTGAGAATTGCATTTGGGCTCAATACTGATTTTATTTATTTGAAAAACATTTTTCTGCATCCACTCCACAGAGTTAGAGAAATTTAACCTGAGAAGCAAGATCAAAGGTACTGAGAGCAAAGCTATCAAAATTTGTTCTGAATAGATTATTTAAGCAGAGATTGTTTGTGGTGAGCTCAGATGTTATCTTTTAATCACAATACTATACAAAAAACTGTTTAGTGCATTGTTCAGTTTACCTCCTTTAACTTCATTTCTTGGTCCATCTCCATAGTTTCATTCTTGAGACAAACAGCAATACGTTTTCCTGGTGGTATAAATCTTGGCTTTTTCCCTGCATTTCCTAGGACTTGACTTGGAGCTGCAGATCGCCTCATATTTGGTTGTACTGCTCTGCAGAGTGGACAGAAAAGGAGGCAGATAAAAACAACTGTAGTCAGGATAGACTTTAAATATAAAACTCTAACCATGGATGACAACATAAGCACTATTTCAAAATATAAGAGGGCATAAAAGATCTTCAAATAACAATATTAATTCACAAGCATAATAAAATTTAAGAAAAAGTAGTATGGTTGCAATGCTTTGTTTAAGTACTAAGAAAGATCAACTACAGCAAATTCTGCAGTTGAACACCTCGTTTTTCATTTAAAAAGACACTAATGTAGCTCCCAATAGCAATAAATGGTCTGGAGATGCACAGTATAGGACTACTTAACAAAACTTCACCAGTTTATAAAAAGAAAGACAATTTTAAGCAAAACTTATTTTCTAAACACTTAAAACATAATTTTGAAAAGCCCATTATTAGTGCACGATGAGCAATGAATGTTGAAGGTTTGTCTCATGCCTGGGAACAGCATTTTGCATTAAACAATTACAATGGTCATTCAGATTCATCATAATAAGATTAAAATTCAGCAGAAAATTATCTCAAAATTACAGTTGATATTACTGCTCCATGTTATGTCCACTCAAATACTGGAAAGAATGCACTACAGGTTTTCCCTCAAAATGCAAGACCATTATTCCCCTGAACAACCTTAGGACAAAATCAAACATATGCCAATATTAATATGACAAAGTTTACTTTGCAACCACTAGAATAACAAGTTATAATCCTAATGCTTCAAAGTAGTAGACAGAAATAAAACAAAAGAAGAAAACTCCAACAGAATAACACAGCAGCTGAAATGAAGAGGGCAAGCCCAACTTACAGGTACAGTTACACGTTTAATTCTCCATTTACATGTTGTTTTTTTTTAATGATCACCCCAACCACTAAGTTAAAAATAAATCATAATACAGATTGTAGAACCAAACTTTTGTACCATCTCAAAAGCACATTTGCATCCTGCTGCAACAGGCAGTGTGGTTTTGCACCTTTTTTGGTGCTACTCTGCACTCCAGTGGCTTCCTGGGGCACAACCACCGTTCTTTGCAAGGTTTGCACTGAAATAGTAACAGAGCACTGCCAAAACACTTTGCAAACATGCAGACACTGGTAAGAGGAGTACTGCTCTCTCCCCCATATCTGCACAATTAGCATATATATGATGCTGTTACTAGACATAAATCTCAGTGGTGTCAACTCTTGTCACTTCCACTGTGGCTGTTATTAAAAATACAAGGAAGGAAGCCTCTGACTGGGTCTACAGCAGTTCACATAACTTAGGCCTACCTGGCAAGTGACAGCATATGAATTTTAGCTAACCCTATGCAATAAGGGAATAGGTTGGTTATTATAACACGAGTATCTGTGGTGTGCAAAGACACTGTGAACACTGCAAAGGTGTCAAGAACCTTCAGGGGAGCAGATTGCAAGTGCCAGTGCTGAGCACAGCCAGCTTCAGGTGCCATGTGAATTTGTATGAGTTCTCTACCCAACCCTACCCTGCACAGTGATGCTTGGGAAGACAACCCAGGACACTCCGTGTCTCTTCATGAGGACTGTGCATGGCATGGCTGCAGTGCTACACTAACCCTGCCCACTGCACTTCTGGTTCTGAGGAACAGGGAAGCTGTGCAGTTCATAAATTGCACATATCCATGATTAATGTGTTCTGGTTTCCAAGTATATTTGGACATTGCACTGTCATTTGGTCCTAAACCACACAAGAACAGACTCATTAGGAGATTAGAAAATTACTAAGACATTTGAAGATACTACCCTTGATAAACTCAGTAAGTTCACTATTACCTGAATTACCTATTTGCAAGTACAAAGACCCTATGGGTTTTGAAATTAAATATTGCATCCATAAATACATCTTTGTCTTTAAATTACAAGCTTTCATTAAATATAACAAAAATATGTTAAAAAAATATAATAACCAAAAGGTTTACATTTTGTCCCTTTACATTACTACGCAATAGAAATAGAACATCATGGATGTACAAAAAACCACTGATGCCAGATCTTTTTAGATGAGATCAGAGTGGGTGTAGGAAAGGCAAGGAACAGCTCCACACTAAAACTAAATAAATGCACATGCAAATATGTCCTTTCCTCAGGGAGAGCACTGATACACCTGAGACTATTGTACTTGCCTTACCATTAGGTGTGGCTGCAGGGAAACAGCTGCAAGCAATGAAAAAAGCACTGCTCCTACCTTTTATTAGCAACGAGACCTGACCAAACCCAGTGCACCATGAAACCACAGCCCAAACCGTCTCATGGGTGTATCTAGTTTGTCAGGCTTGGAATTCGATTGCACTTTTGTCCTCAAGGGTACATCAATAGTTGTATTAAAAATTAAATATACATACAAAGAACGTTTCAAAATTTTACACATCCAGCTCAACAGGGTGTGCACGGAGCTCTGCTAAAGGCAGCTACAATATCTATCTCAGCCCAAACCTAACAGGCTGCTCCCTGAATGTTTGAAGAGGCGCTGCCGGCACAGATGGTGAGGCAGAACAGGGGCCGTGGGCAACTACAGAGACGTCACACAGCATCAGTTTTTACTCAGACAAAATGCAGGTACTGAGTGCATCGCCTTGAACATCAATATTGGTGAAAAACCGCTTCAGATCAGAAGTAACTATAAGGAATTTTTACAAGAGCATGTAGTGATAGGACAAGGGGGAACAGCTTCAAACTAAAAGAGAGCGGGTTTAGATTAGATACGAGGAAGAAATTCTTCACTCTGAGGGTGGTGAGGAACAGGTTGCCCAGAGAACTTGTAGATGCCCCATCTGTGGAGTGTTCAAGGCCAGGCTAAAGGAAGCTCTGAACAACCTGATCTAGTGAAAGATATCCCTGCCCACGGCAGGGGGGTTGGAACTAGATAATGTTTAAGGTCTTTCCCAGAGTCGCTTTCACCAACCCCCCCCCCCCGTACCTGCGATCCGCCCGCCGGTCCCGCCTCTCCGCTCAATTGTCCCGCCGCGCTCTCCCGGCAGCCCCACAGGCCGGACCGCGCACGCGCCCTGCGCAGCCCTCCCTACCCGCCGTGCGCGCGGGCGGCCCGGCTGGGCCCTTCCCGCCGCCCAGGGCGT